>JAKRSK010011494.1:430000-730000 GCA_029891615.1 Natrix natrix natrix
CCCAAACATTTTAGTTAGCTCGTCCTGACCCTCTTCCCTGGCCCGCAAAAATGGCCGATGTGAAAATAATTTCCTAAATACGATTTGAACTAATAAGACTGAGGATAATAAAGGGGAAAATAAGAGGAGGAAGGAGTGATTTATAAAAAGGAATAAAGTCGGGATTTGGATGAATAAAATAAGTAATAACGATCTAAACAATCTAGCTTGCTATACTATCAGCCATAAGGATACTAATAAGTCAAGTCCTTAGACTTGAATTATTTTTATTTTAAAGTATCTATTTGTTTGCTTTATTTGCTTATTTATTTATTTGCTTGTTTATTTATTTGCTGGTGCAATGAGAGCTTATGCACAGGAGGCAAATTCCTCGTGTGTCACAACCACACTTGGCCAATGAAGAATTCTATTCTATTCTATTTTAAAAAATTTATTTAAAAAAAAAGTTTTCACCAGCCTTTCTCTGTGACTCTAATCGTAGATTGTCCATCATAATAATAAATAAGACAGCATAATAACACAGCGCAAAGTAATATCATACAACACAATAGCTGACCATATAATATGGTAATACAATATTTGATAAGGACGATAACATCTGATAATGTCATATTTGATCATGAAAGATCCAGCAAAAGGGATTTTGAAACAGCTGACTCCCTACAAGACCTTTAACACCCTCAATCAGCCACATCTACCCATCACAGGTCCTTAGGAAGCCAAACCTAGCCTGAACATCTGGCCGACTGTGCGAAAAAAACCACAATAATATCTAACTTCTTATAGATACCTCCCATCGCCCCTCAAGGATCAACAATGACCATTTTGAAGGATTCTGTTTTAAAGACAGCAACCGTTTGGCCTGGTTTGCTTGTGTGTGTGTGTGTCTGTCTGTCTGTCTGTCTGTCTGTCTGTCTGTGTTTAAAAGATTTGATCCATTTTTTGAACCGGGCCTTTGGCAAAATTTGTTAACTACTACTGACTACTTCAGCTTCAACCTCAATTATACTCGGGCAAACAATAGATACAAAAGTCAAGGTAAACCGCTCCAAGCCTGATTGCAGAAAATACTACTTCAGCAACAGAGTGGTCAACGCCTGGAATTCTCTACCTGACTCCGTTGTTACGTCCCCAAACCCACAGCTTCAACCTTAAATTGTCTACCGTGGACCTCACCCCATTCTTAAGAGGTCCGTAAAGGGGGCATGCATAAGAGCAGCAGAATGCCTACCGTCCCTGTCCTACTGTCTCCATTTATTTGTACTCGTTTCTTTCGTTCATGTCCATGTTTACATTTATACCTGTTATCTTTTGCATGTTTGGCAAACTAAATAAAATAAAATAAAAGGAATCACTTGAACGCGTGGTCAGTTAGGAAACGCCCTTACGCAGGGCTGTCTTAAGGCATGGGTCCCCCTTGCCAGTGGGCCCCACGAGCATAGGGGCCCCATGCTAATCTGTGTATGTTAACCCTTTAATGCACCTCGTGTCATATAAACACAGCAACATATTTATTACATTTCACTGCATTTAAAAAATAATAATAATACTAACATGCAAGTTATCTGTTTCATTTTATCTACCATTTACATTTTTTAATTCCCTTGTCTTGGGGGGTGGGTAGGATACAGTGATTTGCTGGGGGAGGGCACAATGTTGTTAAGAAGACGGCCCTGCCTTTAAGAAATTGCAAACGGTAATTAAAAAAAATATCAGACTGTGCAGAAATGAACAGATTAACGTTGGCAATTAAAGAGAAGGAAGAACCAGAGCATTATAAGATTTTAATCACTGGACAGAAAACGAATATCGACAAAAAGAAACAGAAAATTGCATAATTTGGAAAAGAAGGTAGAATTATAGGGGAGGAGTTGAATTAAAAGGCCATTGAAATGTATAGGGAAAGAGGTAAGATAAAAATAAATTTAAAATGATTTAGCTGTTAAATACAATGGCTCAAAGATTGTACCCAGATGTAAGAGTGGTTATGGAAAAAGAAAAATTAAAAAATTCCCCAAAAAGAAAAGAAATAGTAAACGACACAATCAGTTTGAAATCAACCTCACAAATTGTGTGCCGTCCCCCACTCCCACTCCCGAAGCTGGGAAAAAAACCCGCGAGGGGGTCTTGGGAAACGCCCCTCCCCGCTCGAAAGGGCAAAGAGCGCTTGGAGTTCGTTTCCCCGCAAAAGTCTGCGAGGGGAGACTGACGATTTAAGAAACACGAACTATATAAAATGGAATAAATAAACGGGCCGGGCCTTCTTGCGAGAAAACGACACTTTTTCGGCGAAATATTTATATTATTATTATTATTCTCTTGGGGTGACTTTGAAAGCGCTTTTGTGAGACAGAACAGTTACACACATAGGATAAATTAATAGAAACAAACAAATGAATAAACCTGCCATTCGCTGCGTATTTTAAACCGGGGGTGGGACTCCAAGACCAAGATTTATTTATCAGAAAAGGGGGTGCGCGGTTAAAACAAGGGAAGGTCATTCCAGGGGAGACTTATATTGTTAATGTTTTAGTTTAAATAACGACCCAACGATTCGTGTTAATTTCCTGACCGTGCATGAATATCGATCGTGTCGAGAATCGGGTTTCTAATAAAGCGAAGGTCAGCGTCCGTTTAGGATTTGCACCCGTGACCGAATCGCTTCTCGTCCTTTTGCGAAAGAGAGACTCCCCCCCCTTTTTTTTTTTAATGCATCCAGAAAATGTTAGAGCATCGTTTTCAAAATTCGGAGCCCACATCCCGAGCGGGGCTGAGGGGACGGGACGGGAGGGAGAAAGAGCATTGGATTCCCCCTTTTGCTTTGAAAATCCTCCAAAAACGAATTTCTGTGGAAGAGCTTCAAGCTATTCAGTGGATTTAGAAGGCGAGACAGGAGGAAAAAAATCTATCAGGGGAAATGACTTATTTGACGCCGGTGGATCAGGCCCATTGGTGTTCCTTCCAACTGGCGTGTCTCTCCCTCCCCCCTCTCTCTGTCTCTGTCTCTCTATCTCTCTGTCTCTCTGTGTGTCCCTCTCCCCCCCCCTCTGTCTCTGTCTCTCTGTGTGTCTCTCTCCCCCCCCCCCTCTCTCACAAATAAACCCAGCCGGGGAAAACCTTGAGAAGATGGGGAGGAGGGAGCAGGAGATGGGGAAACGTTGCCCTACTCTTAAAAAGTTCCCACAAGCTAGAGTAACTGTATTCCAGCTTACTGCGGCCTCTAAAGCTGAAATGAAACGAAACACTTGCCTTATTTATTTATTATTAAACAAATTTGTATACCGCCCAACTTACAAGTAGCTGACACCAGGCTGATTCATAGAAAATTCACATAAACACTGTCTATTTCTGTCTCTATACTTCTCTTTGTCTCTCTGTGTGTCTCTGTCTCTTTGTATGTCTGTCTCGCTCTGTTTCTCTCTGTCTGTCTGTCTGTCTGTCTGTCTGTTGCTCACTCGCTCTCATACACAGACACATGGAAATGTTCCTCTTGTGAATCTAGGGTAAAACCTGAAACAATTCCTCTTTGGTGTCTCACCAATACATTGTGAGATTGCATGTTACAAATTGCAGGGCCCCAAATTTTGGGCCTTAGGGGTGTTGGAATTTATAGTCACATTTTATAGAGAGACTGCCAGGTTGGAAGAAAGCTGGAAATGGGAAGGGGGGGGGGACGACATTGTACCAAGCCAGGGTTACCTTTTAACCGTGGTCTCTTCACTAAGATGAATTGGGTACAGCTAGTGTGTGTGACGTCCAGCCAGCAAAAAAAATAAATAAATAAAGATTGCTTACCGCAATCGTGGCTGCAAAAATCAGAGCATCCTCTGGAGGGCAGCAGGATGGAGCCAATGGGTCCAGTCTGTGCTGCCCTCTAGGGATGGTCCATTGCTAGAGTCAGAAATGGGGAAATTATAACCCTGGGAAGGGGAGGGGGGGTGCCTGTGGCTTTGCATGTTGGGTAATCCAAATCCTTATTGTTGGCAAATTTTAGTTTATGACTGGGTACATCCCTCCAATACAACTCTAATGTATTCCAGAAAACATATTTTTAGGACACCTTAAATCCATGCAACACACCTAGCCAGGCTTCTTTTTGGGGTTTCTGTAGTAGTGAAATCACCCCCTTTAAAAAAAATCCAAGGCAGACCCACGTGGAAGCAGAAATAGAGAATTTATCTGGACGCATCTCTCGTTGTGAAATAAAATAAAATAACAAATTCCAAAATATGTGAAAAATTCCGATTGGGGGCTTCGCCTACTGGTAGATCTCCACCGTTAAATCAGCTAGAAAACTACATCCAGAAAAACTGACTTTGGGAAGCCAGGAAAACATTTTATTTTGCGTTCCTTTTTCACCGAGAATTAAAAAAAAACACATCGCAAAGAAAGCGCCCCGGCGCGCTTCAGTTGCAATCCTTCCTTTCCAACCCCAGGGAAAAAAAGGCCACGCGTATTCTTCCACACGTTTCATTCATTGCCCAAACCAGGTTAGTTTGGGTCATGAAAAGTCTGCAAGAAAAACCAGCAAGCTCAGAGAGCACCAAGGAGCCCTCGCGTCAATCCTTGAGCTACAAATGTTTATCCTTTATTTTAGTACAAGTCCACGCGGCCACAAAGCATTAGGCGTAAAAGAGTCGGCCCGGATCTCCACTTTAATTCCAGATTGATCTGATTTCCCCCCCTTCAAATGAAGGGGAAATAAAGGCATGAACAGAGGAGAAGAGAGGGTTTTTAAAAAATTTCTATCCTCCCCAGAAAGTTCGGGTAGCAAAAAGATCGGTTTGGTTTCAACTCAGTCCTTCCCGTCCCTTCCCTTCCCTTTCCTTTCCTTTCCTTTCCTTCTTTCCTTTCCTTCTTTCCTTCCCTTTCCTTTCCTTTCCTCTCCTCTCCGCTCCTTTCCCTTCCCCTCCCTTCCTCTCCTTTCCTTTCTTTTCCTTTCCTTTTTTAACAGGCATTTTCGGAGGAAATTTTTCTGCTCCCCCCTCCCCAGCTCTGAAGAGGCCTATAGACCGATTATTTTAAGAAGTTGGTTGCCAACAGATCGCCTTCCATTAGGAAAGCATGCCTAGATTTGCATTTGAAGGGCCGGCTTTCCAGCCGTTTTCACCCAAAGCCGCGATCTCGATTTTTTATAATCTCGCTTTGAATAAAGCCTCAAAGCGGCTCCTGTCCTAACGGGGAGCATCACTCACCGCGTTTGGTGCAAGAGAAGGAATTAACAGAGCAAAAACGTTTCAAGGAAAGCATGAACGGAGACAATCCAAATACCAATACTTTTTTTTGGGGGGGGGGAATGAATAATGTGCGCGCCGCACAAATTCTGCACTCGCGTATTCTTTAAAATTCAAATACAGCCGCATGCTTTCACGCACACCGTTTAAAATCTATACGCGCGCACACAAAGATATTTATGCACGGTTTTATACACACCTACACACATAATACGCGCGTAAAACACACAGCACACACCCTGTTTTAAATTGTCTCTGTGTATATATGTATGTATACACACGTACATATATACATATACATATACACACGCATATATGCTTCCTTATATTTATACCCACCCATATGTATACTTACTTTAAATGTGTGCATATGTACACACACACATATGCTTTCGTGTACACACAGACACACACACACACGTTGTACTAAATGTCAGGTTTCCAACGCTACGATATCAATTACGTGAAATGCTGGGATTGGTGGCCATTTTCTTCTAAATCCTTTTCTTTCTTCGACCACAGCAGCGACCGGCCGTTCCTAACTTACAGGAACGTTTTCTCTTGCGCTCGGGGAAGGGAAGTGGGGGGATATTAATTAATTAAGCAGATTGCGACTGGTCCTAGGGGCCCCCGGCTTTGGATCCCTCTCCTGGGCTGAAGGTTGGAAGGCTTCAAGGCCAGCGCTACCGCCACGGCTACCGCAAGCGTCGCCGGAAAGGAGCGACAAGTTTTGCAAAAGTTTTGCAAAGAGGCAGGAACGTAAACGGCAAGTGAGTCACGGAATCTGTGGCTTGTTGGTTTATTTCACCCACCCACCCACCCCTTCCCCGCCCTGGATTTCATTGTTAATGCTGCCTCCTCCTTCTCCAGCCCCCCCCCCCCCTTTGCTAAATACTGGGATGATTCTGCTGGGGAGTTTTGCATGGCTAAGAACCGGAGCGGCCCAACCAGTTAGGGACAATGCCATCCGGCCAATTCATCTGCGCTCCGGCTTTTTCAATGAAGCTCCATTTGGGGAAGGGAGGAAAGGAAGGAAGGGAGGAAGGAAGGAAGGAAACGAAGGGGAAGGAAAGGAAAGGAAAGGAAAGGAAAGAATGAGGGAGGAAGAAAAGGGAGGAAGAAAGGAAGGGGAAGGAAGAGAAGGAAGGGAAGGGAGGGAGAAAGGGGGGAGGGAGGAAAGAAGGAAGGAAGGGAAGGGAAGGAAAAGAAGGAAGGAAGGATGGAAGGAAAGGAAACGAAGGAAAGGAGGGAGGGAAGGAAGGAAGGAAACGGAGAGGAAGAAAAGGAAAGGAAGGAAGGGAAGGGAAGGAAAAGGGAGGGAGGAAGAAAAGGGAGTAAGAAAGGAAGGGGAAAGGAAGGGAAGGGAAGGGAAGGGAGGGAGGAAAGAAAGGAAACGAAGGAAAGGAGGGAGGGAGGGAAGGGGAGGGAGGGAAGGAAGGAAGGAAGAGTCTGGGACGGGGCACCGAATCTAAAATCCCGAGCCCCCTTGAACTTCAGAGCAATTCATTCAAAGCCCTTCCAACTTTCTCCCTCGCAAAATAAACCACAAGTGAAAATTTGCCCCGGTGAATTTAAAAACACGCCGCCCTACACTTTCCTCCGCGGCAAGTCCCATCCTCCCCAGCCAGAGGAAAAGCGTGACATGCGTGCACGCTGGAGGCGGCGAGGCCCTTGGACGCCGGCGAGTTAGGAAGGCTAAAACGGGTTTTTGCAACCGGAGGTTCCGGAGATATTTCCCCTGCCCGTAATGAACCGATCACTTATCGCCATGAGCCAACGCAGCTAATTATTCCTCTTCTGATTACCGACCCCGGCTTCGGTTACATTTTTTTCATTTCCTACAAACTACGCAGACCCGCCTTCGATCTCGTGTGTGTCTGTGTGGTGTGTGTGTGTGTGTGTCCGTCCCCGAAAGGTGATTCTTGCCTCAGCTTGTACCTACAGCCGGACCCGAGTTTAAGGAAAACAAAAAGTGGCCTTAGGAACAGAAAAGTGGACGGACATATGCTGAGCCGGAGGGAAATCGTTGCCGTTAAAGTAGGAGAGGCCTAAGGAGGTAGGAAAAAGCCTGCGAAATCGGGCAGCGGCTAGGAATTAACTTGTCAATGTTTCTTGCATTAATAAAATCACATTTTTTCACTCTCTTCTCTCTCTTTCTCCTCTCTCTCTCTTCTCTCTTTCTCTTCTCTCCTTCTTCTCTCTCTTCTCTCTCTTTCTCTTCACTCTCTTTCTCTTCTCTCCTTCTTCTCTCTCTTCTCTCTTTCTCTCCCCTCTCTCCTCTCTCTCTCCTCTCTCTCTTCTCTTTCTCTCCCCACTCTCTCTTCTCTCTCTTTCTCTCCTCTCTTTCTCTCTTCTCTCCCTCTTCTCTTTCTCTCCTTCTCTCTCTTCTCTCTCTTCTCTCCTCTCTTTCTCTTCTTTCTCTCTCTTCTCTCTTTCTTTCTCTTCTCTTGTCGTGTGTGTGTGTGTGTGTGTGTGTGTGTGTGTTCCAGTCATTCTACAAAGGACGGTCGGCTGCATCTCGCCCCCACTTTCTTCGGGAGCAAAAGCACCGGAGGATTAAACAGTAAGGCGAACTCCGTCAACATTTAGCATCCAAAAGTTTTCCCCACCCAGCAAATTAAACGCGGCAACCCAACAGCCATTTCCGCCTGCCCACCTGCACACACACACACACCCCAATTCCTGGGAAAGACGCGGCAAGCCGGCCGAGTCCTCGCAAGAGAGCGCGCGCGCAAGGCGGGCAACCCTCGGCTGCCCCAAAATGATCCCTTTGGCGCAGAAGCGGCGCAGCGAAGCCTGGGAACCGCCTCCCCCGCTCCAAACGCCAGGGAAGTAGAGCCCCCTCCCCACACAACCCACCCCACGCATCTGTTTTGGAGAGACCCGCGGGGGCGGGGAGCGTCTAACCTGCCGGCTTTGGTGACGATCATTTCGGTCCCCAATTGGTTGAATTCGTCCCACAGCGCTTTCATCTCTAACTGGACGCTGATGTTGGCCACTTTGGGGTTCTTCTTGACCGGAGCCTTGGTCGAGGCCGGGCCTGATCCTCCAGAGCCGGACCCCGATCCGCTGCTTCCTCCTCCACCACCACCGCCGCCTCCTCCTCCTCCTCCTCCACCACCACCTCCGCCGCCGCCGCCGCCGCCGCCTTCGGGAGCCTCGGAGCCCACCGGGGGTGGAGGATTGTTGCCCGCCGCTCCGGGCGCGAAGGAGTAGCCGCCGTGTTGAGCCTGGCCGTGGTGGTGGTGCGACGGTTGGTGATGGTGCTGCTGCTGGGCCGGCGGGTGGTGAGGCGGCGGCGGCGGCTGGCCCGAGCAGGGCTCGTAGTGCGGCGGCTCATGCTGGCCGTAGGTCTCTCCGGCCGGGGAAGGCGGGAGGTGGGGGTAGCCCGCCGCGGCGGCCGCGGCCGAGTTGAGGCTGCTCAGGCTGTTGGCGGTGAAAGCTGCAACATCGCAAAAATGGGAGAGCTGCGTCAGCCACGGGCTGGAGACGGCTGAGATCATTCCAGGCAGACGGCGAGGAAGAGCCAGAGGGAGAGAGGGAGAAAGAGAGAGAGTGTGAGCAGCGGAGGAGGAGGAGGAGGAAGAGCAGGAGGAGGAGGAGGAGAAGAAGGAGGGCGGAGAGGGCACCCAAGCGCCGCCGGCCGGCCTGGCTCCCTCGCCTGTCCGCCTGCCTTCCCTCCCTCCCTCCCGCTGGGCTCTGGGCCGCCCCGTCGCGGCCCGCCTCCACTTATAGCACCCCGAACCGCCAAGCCAGCCACTCCGCCGGCCGGCCAGCGGCGTGCGCGCCTCGGAAGGGCTCCTGGAACGCGCGAGGAAGCGGTCCGGGGCGCGTCCCTCGCGGCCGCCTCTTGCGCTCCACCGGCCCCCGCTTTTGCGCTCGGCCAAGTTCGAGCCTGGAGCGCGCACGTCCCACGCGCGCGCTCCCCCGTCTCCACACACCCCTCCCTTCCTCCTCCTCCCACTTCTCCTCCTCCTCCTTTCTCCCCCGCCCCCTTAGAGACCAAAGCTTGCAGCAAAAGTTAAGGATGGAGAGGGGAGATCTGCCCTTCCCTACTTCCAACCGGAGCCAAACCAGTTCGTGCGCGCAGCCAAGGCAGGGTTTGCGCTCTTTTCTCCCTTTTCTCCGCCCAACCGGGGTTTGGCCAGCCGAGGCGCTTTCCCTCCTGCTTCCAGTTGCGCGCGGGGAAGGGGGAGGGCGCGGCGGCGCGCGTCTTTTGCCTCTTCCCGGGAGCGAGCACCGCGGCTCTTGGCTGGTCTCCTTTCCCTGCGAGCGCCCAGCATGGAGCCTCTCCGCCCCTCTCCTCTCCTTTTCTCCCCAGCCTGGAGGGGAGGCAGGCGACGAGGCAGCCAACAATGTGCTTGCAGCCGCCGCCGGCCGAGGCTTGTCCCCGTCGCCCCCCCCCCCTCCAAACCTTGTTTGCCTCTCTTTTCTCTCGAGCTTGGCTGCGAGGGTGCCTCGCCGGGTGTCCCCGAGGCCGCCGCCAAACCGGTTCTGATGTGATTTTCGCTTTCCTCCCCGCCTTCCCTCGAGATAAGACGGAGGAGGAAAGGGGGGTAGCCAGCCACCTTTGCAGGTAAAATTTCCCTCTCCCTCCGGGAATGTTTGACAAGGAGAGCAATTCGGTCTCGGGAGAAAAGAAGTGGAATGGGCTGGTTTCTAATATTCCTTTCCATATATATATGGAAATCCCTTCGTGTGTGTGTGTGTGTGTGTGTGTACACTCCCGTCCGCCCTTCCTACCGGAGGAATTTGGCTTCCACCAGCAAGAAGTAGGAACGAGGGAGGAGGGGGGGCGCCTATCCGGCAACCCCTTCACACCGTCCTCGTCCTCATCTTCCCCACGGGCCGCCACTCTAACCCTGGGCGCTTGGGCTAGAGACCCAGTGAGGTCCCCCTCCGAAAGGGGTCTGAACAGATTCAGAGGGGAGCCCCATTCTGAGAAGACACCCCACTTCCCCCGCGCCTCCAGCCGGCGTTTAAGCTCCGGGCAAGATCTAACCGGGGCGATCGGAAGCTTGGATGGAATACGGGGCGAAACGCCTTCCCTCTGGAAGGCCGGACTAGAGCGGAATTTGGATGGGATTTATTCTCGTTCTGGAGGGGGTGGTGGTTATTTTTTTTAAAGTTCGCCTTTGGAGATTTGCGGCAAGAGGGGAGGACGCGCGAGCCATCCTCCGTTTTATTTTAATGTCAGATGCCATTAAAAGACAAGGCATTTGAGGAGGGGGGCGAGGAAACGAGCCAAGCATTTTTCCATACACCCCTCCAGCTCCCCTCATCTCTCCCCCCTTACCACCCCCGTTCAATAATTCCCTACAGCGGTTTCCCCTCGAAAGCCCCTGAAACCCGCCCGGCGAGAGAGGTCGCTTATCGGCCCGTTCGTGCAAAGACTCCGCGATTTGACATCAGCGGAGGTGGAGGCGCCATAATTTTCTTCCCTTCCCGCAGTTAAACTTTCTGATACCGTCACTATTTATTATGCGAGAAGATAATAAATTATGCGGTTATGCGATAAATAAGCTATTCATTATGCGAGAGAGGGCGATGGCTTTTAATTTTTTTTATTGTTGATGATTGTGCCATTAAGTGGGTGTCGACTTTTCGGATTATTTTTAATAGTTCGGTATATACAGTAAGATAGATAGATAGATAGATAGATAGATAGATAGATAGATAGATAGATAGATAGATAGATAGATAGATGATAGATAGATAGATAGATAGATAGATAGATAGATAGATAGATAGATGATAGATAGATAGATAGATGATGATGATAGATAGATAGATAGATAGATAGATAGATAGATAGATAGATAGATAGATAGATAGATAGATAGATATTGATTAGGTATGGAGAGAGAGAAAAAAATAAATTAGATAGAGATGATAGATAGATAGATAGATAGATAGATAGATAGATAGATAGATAGATAGATAGATAGATAGATATTGATTAGGTATGGAGAGAGAGAGAAAAATAAATTAGATAGAGATGATAGATAGATAGATAGATGATAGATAGATAGATAGATAGATAGATAGATAGATAGATAGATAGATAGATATAGTTGATAGATGGATAAATAAATAAATAGATGATAGATAGATAAATAGATATTGATTAGGGAGAGAGAGAGAGAGAGAGAGAGAGAGAGAGAGAGAGAGAGAGAGAGAGAGAGAGAGAGAGAGAGAGAGATGTAGAATAGAATAATACAATATAGGACAGTATAGGAAATTTCCTTTTCTTTTTGGGAACATTCTGAATATCTTAAGGTCAATTATTAAAATTTAAAATTATTAAATTAAATTAAATGGAGAGCAATATAGAGGAATTTAGATGAGGGAGAGAGACAAACAAACAGAAAGAGACAGAGAGAGAGAGAAAGAGAGGAATTTAGAGAGAAAGAGAGAGAGACAAACAGAGAAAGGAGGGAGAAATAAGAGGAATTGAGAGAGACAGACAGATAGACAGAGAGACAGGCAGAGAGGAATTTAGAGAGAGAGAGAGAGAGAAAGAGGAATTGAGAGAGAGAGAGATACAGAGACAGAGAGAGAAAGAAGAATTTAGAGAGTAAGACAGAGAGAGAGGAATTCAGAGAAAGAGAGACAGAGAGAAAAAGAGAGAGAAAGAAAGAGAGAAATTTAGATACAGATAGATAGATGGATGGGTGGGTGGGTGGATGGATGGATTAGGATAGACAAACAGATAATAGAGGTGTGTGTGTGTGTCTATTCGTGTGTGTGGTGTGTGTGTGGGGGGGGGCGATTTTTTTCTGAATCAGTCTGGGACATTTTAAACAATCTCGACCATCCGCAAAATCCTCTAGAAAGAAGCGGATAAAATTCAGGCGAAGCTCCCGTTGTTTATTTTCTCTTTCCACCCTCCATTCTTCCAAACGCCCCACCGCCATTCTCTGCCCTCAACTCGGTTAAGGAGGGATTTCCCGGCGCCTAATGTGCGGTGTATTTTTCTTCATTTGATAGCTACAGCCTCTCGACCTCCATCGCAAATATTTGGGACAAATATTTAGGTCAAAAACCCTGCGGGTTTCTCTTCTGTGCTCCAGTTCAGAGAAATATTTTGGTTTTTCCAAGGCCTGGGTCAGCCGTCAAGGCGAGACCGCTTTCTCTGACCTGCAGCTCTCAACTGTTATTTTACACGTGTCGCTTCTTGTAATATACAGTATATTGTCTGAATGATGGTGTCCTTCCTTCCCATTTCATTTCTTTTCATCTCTTCTGCACTGTGTGTAACCGTGAACTACTCACTCATTTCTATCCTGCCTTTATTATGTTCTTTCCTCCTACTTTCCCCCAACAACAACCCTGTGAGGGAGGTTGGGCTGAGAGAGAAGGACTGGTCCGAAGGCACCCGTGTGGCTTGCATGGCAAAGGTGGGATTAGAACTCACCGTCTCCTGGTGATTGGCCCAAAGTCACCCAGTTGACTTTCATAGCTAAGAAGGGATTAGAATTCACTGTCTCCTAGTGATTGGCCCAAAGTCACCCAGCTGACGAAGGGACTAGAACTCACCGTCTCCTGGTGATTGGCCCAAAGTCACCCAGTTGACTTCGTAGCTAAGAAGAGATTAGAATTCACTGTCTCCTGGTGATTGGCCCAAAGTCACCCAGTTGACTTTCGTAGCTAAGAAGGGACTAGAACTCACTGTCTCCTGGTGATTGGCCCAAAGTCACCCAGTTGGCTTTTGTAGCTAAGAAGGGACTAGAACTCACTGTCTCCTGGTGATTGGCCCAAAGTCACCCAGTTGACTTTCGTAGCTAAGAAGGGTCTTGAATTCACGATTTCCCCTTCCTTCTTATTCACTTGAACGCATTTTTTTTAAAAAAAAAGTCTTCCTAAGTCACCGCACACTTTTACCGAGAACTATATTAACGTTTATTTTTGGGAAATAAACCGTGCCTCAGTGGGGCTTATGTGTGAGGTTTTTGGCGACTGCTTCGGTTGTGAGAAGCGTTAGCCCAAAGCGCTGGGCTAAATTAATTAAATCGTGGCTTATTCAAACCAGCGTTTTAGGTGGGCAGGTCCAGGCACGCGAAAATAACCGCAAAGCTTGGCACGCTGAGTTAAAATGTGTATTTAAAAAAAAAAACCTGTGGTTCGGGGGTCTGTAAGTACCTGGTACAAATACAAGCATTGCTAAACAGGTTTGCGTACTAATTAAGTCTGAAACCCGATTTTGTGGGCAATTAATGCCAGGGAGTTAGAACGTGCCAGTTAGAGACCCATCTGTGATTTAGAGAGCCATCTGTGGGTCTCTAAACCCAGCCTAAGGTAAACGCACGGGAGTTGATTTTATTTCATTTTTTTGTCATTTTGGCCTTTCTTAAAAGAAATAGCCCCTTAAAAAGGGGGAGAAACGGGCGACACCATCCGGCTGAAGAGCAAAATCTTTGCGATTCTTCATCCCAGATTTTGATAAGCTTTGATTAACCTTGTTTTAGCAGCTCACCGGTTTCAAGGAGTCTAGACTAGGGTTTGGTCCCACCTTAAGCTATTTTATAGTCTGGGAGTTCACAAAGCAGGACCCGAAGCATATCGTGTGAATCCGGGGACAGATCCCTGTACTCCTGCCTCTGACACGCTGCGTACCACAACCACCCTCCCCTCTCCACGCAGACCTACAGACACGTGAGTTTGCCCTACAGCTCGTGGCGAGCTCGCTAATTGACAGGAAGCTGTCATTAAAAGAGTAACAGCTTCTGCTAGCTTTATTCCCTCCCGTCTTGAGCTCCTGGGTTGTTTCCCCTCCATCAGAAGAGGCTTCCGTGGAGGAAAATATTTATGTTTGCACCCCAGTTAGATACCTGCTTCCTTTTGGAAGGTATCCAGTGGAGAATTTACTTCACGGAAACGAAGGAATATATGATGTAGAGGTTTCTATTCCGAGGACACGATTACTTAGAGATAACGCGGTACTCAAGGGTTAACTAAAGGTTTACTCAGCAGGACTTGCCCAGCGGACTTCTCCTGGACACCGAACTAGCCTGACCCGACTTTTTCTAGGCTGACCCAACACACCGACCCGTAAACTAAGCCGTAGCAATGGTAGACCAGGCTCAACCGAGGTTTAAACTGAGTTGCTTGTGTGAATGCAGCCGCGGCTGGGTCTGGTGTCCGGGTGGGCTGATTTGACGAGTCCTAAAAGAGGCCGGGGCCCCATAGACCTGTCAACAAAACCGTGGGGGTTCAATGGGACAGCGAGGGAGGGGAGAGGTCGCCCCCCCAGCCCCAACCGTTTCAAGCCCAGCTTTTCTGGATGCCTGAAGTGTGAGGATGCCGAGAGACAACCTGGGGTTCATCCGAAAACAAGCCAATTTGGGCTTCTTAGTTAGCCACTTTGCCTGGGTCCCGGCGGCCTGGAGTTTCGGATTCAGGGTTTACAGCCAACTGATCTTTCAGATTGCTAATTGTGGGGGTGTCCCTTACGGATGTTGTGTCTTTGAGACCACACAACGGCGGTAGAACAGGGAGGAGAAGGAGGAGGAGGAAGGAAGGAAGGAAGGAAGGAAGGAAGGAAGGAAGGAAGGAAGGAAGGAAGGAAGGAAGGAAGGAAGGAAAGAAAGAAGGAGATGGAGGAGGAGAAGAAAAGGAAGGAAGGGAAGAAGAAGAAGAAGAAGGAAGGAAGAAGAAGAAACAACAAGAAGAGGAGAAGGAGGGAGGGAGGAAGGAGGAGGAGGAGGAGGAGGAGGAGGAGAAGAAGAAGAAGAAGAAGAAGAAGAAGAAGAAGAAGAAGAAGAAGAAGAAGAAGAAGAAGAAGAAGAAGAAGAAGAAGAAGAAGAAGAAGAAGAAGAGTTATACAATCTTAGTAAATAGTTTGACAGTATTGTGGGAATTAGTTGTTTAGCAGAGTGATGGCATGGGGGGAAACTATCCGTGTGTCTAGTTGTTCTGGCTTGCAGTAAAGAAGGAGGGGGGCAGGGGAAGTGGCAGAAGACGCTAGATTCGGGGTCCCACGACCCTCCGCTAAGGCCGGCCAAGCCTTGATCGTAGGTGTCCCGACGCCGCTTGGATTTCAGCTCCCAGCCGAAGGGACCGCAGCCGAGGACACCGTAAGGGCGCCGCGCTGGGGAAGACAGCCTTGGCTGGCTGGACAGCTGGCGCTGGCGCGCTTCAGTCAGGATCCCTGCGCCCCCGTCCCGTATCGCGTTGGCCTTGGAGGTCAGGAGCCCCCTATTCTGAGAGCCCCCCTGCCCTTTAGTTCAACCGCAAGGGAGGGGTTCTTCTCCAGAAGCGAAGGGCAGGGGCGTCTTTAACCAGAGGTAGGGTTAGGTTCTTATTTGAGTTAAGCGAACGGGCAGGCAGATTTAAGGGCGGGTGGGTTAAGGGGGGGTTGTCCCCCATTCAATCCCCTTCGTCCGAATCTCGGCGGGGGAGGGGGGTCCCCAGAGGGGCAGCGGAGAGCAAAAAAGCCTCGGAGCTTAGACCCGGCAGTGATTTTCCTTTTTGCCTCCTTACCTTCCATGTCTCGGGTGACAGCGCTGAAATGCATCCTTCTCCGGGTGGCGGCGGCGGTGGCGGGGGGGTGGTAAGCTTTGCGAAGGCTCCCGACGGCGAAGGCGGTGCCGGGCTGACAGTCCAGCGCAGGTTCTTCCTCCTCCTCCTCCCCCTCCTCCTCCTCCTCTTCTTCCTCCTCCTCCTCCTCCTCCTCGCTGTCGGGTTCGACGGCTGCAATCAGAGAAGCGATGCTGAATGCGTTGGCCTTGGGGGACAAGGGGCTCGCCTCGTCCATGGGGCGGGGGTGGGTGGGTAGGTGGGTGGCAGCGGGGAAGCCCACCGAGCCCAGGTCAGCGCTCCATGGGCAGCTGGCGTGGACGCCACGAGTGGCGAGGAAAGGCAAGCAGCAACGGAAGCTTCTAACGCGGCTCTCCCCTCACCCTTCCTCCCCCCTACCGCCGCCCGGGGCCTGTCCCTCCCCTCCCCAGCCCCTCTCCGCTCCCTCCAACCAACTGGCGGAGAGCGCCGCCGAGCGCGCCTTCGCCCTGCCCCGCCGCCTCCTCCTCCTCGCCGGCACCTCCCGCGCTGGCGGGCAGGCAAAGGGAGCCATCCGGACCCCGTTTGCGCCGAATTCAGCCCGGTAGGATGCGCAGCGAGGGTCGCTCCTTTCTTTTCCCGTCGGCCACGTTAAAAAGAGTTACGCCAATATCGGAGAAATATAGTGGAATTGAATCATTGAAGGGATGGGGCAAAAATGAAACGTGAATGACAAAAATTAAAATTGTTTTTTTTTTAAAAAAATGACATTACTTTTTTGAATTGCCCTGAAGCAAGTTATCCTATGGTGACTTGTACCCATTCTGTCCGGGGAGGCGAGAACGGGCACAAGTAAATAGGATAGGATAGGATAGGATGGGATGGGATGGGATGGGATGGGAGGGGAGGGGAGGGGAGGGGAGGGGAGGGGAGGGGAGAGTGGAGGGGAAGAGAGGAGAGGAGAGAAGGGAAAGGAATTCTTTATTGGCCAAGTGCGATTGGACACACAAGGAATCTGTCTTTGGTGCAGATGCTCTCAGTGCATATAAAAGATAAGGTACATTCGTCAAGAATCATAAGGTACAACACTTAATGATAGTCATAGGGTACAAATACGCAATCAGGAAACAATCAATATAAATATAAATAGCAAAATTGGTGCACCCCGCGTTCTTTCCAAAACTTTCTCTAGTTTTATTCCTCCTCTAGTTCAAACGCTGGCACCCCAGTTGTCTCTGCTATCCCACCCCGATCCTTAATTGATATCACCCCGTTTCCTTACAGGGCATGGAAAAGGCCACCTTCCCAACGCACTTTCCCTTCCACGCAAGTCACGGGTTGGGTCATATGTACCTGCCCTGCGCGGGTAAGAGAATCTACCTGGGCCTGCTCGTTCTGTTCCACTGTTGTCTTTAAGCTGTGGACGCATCAAAGATTTTAACAGTTTGAAGTGGGGGAGGGGAAGACAAGGCAGTTCAGGGCTCAGAGGGACAGAGAAAATAAAACTCTGCACTTTGCATGCTCACCAAGGGATTGGTCACGATTGGGGCGCCTTGAAATACTTCCCGTCCCTGGAAGATCCAGGCCAAAAGCGAGGTAAGGGGCTCCATTCCAAGAATGCCATGTCTTCTTCAGTACACCCCCCCCCACTCCCACCCCAAGGAAGGGAGGACTGGAGACTAAAACACACGAAGAATATTAAATGCCTCAAATTATTATTTTGGGGGTAGGTTATGCAAGTACCTTGGAATATTGCATCCAGTTTTGGTTGCTATGGTATTTAAAAAAAAGACGTTGAGACTCTGGAAAGAGTGCAGAGAAGAGCAACAAAGATGATTAGGGGACTGGAGGCTAAAACATATGAAGAACGGTTGCAGGAACTGGGCATGGCTAGTTTAATAGAAAGAAGGACTAGGGGAGACATGATAGCAGTCTTCCAATATCTCAGGGGATGCCCCAAAGAAGAGGGAGTCAAGCTATTCTCCAAAGCACCAGAGGGTAGAACAAGAAGCAATGGGTGGAAACTAATCAAGGAGAGAAGCAACTTAGAACTAAGGAGGAATTTCCTGACAATTAGAACACTTAATCAATGGAACGACTTGCCTCCAGAGGTTGTAAATGCTCCACCACTTGAGGTTTTTAAAGAAGAGATTGGACAATCATTTGTCTGGAATGGGGAAGGGGGTTGGACTAGAAGACCTCTAAGACCAACTCTGGAGCATTCGATCTCTTATTTCCAGGAGTAAGAGCTGGTGCCCTCCAAATGCCATAGCACCCACTGGCATAATCTCTAAGCATTGCTCCTGCCGCCTGGGGATTACGGGAGCCCACGTGCCAGGCACCTGATAATAAGACCATAAACCTAGATCCAAGAAGAGAGAGAATAGCCTTTGTGGGCGAAGCTAATACCAACTCCGGTAGTAAAGCAATATTAGGACTCACTCTAATGTTTCCCTTCTAATGTTTTCCTTAAAGGTCAGTTGTGGTAATAGGCTTCCTAGCTCAAGAAGGATAACCAATCTACAAAATATTTTACCTTTCGTTTTACCTTTCCTATCAGTTTTAACTTTCCTATCAATTGACCAGATTGTGGGATGAATCGTTATTGCAATTAATTTGCTGACAAGTTTTAATCTCCCCTCCCCAATTAAGTCACCCTCCAACCATTATCCCTGGCATAAAACAAGAGTGAGAACAGAGCGATTAAGATTATTAGCTTCGATCCCTTAAGATTATTAGCTTAGGTTTTGCATCGTCCCAGCCCAAAATTCACTCTTAATTCCTGAAGCCAAAATAAGGAGTTTTTTTTTTAAAGGGGGAAGAGGAGGCTGAAATCATAGACAGTTATTGCATGATTAGATAAACCTCCCTTTACTAAAGTAACAAAAAATAAAGCTTTTATGTCATCCTAGTTTATATAAAGTGAGGCGAAGCTCCTTATCTGCTTAATTAAATTCGGATCAGACTCTAAATCTGCCAAGCCTATTTATACAACTGATGATATGAATTGAAGATCAGGAATGAGAGCTATGGAATTGATTTGGTATAATTTGGATTAATGCAATTTATTTATTTTTTCCTGCCTAGTCAAGCACAGGCATAAGATCCAGTAGAAAAAGGCAGGGAGGTGCTTAAAGAGTTTTTTGCCTAGAGCTTAGTTCTAGTATTAATACAGTATATTGGAAATAGGAGAGAGAGAGAGACAGAGAGAAGAGAAGAGAGAGAGAAGAAGGGAGGGAGGGAGGGAGAGAGGAGAGAGAGAGGGAGAGAGAGAGAGAGAGGGAGTGTGTGTGAGTGTGTGTGTTATTATGGTCCCAGACCAGCACAATTAGAAACAGCAGTAAAAATTCTTCTAATCCATTTGTATAGTTGTTAAACAAATTTATGTACCTGCTCAACTCACACGGCGACTCCAGGAGGTGTACAACATTTTAAAAAATCCAGCTAAAAGCACACAATTTAAACCCCACCTCCACCATGAATACCCATAAGATCAATGTTAATATTAAACAAAGATAAGGAAGGATTCTTAGAACAAAAGATCAGGGCTGTGTTAGACTCAAAAAAAAGGTCTGTATAAAAACAGATACTTTAAGAGAAGTCTAACATTAGAATATTGGCATTTTGTCGACCAATGGATCAATTTTTTAAATTAAAGCCGCAGACCAGTTTCAACCAATAGAACTCACATTCTAAATACGACACAATGCAATGCAATTCAAGCAAATGAGAGAGACGGCATCTTTTTTCCCATAGGGATGTCAAATCATTTGTGTATCACTAACGGGAGGGAAAAGTCACAATTTCCCAATAATTGACTCGAATTCTTTATTGGCCAAGAGTGATCGGACACACAAAGAATTTGGTCTCCAGTGCATCAGCTCTCCATGCACATGCAAGCAACAAGTGATAAGTCATGATCATAGACATCGTAAAAAATACACCCATCATAAATAAAAAAACAACACAGTACTAGTCATAGGACACTAAACAAGCAATCGACATAAATCATACGAGGATACTAAATAAAACAATATAAAGCAACCAAGTTATAGTTGTAAGAAGATAAGGAGATAAGTCATAGGGAAGATGAGAAGAAGAAGAAGAAGAAGAGGAGGAGGAGGAGGAGGAGGAAGAAGAAGAGGAGGAGGAGGAGGAAGAAGAAGAAGAATAGGAGGTGGAGGAGGAGGAAGAAGAAATAGAAGAAGAAGAAGAAGAAGAAGAAGAAGAAGAAGAAGAAGAAGAGGAGGAGGAGGAGGAGGAGGAGGAGGAGGAGGAGGAGGAGGAGGAGGAGGAGGAGGAGGAGGAGGAGGAAGAAGAAGAAGAAGAAGAAGAAGAAGAAGAAGAAGAAGAAGAAGAAGAAGAAGAAGAAGAAGAAGAGTTATACAATCTTAGTAAATAGTTTGACAGTCATGTGGGAATAATTTGTTTAGCAAAGTGATGGCTTTGTGTGTGGGGGGACTGTCCTTGTGTCTAGTTGTTCTGGTGTGCAGTGCCCTATAGCCTCGTTTTGAGGGTAGGAGTTGAAACAATTTATGTCCAGGATGCGAGGGGTCTGTAGATATTTTCCCAGCTCTCTTTTTGACTCGTGCAGTGTGCAGGTCCTCAATGGAAGGCAGGTTGGTAGCCATTGTTTTTTTCTGCAGTCCTAACTATCTGTTGAAGTCCGTGTCTGTCTTGTTTGGTTGCAGTAAGAATAAAAAATAGTTTTAGCCCAACCTCAGTGGGCTAACAATGCACGCCCACCCACACATCCGTTCCAGCCAGGTGTTTTCCCTGTGTCATCTTTTTCTAATTTCCAATCCAACTTTTGGGAATCTTTCCTCCCTCCTCAGCCTCTCCCAGAATGGCCAGGCCTGGTGGATCGATCCATTGGATTGGAGAGAGGGGGTTTCAGCTTTTTTAAAAAAAAAATCGTCAAGCATGTATTAGAGAAGATATATAAGTATAAACATGATTTTGAAAACATGAAATGGCTACGAATAAAAAGGAACATTAGAACAGGGACGGTAGGCACATTTGTGCGCTTATGCATGCCCCCTTTACGGACCTCTTAGGAATGGGGTGAGATCCACGGCAGACAGTTTAAGGTTAAAGTTTTGGGGGTTTGGGGAAGAAGCTACAGAGTCTGGTAGAGCATTCCCGGCGTTGACCACTCTGTTGCCGAAGTCGTATTTTCTGCAATCGAGTTTGGAGCTGTTTACCTTTGAGTTTGTATCTATTGTGTGCTCGTTTGTTGTTGTGGTTGAAGCTGAAGTAGTCAGCTAGGAAATTGTAGCAGATAATGTTGTGTACTGTGCTTAGGTCAGACCGAAGCCGTAATTCTAAGTTGTCTAAGGCCAAAATGTCGAGCCTGGTGCCATAAGGGATTCTGGTGTGAGCAGAGGAGTGGAGGGCTCTTCTCGTGAAATACCTCTGGACTTGCTCAATTGCATTAGTCTCCGATGTGCAGTGTGGGTTCCAGACAGATGAGCTGTATTCGAGAACTGGTCTAGCAAAGGTTTTGTATGCTCTGGTTAGCAGTACAATATTACCAGAGGAGAAGCATCCTCTGAGACCAATGGATTGCATGCCCCCCACCCCTGGCATCTACAAAATGCATATCTGTCGTAAAAAAAAAAAAAAAACAACTGCTGGAGTGGGGAAGGGAAGGGAAGGGAGGGCACAAGAGAAGGAACTATTTTTCAGAATCTGGCTCGCTTGGTGGACATGTTCACAAGACCATGGAAATAAATCTCAAGGAGCTAATTCAGGTATTGGGTGGCTCCTTCTATATTCTGTCTTTCGCTTCCTGGATCATTGCCACCCAATGGATGTTGAATGGCCGTTCTGAACGGTCATTTGTGTCCAGATTTGTCTACCCCAGTTTATCTAACCCAGAAGCTCAAGATCAAGGACAAATGGAAGTTATAGGTGAAAACATCTGGGAGGGCAGAAGATAGTTGTAATGCCGATTTTGAGGAGTCTTTGGTGCTCTGGTTGTGTCTAGCACTGATGATGTTCCCTCCTTGGGTCATGAAACGTCTGCAAGGAAACCAGCAAGCTCAGACAGCACCAAGGGCCTCACCTTTATCTTCCTCCTCTCCACAAATCCCACACCCTTCTAGCACTGATGAAGTTCCCTAGTTGGGTCATGAAACATCTGCGAGAAAACCACCAAGCTTAAAGAGCTCCAAGGGCCCCTCATTTCAATCCTGAGCCACAAATATTCTTCTTTGCACCGAAATATAATTTCGTCATATTTTATCTCTCTCTTAAATTGTGGTATGTTATTCCGATTTAATTTTAAATTGTATTTTATCCCAATTCCACTTTGAATTGCTTTTATCAAAGTTTAGTAATGATTTGTTCCTGGAACTCTTCATTTTGATGTGGTCCAAGCAAGGACTCATCAATCAATCAATGTAATGTAATGTAATGTTCTCCTTTATGGGTAACCCAGAAATGATTAGCTGGAGATGATGATCAGAGTCACACAACACACTGTGGTCTCCTTCCCACACCCACCCAAAAACTCTACTGGCCTAAAACTCCTCACCCTTCTGGAATTCAATCTAGCAAATAGTGTAGCTCCAGCTTGGGATCTTAAACTGGATGAGAAAACGCAAAAATGCCTGGAGAATTCCTACTTCTGAAGACTCTTGGCCAAGTATCTCCCCCTGAAGGACATCTAGGAGGACAACATGATCCATGGGGCTCAACTTCCTCCCCAAACAAAGGACTTGGGGGAAGGGAGCAGAAGAGAAACAACTACCTTATGCTGTGTTTTGTGGCCTATGTTGTCTTAGCTGTCAATCATCGCTTTGGGCCTTCAGTTGCAGACTTCACCAGGAAATTCATGGCATCCTATTTATAGGATATGCTTCCCCAGGGAAGAAGAAGGAGGAACAATTTGTTAAAAAATCAAGGTTGGGCTCCGCTTCAAAATAAAAATAAAAATAAATGTTCCATCCAAGGATAAGGCATCAGATCTGGCAATGCCTCTGTAAAGGCAGGTAATCCTTGATTTATCTTTGGCTGTTTTCTTGCAGCCGTTTCATGACCCAACTAGGTAACATCATCAGTGGGAGGAGGAGGAGGAGGAGGAGGAGGAGGAGGAGGAGGAGGAGGAGGAGGAGGAGGAGGAGGAGGACGACGATGGCTATGGGGTCTTTGATGGTCTGTGTATTTGACTGTTTTCTTGCAGACATTTCACAACCCAACTAAGTAACTTCATCAGTGCAAGTAGTAATAGTAGTAGTAGTAGTAGCAGCAGCAGCAGCAGCAGCAGTAGTGTGATGGTCTCTGTGTTTGGCTGTTTCCTTGCAGACATTTCACGACCCAACTAGGGAACTTCATCAGTGCTAGTAGCACCAAGAACTCCACACTAAGTCAACTCCCCAAGCAGACTGTTACAGTCCCCCCACCCCACCCTATGAAGATGTATGGACTTCAACTCCCAGAATTCCCTAGCCCACATTCGTGGATTCAACTCCAGCATGCTGCCTGGGGAATTCTGGATGTTGAATTCCCAGAAATAGATAGATAGATAGATAGATAGATAGATAGATAGATAGATAGATAGATAGATAGATAGATAGATAGATAGATAGTATAGATGGATGGATGGATGGATGGATGGATGGATGGATGGATGAATGGATGAATGGATGGATAAATCAGTCCCGTTGAATTGAAGGAGTTTGGATCCAAATGGAATCAGAACTGGAGTAGCTCCGTTAAAAAGGAAAGGATGTTGGCTTGAACACGGGTTTTAGGACTAAGTCTAGATTCTTCCACATCCAATTTTATTTAGGAGGAGGTCATATTTAGTCCTGCATTCAAAGAGAAAGCCCCTTGAATATTATTCCACTTTTTTTGGCCAAGTTTTAAAGCTCTTGTAAGCCGCCTGTTTCCAACAGTCTGCAAACTCGCTCAGAGAATACACGTGTACCCAATGCAGGTGTGTACTGAATGTAATTCCACGCTTGGGGATATAAAGTTGTTTTGGGGCTCGGACGTCAGGACACGGGTTTTGGGCCAAAGGGAGGGAAAGTAACGCTTTTT
The DNA here is from genome assembly GCA_029891615.1 of Natrix natrix natrix. Taxonomy (NCBI): domain Eukaryota; kingdom Metazoa; phylum Chordata; class Lepidosauria; order Squamata; family Natricidae; genus Natrix; species Natrix natrix. Next base: position 453,778 of record JAKRSK010011494.1, read on the forward strand.
GTTTCCCAATTCCCAGCTCGAGCCCTTAAAACAAATGAGCCACGCTAATTTTGCAACCCAGGCTGGAAACCTGGATTATCCTTAAACCAGGACTCGCTCCGGCACCTGCGGAACCCCACAGGCGTCTCCTTGCCCCCAAATCCAGCGAGATTTCCCCCGGTTGCATTTTAGCTCAACAAAATTGCTTTTTAAAAAAAGATGGGTCCATTTTTAAAATAAATTGGAAGACAAGGTTTCACTCATTTGAACCCGTGAGGAAGTTCTACAAGAGAACCACTGAAAATTCTATTCTATTCTATTCTATTCTATTCTATTCTATTCTATTCTATTCCATTCCATTCCATTCCATTCCATTCCATTCCATTCCATCAATTAGACTTATATACCACTTCCAGCGCTTTGCAGCCTTCTCTGCGGTTTACAGAGTCAGAATATTGCCCCCAACAATTTTGGGTCCTCATTTTACCCACTTCGAAGAAGGCTGTCTACCTTGAGATTATATTATATTATATTATATTATATTATATTATATTATATTATATTATATTATATTATATTATATTATATTATATTATATTATATTATATTATATTATATTATATTATATTATATTATATTATATTATATTATATTATATTATATTATATTATATTATATTATATTATATTATTATTATATTATATTATATTATTATTATATTATATTAATACTATATTATTATGACACTACACTATACTAAACAGTACTAGAACATTACCAATAAAACAAGTTTTTTTAAAAAAAAACACCGTAATGTGTCTTTATTTAAAGCCAAACCAAGCCAAGGAAGTATTTCCTTCCACGCAGAATTCGGAGTGTCCGTTTTCTCTCCCCAGGACATCTACCTGGGTGAGCTTTGCAGTTTACAGAAGAGCTAAAAATCCCCCCCCCCACAAATCCAGGGGCAGCTTTTTAAAAGAGGGGTTACTCTGGAGACGACCGTTCTTATTCCAAAGCTAGCATAAAATAAAAAAATGAAAGAGGGGGAAAGAAGCCCCCCCCCTTCTTTAAGGATCGAGGCCGGCGAACAAAGGGCGAAATTAAACGCGGGAGACTTACGGTAGAGACTGTAGGGCAGGTCGACGCGCTCCCACCTGATCCGCCCCTTCCCTCCCCCCCCCCAAAAAAACCTTTGGCTTCCAAAGTTTCTCCCACCTTAAGGATCCTCCATCTTCCTTCGGTTGGTCTTTCTCCCGTTGCTCCAGACGCGGGGTGGAGTGGGGGGGTGGGAGGCGGCGCCGCTGTTTACACACACAGGAATAACGTTTCTCCGCCTTGTTTGCGTCGTTGTGCGGGTGGCTACGCACACTCAGCCAAGAAACGGGGAGCAATTGCGCAATGCGGGATGGAAGAACCAGATTTCCAAAGGGGAGGAGGGGGGCGGCGGCAAACCCCCTTCCCCGATTTTCCTGCTACGCTTGCTCCCCTCCCTCACACGCGCTACATTTTCCTCCCTCCCTCTCTCCTCTTCTCTCCCTCTTTCTCTCTCTCTCTTTCTCTCTATATCTCTCCCTCCCTCTCTCCTCCTCCTCCTCTTCTTCATCTTCTCTCTGTCTCTCTGTCTCTCTCTCACGGGTGTAGTAGAAAGCTTAGTAACCCCTCCCCGTCTTAAATAAGGGGGACACGGGGGAGCCCCTAAAATATCGGGGACCGGGTCTTCTCCAATGAGCACCTTTCCCCTCTTCCAGAAACCCTGCATGACTCTCCTTTCCGCATACCTGAGTGGTTGTGGACGATGGGCGTTATTGTCGCCTAGCACTTCTAGAAGAGGCTGGCTTATGGGAACATCGCACTGATAGCTGGGAAAAGGAAAACCTGAAACATTGGAGGGGGGAACGGGTAAAATATTGGAGGAGTGAGGGGCGCAAGTGATCTGGATTCCCGATCCGTTTAGGCTGGGATGTACCAATAAAAGAGAATATTTGTAGCACAGGGTTGAAATGAGGGGTCCTTTGTTGTTTTCTTGTAGACGTTTCATTACCCAACTAGGTAACATAATCAGGACTAAAAGGAGGCGGGGACTGTGGGGTTTTTGGTGCTCTCTGAGCTTGGTTATTTCTTGCAGACCTGTCATTTTTCAAACTATAATATCGTTACTTGTTTCCGGTAATGAAACTTCTGCAAGAAAGCCAAAGCTGGGACTTAGAATAACTTTATTGTCACTTTGCATGTACACTCATCAGCATGCAGCATTAAAATGAAATTTCGTTGCCTATACAGCTCTCAAAAGGTTCTCTCCCACCAATATACGCCACCTAAACACGACAAAAATAAATAAACACAAAATTATGCATACGCCCACATATATTATATGGAAGGAAGAAAAATGGAGGAGAAGGGGAGGAAAGAAAGAGGAATAAAAAGAAAGACAGGGAGACAGAAAGAAGGAGGAAGAGAAAGAAAAGGAGGGAAGGAAGATGGAGGAGAAGGGGAGGGAAGGAAGAGGAATAAAAAGAAGGACAGGGAGACAGAAAGGAGGAAGAAGAGAAAGAAAAGGAAGGAAGGGAGGAGAAAGGGAGGGAGGGAAGAGGAATAAAAAGAAAGATGGAGACAGAAAGGAGGAGGAAGAGAAAGAAAAGGAAGGAAGGAAGGAAAGATGGAGGGGAAGGGGAGGAAGAAAGGAATAAAAAGAAAGATAGGCAGAAAGAAAGAAGGAGGAAGAGAAAGAAAAGGAAGGAGGGAAGGAAGGAAGGAAAAAAGGAAAGATGGCAGCAAGGAAGGAAAAAGAAAGGAGAGAAACGGAAAGAAAAGAAAAACGAAGGAAGGAAAGGAAAGGGAGAAAGGGAAAGAAAAGAAGGATGATTAAGAGACGTTTTGTTCCCCCAAAGTTCCCCTCCGCTTAAAACTTATTGATCAGCCGGGGGGATAGAGTAGGAGCCGCAGAGGCTGGTGCGGGCTCTATCAGTAGCCCTGAGCTGCATCAGGAAAGGAACTTGATCCCCCCAAAATAGGTAAGAAGAAATCTCTTGGTTTCATAGCAGCTTTAAAGCCACCGCTAGGATTTAATTTGCTTTTTTTAAAATAAAAAAATTACACATCTTCCAGCAGTCTCTAAATAAGTTGCACCAACAATGGCTTCAGTGTTGGCACTTAATTCTGAGCTGGATGGATTGATACGCAAAAACCCTGGCAAATAAAACAAATCAAGTTTAATCCAGGGCCTCCTGGATATTCCGCGAATGTCTACTCCTAGGTTAGCCGTACCAGAGCATTCTCCGGTCCACGCAAAATAAATTAGGATTGCGAAAAAGCCACAGCTTGTTCCCACGGGATAAATCGGCGCAAGAAGAGGAAATCGCTTAACCTGGTCTAGAATGGGCTGTATTATCTCCATAGAAACGGTGGCAGGATGGGGAAAAAAATATCAAACGCAAGTGGGAGCAAGGTAATCTGCCCAATGCCATTTGGAATGACCTGCGCTGGTTCGAGGTGCCATCCTATCCCCGAAGTCGGGATGTGCGCTGAAATCTCTGGTTTTTGTTTTTTAAGGACGCCGGGATTTGCCTAGCTGGTCGCCGGGTTTCCAATGCCACCGTAAGACGCGCTCTGGCTTGGAATAATGCCCGTCGGGATCCCTCTGGATCGCCTCCGCTTGCAGTCCAGCCAACGGAGCCGCGTTTCAACCACTAGGCCGGCCTTTGCCGCCGCGCTGCTCCGCGTTTCCCTCCTTGTTCCTCGTTTGCGCCTCCGCTGTCTTTGGATTTGCTTCCTTCGCGCAAAGTTTGGGGGATCGCTGCAAAAGATTCGTGGCTGTTTTCCCCTGCCGAGACTGGACAGCTCTTTCCTTTTGGAGAAATGCTTTTTTAAAAAGATGCCGCTCTGCTAAGCAAAGTGAGGAATAAAGAGGCGCCGTTCTCACATCTCTGGGTCTGGGCGGGATCCAGACTGAAGCGTGTTTAGCTAGGAGTGCTTAGAAGCTAGTCTGGGAGCTTAAAGCAAAGTTTATGCGGGCTAAATTGTTTTCTTCCTTTCTTCTTTCCTTCTTCTTTCCTCTCCCATCCTTTCTCCCTTCTTTCCTTCCCTTCCTTCCTCTCTCCCTCCTTTTCTTTTCCTTCTTCTTTCCTTCCTCTCTTCCTTCCTCCCTTTTCTCCCTTCCTTCCATTATCTTCCTTTCTCTCTTCCTTTTCCTTCTTTTGTTCCTCCCTTTCTTCCTCCTTTTCCCTCCCTCCCTTTTCTGCCTTCCTTCCTTCCTTTTCTGCCCTTTCCCCTCCCTTTTCTGACTTCCATTATCTTTCTTTCACTCTTTCTTTTTCCTTCTTTCTTTCTTTCCTCCCTCCCTCCCTTTTCTGCCTTCCTTACTTTCTTTTCTGCCTTCCTTACTTTCTTTTCTGCCTTCCTCCCTCCTTTTTCTCACTTCCCTATTCAATGACATTTTTACAATTTCCCAGCTTTCCCCCAGCCCTTATTGTGAGACATTCGTCTAAACCCTAAACCCTCACTGAGATGCGTGATAAGATTCAGGTATCCTGAAACCATCTCTGTCAGAGGCCAGGGAGAATTTCAACTTGTCTGTGTCCTTCTCCTCTCCAAGGACTTTAAGACCCGAAAGGCGGCTGCAAAATCTCTGAATACGCTAAAAAAATAAAATCAATCCCACCACACCACACCATCCCCCGTCTCTTCGTTAACGCTGCTTCGGTTTTAATAGTCAGAAACGCGTTTACCCCTAGACCAAAAAAAAAAAAAGCATTTAAAGCATTTATCCCTGCCGTTCAAATCCGCTCTGATTATTTCGTTGTCAATTTTCGACACGATTTCTTTTCACTGAATTAACTTGACTGCGTTTTGGGGTAGCGGGGAAGAAAAATCAGCCTGGAGCGGAGATGCTGGGGAAGAATGGATTGAAAACGGATGGAAAAATATTCCGAAAAGATGCAAGGATAGAATATTATTTATTGAAATTAGAGGGGAAATAGATCCATTGAAATCAATAATAAACAAACAAACCCTTATAAGAAACATATGTATGTATGTATGTATGTATGTATGTATGTATGTATGTATGTATGTATGTATGTATTTGTGTTACAATGCCCAAATTTATTTATTTATCAGCACAAATACAACACACACACACACACACAACATTTATAAGAAATAAATAATACATTTATAATTGATAAATAAATGAAATGTAGGCAAATAAATTATAAAACAATACATTCGTAATGGATAAATAAAGGATAAGCCAATAGTTATAACTAATGGTGCATTTGTAATTGATAAATAAATGAACGTTTAAATGCAAAGAAATAGAGGCGTTCGACCACCTTTGCCAAACGGAACAAATATAACAATTTTCTCGACCGCTACGAATCTGAACTTCGAAAATATCCTTATAGGGACTGCCTCGCCCCTCCCTCCCTCCAATTTCCCCCTACTCCCCACTTCCCGCTTGGCTTTGCTAAGTAAGTCCACGTACACCCCCTACCCTCCTTGTTAAACATAAAAAAACAAACCGTTGGTGTAAAACTTAGTGTAAAAGAAGGAAAAGGTGTGTGTGTGGCGGGGGAGGGGTTGGCCGAAAGAAGGACGAAAACGGTAGACGCGTTAAAGTCCGGCGTGTGTGTTTGGAGGGAGGGGGGAGAAGAGGAATGGACGGGATGGGGCGGGGTTTCCGTACAAATGAGGAAGAGGGGTGCGCAATTCAGTTGGAGGACCCCTCCCGTTCAACCTGGGCGATGGAAGGGGTTATGCTGGCCCCACCCCACCCCGCGGAGTTTTTCCCCTTTTTGGGGAAAAAGCAGGGGCGCGATTCTTCCTACATCCAAAGGAGGTCCCCCCCCCAACCCCAAGTCTCGGTTCCTCCCACGCCCCAATACTTGAGAGTAACATTTCCTAGTTTTCCTAAACAACAACCCCGCGGGGTAGGCTGACCGAGGAAAGAGAGGCGGGGAGGGGCCGAGACTCCCCGCCCCCCGTGCACCTGAATCTGGATCTCTTAACCTTAGGCCGGATTAAAACGGGGAGGGGGAGGGAGAGCCCAGGAAGCATAAATCTTGCACGTATATGAAGACATTTCTTACGTGCGGGAAAAGGAGCCCCGTCCACGCAGGAAAACAAAGGCTCGCTTTTGCTGAAGGCACAGAAATTCCGTCCAGAAGAGAAATTCCAGAAGCTTGAATTTCAAGGCGGCTTGCCGACCGCCCCCTCCCCTCCCTCCCTCCCACGCCTTGCCAACGACGGGAGGCGCCCCGTCCAGGCCGGCGCCATCGCTCAGCGCTGGGCTCAACCCAGCTTAGTCCCCGCTCGGCCTTTGAGCCCAAGGAGAAATTCACTGATGCGCCTTAATTATTGATGCTTTTGGCAACGTCCAGTTTCCAGAAGTCTCGCTCTGACGTTGCGGGGTTCTTAGGCTGCGGAGAGAAGCCGGCCTGCCTATCTCCCCTTCGCCTTCCCTCCCTCCCTCCTTCCTTCCTTCTTGGGGAAAAGATCTAGAACAGATAAGGGGAGAGAGGGGGGGAGAGAGGGGGGGAGACAGAGAGAGAGAGAGGAGGAAGAGAGACAGAGGAAAAAACAAGGGAGGGAGGGAGGGAGACAGAAGAAGAGAGAGTGAGAGAAAGAAAGAGAAAGAGAGGAGGGAGAGAGGTAAAGGAAAAAACAAGGGAGGGAGAGTGACGGAAGGAGAGAGAAAGAAAGAAAGAGAAAGAAAGAGAGAATGGAGACAGATAGAAGAAAAAACAAGGGAGGGAGGGAGACAAGAAGAGAGAGAGAGAGAAAGAGTGAGAGAAAGAAAGAGAGGAGGGAGAGAGATAGAGGAAAAAACAAGGGAGGGAGGGAGGGAGACAGAAGAAGAGAGAGTGAGAGAAAGAAAGAAAAAGAGAGGAGGGAGAGAGGTAAAGGAAAAAACAAGGGAGGGAGGGTGACGGAAGGAGAGAGAGAAAGAAAGAGAAAGAAAGAGAAAATGGAGACAGATAGAAGAAAAAACAAGGGAGGGAGGGAGACAGAAGAAGAGAGAGAGAAAGAGTGGAGGGAGAGAGATAGAGGAAAAACAAGGGAGGGAGGGAGGGAGGGAGGGAGACAGAAGAAGAGAGAGTGAGAGAAAGAAAGAGAGGAGGAAGAGAGATAGAGGAAAAAACAAAGGAGGGAGAGAGACAGAAGGAGAGAGAGAGAGGAGGGAGAGAGGGGGGGGAAACAAGGGAGGGAGAGAGACAAAAGAAGGAAGAGAGAGAAAGAAAGAAAGAGAAAGAGGAGGGAGAGATAGAGGAAAAACAATGGAGGGAGGAAAACAAAAAGAAGACAGAGAGAGGAAGAGGAAGGAAGAGAGGAAGGAAGGAAGGAAGGGGAAAACGGAAAAAAAAGAACAGAGAACAGAGAAGAGGCAATTTGCTTTTCTCCTGAAAGACTTCACACAAAATTGGAGAAACATCTCAAACAATTTATTGAGTGCAGTCTAAACCCAGGTTGGCCTATCCCAACTTCTATGTTTGGGTCCATACGCCATACACCCAAACAAGTATCTCTACCACAGCTCTCCCTGATGGTCTCGTTCACACGAAAGGCCAAATCCGGGCTTTGACTCACAAACATTGGCCAAGAAACCAGGCGGTAAAAGAAATGATTCCAACAATTAACCAAACCCCAGCAATTAAGAAGAAGCCAAAGATACACCATCATTAGCCATTTTTTCCACCTGCAAGCCTAGAGGTACCTTCATGCACATCATCCTGCGGGAATCATCAGAACTACAATACCCAGGATTCCCAGCCAGACCTGCTCTCCCCACCTTTGTCAGGACCCTTAGCTTCATAATATTTTGGATATTCTGGCTGCTTCCTTACACCTGCACCAATGCGTCCCTAACAGATTTTATCCAAAGGAAGGGAAAATTTCTCTGCGGAATCCCCACCCATTTCTTTCCCCAGGGATCTGGGGTGATTTTTCCCAGTGCAAACACGATGGGCTTCATTTCTGGGGAGCAAAGAGCAACAACAGGCAGGCAAGAAAAAATTAATAATTGACCTTAAGATTTTCAGAATGTTCCCAAAAAGAAAAAGAAATTTCCTATATTGTCCTATATTGTATTATTCTATTCTACAACTCCCTCTCTCTCTCTCTCCATACCTAATCTCTATCTATCTATCTATCTATCTATCTATCTATCTATCTATCTATCTATCTATCTATCTATCTATCTATCATCTCGCTATCATCTCGCTATCTCTTTCTTTCTGTCTGTCTGTCTGTCTGTCTCTTTCTATCTCTATCTAATTTATTTCTCTCTCTTCCCATACCTAATCGCTATCTATCTGTCTGTCTGTCTATCTATCTGTCTATCTATCTGTCTATCTATCCTCTATCACCTCGCTATCTCTTTCTCTCTATCTAGTATCTATCTATCATCTCTCTCTCTCTTTCTACCTATCTATCATCTCTCCCTCTCTGCTGATGCATTATTTAAATAAAATATGTATATATCAGTGATGGCATGACCTCTGTAGATGCCATGCGCTAAACAGAGATAACTAAAGTAATTTTCCTAACCTGCATGGCAGGGCTAGGACTGCATATGCACACTGTCTAATCTCTGTGAGGTTTGAACACTGCAAATGATTCTGTGTGTTTGTAGAGGAAGAAAAAGGATGCTTTCTGTTGAAGGAGAGAGAGCCACCCCTCCTACAGGACACATTTCTCTCTGCCTCCCCCCCCCACCTCCCCAGTTATAAATCTTGGCTGGGAGGCGGGGCGTGACAAGAAGGCGACACGCTAGATTGCTGCCCCACAAAACCCCCAACAACTCGACACTATTTGTGTGCAAATACTTTCGCTGCCAGGCCTGTGTTGAGCTACACACTTGCTTTCTGTCTTCCACATCAACCTCCAGCCAGAACTTTTTCAGGCCATCTGTGGGTTGATCAAGCCATCCATCCATCCGTCAATCAATCAATTAATCAATCAAATAGCTGGTTATTCAGACACCCAGTCTGAATAAGGTAAACAGCATGGATGGTTCCTGGTTTTTTTAGCGCCCTGTGCGAGTCCTATTAATACTTCCTTGTCATTTCCATGAAGGTAATGCTGGAGGTCAACATTTTGCAGTATTGTTATTGTTGCGACTACCGATTGCCAGCAGTTTGGCAGTTTGAATCTCACCAGGCTCAAGGTTGAACTCAATCTTCCATCCTTCCCAGGTGGGTACAATGAGGACCCACTTGGTTGGGGGCATGAGGCTGACTCTGTGAACTGTTCTGCAGAGATCGGCCTGGCAGCTCTCCAAGCCAGATAAGGTCTGTGATGGTAAATCCTCCCTGGAAAGACTTTGCTGGATGTGATTGAGCAGAATTCACAGTCAATTCATAAAAGGGGTTTCCTGTCGGGACCGGGAGTTCGCTTCATGCTCTTGGGAAGCCTCCGTCAGAACGACAACTCACAACATCGTAAGTATGACAATCACTGCACGTTACAACAAAGATGCCTTTCCTCTCCTGGAGAAGATCACGCAAGGCAGCTCACCACACAAGATCTCCTTTCTGCACTGGGGAAGATCAGATTCCTTTTAATCATTTTCCAGTGGGGAAAACTCTTCCCTTGGACCAGTGAAACCGGAGAACTGGAATTAAAAAAAAAAAGCCTTTTTATTATTGTTATAAATGAAGGCCGCTCACGTAGGAAGCTCTCCAGGACCTAGTGGGACAACTGCAGGCCCAGGTCCATTTTGAAGGGAGTGCACGGATAAATACACCCCAGAGGGAGCGTTGATTTACGCCTGGATTAGACCTCTCCAGAAGATGGATGTTCCAGGGTGTGCAGAATATTAAAAAGCGCATTTATGACCACCTCGGGTTACACTATTTTTGGCATGGGGAGTTTAAATATAGAACGGCTGGCTTAAAAAGGAAAAGAATGAAGGCGGGGGAATGGCTGACACCACTTGGCAGAACCCAGGGCCTGTTTCCCTCCTTGAGAAGGCGAGGGGCATTACATTACGAGGGAGAGGGGAGGAGGGGGGGGAGAGAAAAAGAGAGGGGAAAATGGGAGGGAGGGGAAGAGAGGGAAAGAGAGTGAGAGAGAGAGAGAGAGAGAGAGAGAGAGAAAGAGAGGGGGTAGGGAAGGAGAGAGAAAGAGTAAGAGAGCGGGGAAGGAGGGAGAGAGAAGAGAGAGGAGAGAGGGAGAGGGAGAAAGAGAGGGAGGGTGGGAGTAAGTAAGTAAGTAAGAGAGAGAAGATAGGGAGGGAAATAGAAAGAAAGAGAGAGAGAGAAAGAGGGAGGCAGAGAGAGAGAAAGAGTAAGAGAGAGGGGAGGAAGGGAGAGAGAAGAGACAGAGGAGAGAAGGAGAGAGAGAAAGATAGGGAGGGAGGGTGGGAGGAAGTAAGTAAGTAAGAGAGAGAAGATAGGGAGGGAAAGAGAAAGAAAGAGAGGGAGGGAGAAAGAGTAAGAGAGACAAGAGAGGGGGAGAAAAAGAGGGGGTGGGAGGGAGGAAGAGAGAAAGAGTAAGAGTAAGAGAGGGAGGATGGAAGGAAGAGTAAGACAGAGAGGGAGAAGAGAGGAAGGGACAGAGAGAGAGAGAGAGAGAAGAACAAGAAAGAAAAAGAAAGAGAAAGAGATAATTCTCTTTCCAAGAATATTCTTTAAGTCAGTCAATGAAATTTCTGGCTTTGAACAGGAGTTGATTATGAGTAATAAAGTGGAGCTTATTATGAGTTTATTATGAAGGACAATGAGTTTATTTTGAATAATAAACAGCTTATTACGTCCAGAAGCTTATTATGAAAAATAAAAAGGGGCCTATTATGAATAATAAACATGAATTTATTATAAAGGAGCTGCATCTGGATTCTGTTGTACTAAATCCCATAAAATGATTCTCAGGGGTTTTATTCACACTCAATGTATACAATAGTTTATTGCCAGGGCACAAACCTTTTGAAAGGGGGGCAGGAAAATGAGGTTATTGATCTAATATCAGTGGAAGGGATTGATTGTTAATTGATTGATTAGGTGATGTCAAGTCATTTTAACACTCCTAGCAACTCCATGGATGGATGGATGGATGGATGGATGGATGGATGGGACTTTCCAACTGACTTTCTTCCTTTCGGATGATTGATTAGGTATCATCAAGTAAATGTTGACTCTTATCAGCCACAACAATAGACCTTCTCCAGGTCTATCCCAAACCTGGTCTTTGAAGTCTTCCAACGTTGCACCTGTTGGTGGAAGAATTAAATTCATCTATCTTGTAGTTGGGCATTACCTCCTTCTCTTTCCTTCCATTTTCCCCACCACCGTAGAGTAGAAAAACAGAATAACAAAGTTGGAAGGGACCTTGGAGGTCTTCTAGTCCAACCCTAGACCATTTCAGGCAAATGGCTGTCCAATCTTTTCTTAAAAACTTCCAGTGTTGGAGCATTCACAGCTTCTGGAGGCAAGTAGTTCCACTGAATAACTGTTCTCACTGTCAGGAAATTTATCCTTAAATCCAGGTTGCTCCTCTCCTTGATTAGTTTCCACCCATTGCTTCTTGTCCTGCCTTCAGGTGCTTTAGAGAATAGGTTGACCTCCTCTTCTTTGTGGCAGCTCCCTAAATACTGGAATCCTGCTATCATGTCATATCTCGTCCTTCTTTTCATTAAACTGGACATAACCTAATTCTATTCTATTATCAATTCTTATTCTATTCTATTCTATTCCATTCTATTCTAAATTCTTATTTTATTCTTTTCTATTCTATTCTTTTCTATTCTATTCTTTTCTATTCTACTCTATTCTAAATTCTCATTTTATTCTTTTCTATTCTATTCTTTTCTATTCTAAATTCTTATTTTATTTTATTCTATTCTATTCTTTTCTATTCTATTCTTTTCTATTCTATTCTACTCTATTCTAAATTCTCATTTTATTCTTTTCTATTCTATTCTATTCTAAATTCTTATTCTATTCTATTCCATCCAATTTTATTCTATCATCAATTCTTATTATTCTATTCTATTATCAATTCTTATTCTATTCTATTCCATTCCATTCTATTCTATTATCAATTGGTATTCTTATTCTATTCTATTCTATATCGTGGCAACCAAAACTGGATGCCATATTTCACGATCTCTTCACGCATAACGGGTCCAAAGTCTGATCATTTGATCCATTCAATGCCTATCAATATATAATCTCAACATGGGACTTTTGTGACAGAACATGAGAGTGGGTGCTGGAGGTGAGGCAGGTGAGAACTACCTGGATGGGCAAAGAAATTAGATCTTCTGAGATGAAGTCACAGCCACCAGAATATCATCTTGTTAACAGAGCTTGGAAGATTGTTGGGTTTTCTTGCACATCATAAATCACAGCTGATGCCATGCAAGCATCTCACACGAAGTAGCCAAGTTGCGTCAGTGTGAGTCTTCTGATGGACAGAGGGCAGCAAGGTGCGGACATGAACAGGGTTAAACTTGAGACTGTTTAAATATTTGTGTGCGGGAGCCAAAGGGGAGGAGTGGGGAAGGCCAGTTAGATTAGCCGCTGGTGAAAAATCAGAGCATTCACACAGAGGTGTGTGGCGTCTTTATTTTCAGCATCTAATTTTGATAACGAGTGAAAGTTAGGTAAGGTCCTGAGAATGGGTTTAGGTGTGCTATTAAAGTATTGTGCGCACTGTTGGAGGACAAATATAATTATGGGGAGGTGTGAAACTCCTTTGAATGGAGGTAGTGATAAATAGCTGTTTTGTCATTATCTTGCTTGCCTACTCTCGTCTAGTATATCATCCATCCATCTATCCATATCTGTCCATCCACTTTTCCATCTTTATATACCCATCCATTTCTCTCTGTTTCCATCCATCCATCTTATCTATTCATCCATGTCTGTCCATCTACATATCCATCAGTCTAAGCATCCATCTGTATGTACACATCTATATCTACTTATCCATCCAGCCTTCCATCCATCCATCTTTATCTACTTTATCTACAGTACCTGTCCATATCTATCTGTCCATCCACACATCCATCCATCCATACCTACTTTACCCATCTATATCTGTCCATCCATTTGTCCATCTTTATATACCCATCCATTTCTCTGTTTCCATCCATCCATCCATCCATCCATCCATCCATCCATCCATCTACCCATCCATCTATCATATCTATTCATCCATGTCTGTCCACCTATATATCCATCAGTCTAACCATCCATCTGTATGTATATATCTATATCTACTTATCCATCCATTCTTCCTTCCATCCATCTTTATCAACTCTATCTATCTATCTATCTATCTATCTATCTATCTATCTATCTATCTATCTATCTATCTATCTATCTATCATCTCTGTCTATCATCCATCGACCTACCTACCTACCTATCATCTCTATCATCTATCTATCTATCTATCTATCTATCTATCTATCTATCTATCTATCATCTATCTATCTATCTATCTATCTATCTATCTATCATCTATCTATCTATCTATCTATCTATCTATCTATCTATCTATCTATCCATCCATCCATATCTATCTGTCCATCCACCCACCCACCCACCCATCCTTGCCTATTTTACCCATCGTGTCTGTCCATCCATTTGTCTATCTTTATAAACCCATCATTTCTCTTTGTTTCCATCCATCCATCCATCTATCCTTCCCCTGGAGTGTGGTGGGAATGGAGATTTTTCAGTATCCTTCCCCCAACACTGGGGAGGGAATGGGATTTTTGCAGTATCGCTCCCCTGCCACGCCCACCAAGCCACGCCCACAGAACTGGTAGTAAAAAATAATTGAACCCCACCACTGGCTGACACCCAGACCTTGAGTGTTAAATGCTTGTTAAAAGAAGAAACATCAGAAGATGTTGGTTAAGCGAAGACACCAGGTGCCCCAAAATTAGTCCATGATTTGTAGCCCACTGAGCTCCTACCATCCACCCCAACTCGAGCATCACAACATGTCCCCCTGCGATGCGCAATTCAATCAAATAAAGGGAAGGAAAGAGAGGCCTGCCTTCATACCAGTCGCTGCCTGGAATTCTGGAAAGCTGGTGCTAACTTTCACCAGGAGACGTTCCTCTGTTTACCTAATTAGCACTCATTAGCACATGAAAGTCAGAGCTGGAATCTCGACTTGCTTGATTGACAGGCCTCCCTTGATGTGGTTCTCCTGATGGCGGGGCGGGGGGGAAAATACGGCAGAAAAGGAACGGCAGGTGAATGCTGGTTTCATTACAGTTCTGTCATCGGATTAATCTAAGATCATTGACATTCCCCACCTTGAAGACCGACACAGAAATATGTGGAGGAGTTTTTTCCCCCAAAATCTTTCATTATTATGAACCTGTTCTGAAGCGCTTGGTCTGGGTGATCCATCTCTGTTTTGACCGAGGTTTCCCGAGAGCATGAAGCAAACTCCTGGTCCCGACAAAAAAACCCTTCTATTAATTTACTGTGAATTCTGCTCATTCGCATCCAGCAAAGTCTTTCCAGGGAGGTTTCACAGTCACAGACCTTAAAAAGTTGACAACCTTAGGTAGTAGAATAACAGAATAGCACAGTTGGAAGGGATATTGGAGGTCTTCTAGTCCAACCCCCTGTACAAGCAGGAGACCCTATACCAGGGGTGTCAAACTCGATTTCATTGGTCTGCGTTGGCTTTTTTGGCAGGGTTAAGCACAAACCCATCCAACCCATTTCATAGCTTACTAAGGGGAACCAAGTTAGACGAGATGGCCGGCATATAAGTCTAATAAGTTACTGTGAACCTCTCATTCACATCCAGGAAAGTTTTTCAAAGGTGAATTTACAGTCACAGACCTTATCAGTCTTGGAGAGCTGCCAGTCCTATCTCTTCAAAACTTGCCAAGGAGCCTCTGAGAGTCACGAACCAATTAAGCAAACTAATTTTCTCCTGCAAACTCCCCTCCCCTTTTGCTCCTCTTTTATTTCCTCTGGGAGGGGCCATTCATCGTCCACCTGTGGCCTTACTCCCAAGTCGACCCCTGTTCTTTAGCTCTTCCCTTCGTCTGGCAGCTCTGTGCATGCGCACACTGGGAACAGGCTCCAGCTGTTCTTCTGCCTCACTGATGTCTGACTCTGAAGGCAGCTGATAACTGGCATACGGCCCTGGCCCCCTCTCTGCCCTCATCAGAGCCTTACCCAGGCTCCAGGACTGGCCTGTCTTCCTCCCTAACCTCCTCACTGTCCGAATCTGCTGCCAGCTCTGCTGGCCACTGGCGGGCCACCTCAGTCTGCCCAAAATCTTAGGGTTTTCCTTCTACTCCCTTTCTATAAGCCCTACAGCTCAGGATTTGAACCTCAGAAAAGTTGACAACCGTAGGTAATAAAATAACAGAATAACACAGTTAAGGGACATTGGAGGTCTTCTAGTCCAGCCCCCTGCTCAAGCAGGAGACCCTATGCCAGGGTGTCAAAGTCGATTTCATTGACGACCACATCAGGTTTGTGTTTGACCTCAGGGGGCATGGCCGGGGGGCATGGCCAGCATGATGTCACTTATCTTGGGGGGCACCTGTGATCGCCCAAGTGCCAGCGAAAACGGGCCCCTGAGCTCCGTTTTTGGCTGGGAAGGCCTCCTGCAGCCCTCTTCCAGTGAAAATGGAGCTTGGGAGCTCATGTGTGGCCCTCGCGAGCTCTGTTTTACTGGCCGAGGCACCACGGGCTGGTCCTTCGCTATTTCTAGGGCGGCCCTGTGGGCCGGATCTGACCATAGGCGGCATAGTTCTAGGTTGCCCAAGCCCAAAATTTCGAGCCTGGTGGCATAAGGGATTCTATTGTGAGGAGAGGAGTGGGGGACTCTTCTCGTGAAATACCTCTGCACCCGCTCGATTGCATTAATGTCCGATAAACAGTGTTGATTCCAGGCAGACGAGCTGTATTTGAGAATTGGTCTGGCAAAGGTTTTGTACGCCCTAGTTAGCAGTGCAATGTTACCGGAGAAGAAGCTTCGCAAAATTAGGTTGACAACGCTCCGTGCCTTTTTGGCAAGGCTGTTACCGTGTTACTGTAACTGTTGGTGAGATCCAAGTAAGCTGGCTTGTAAGATCTTCCTTGGCAAGTGGAATCGTAAGAAAAACGGATTAAAATATATGCACGAGACATGGGATGGGGAAGCTACCCAGGAAGCTTGCTGAGCAAAAATCCCCCTTTTTTTCTTCCTTTTGCAAAACATCAAGAGGAAATTTAAGGGGACTACGGTAAAAAAAAACCAAAAAAAAAAACCACCAGAGGAAACCTTTCAACTCCCAGTAAGAGAGAGAAAGAAAAGTCGACAAACTCACTTTGTTTATTATCTCCCGCCAATTGGCAAGAGAAAGGGAGGCTTGTAACACTCATGGGCTACTTCCTCTGCGGCGGAGCGCACATTGAGCAGTGACCCGAGGGGTCCAAGAGGAAATCAAGGGGAGACAGCATGGACCTTAACCGAGGTGTGGGGGAAAGCAGCTGGGAAGAAAATGTCAGAAGCTCCCAGCTCTGGGCCAGGAACGAGCAGAATGGATTAGCTCTCCAATTTGTTGACATTGCTCTAAGCCTTGTTTTTCTTGGCCTGATCTGACACTGGAGGAATGGTGGTCTTTCTCGAAGTCTCGGTGAATTAATTACCAGATAGTGTTTAGAACAACGAGATGGTTTCCCGCGCTGGGGTAGCGAAACAGGACCTCTTGCTACTGGAGCCCCTCCTCGCCACCAGGTAGAATATCCATAGAATGTCAAGCTTGCTCAAAATGCTCAAAAGTGGACGAGGAGTTTCCAAGGTTGTGTGTGTGTGTGTGTGTGTGTGTATGTATGTATTTGTGTTACAACAAATATTAGACATCTGCCTAATATGTAATACAGCCCAGGTTCAAATCCCAGTAAGGGTATGGCTAGCTGATGAGAGCTAAATAGCTTGAAATAGATCTATACTAGTCTCCCTCTGGTTCGATCGCCCATAGAGATTGCCTGCTGCTTTTGGTTGAAATCATGGGTCACGAGATTGTCTCTCCTCGTGTGTGCTGAGGGAGCAACAGTATGTGGCATCATTAGACTGTTGTGACGCGGGAAAGAAATAAACGAACAGATGGCGCACTGTGAATGACAGGGAGGTTTAACATGTGCCTGGACTCTCCTTTCCCTCAGATCTCATTGACTTTAACAGTAGACTTTCTCCGTCACGGCCAAACATAAATGGAGGCACTGAAATATCACCGCCTTCCTGGGTGCGCCACCGTAATGACTGCAACCGAGCTGCTCCGTAACCAAATATAGGGACCTGGATTATCTCCCTGGTGCTGACACCCATCTGAGCGGGTCGAGATGGGCGATAAGTCATTAGCATTCTCAAAAAGAGTCAGGTTGTCTTGAATCTTGGCCAAGAGCATGGTTGGGGTAGGGGCAGTAGATAGAGGACTGTGACGCGAGGTCAACGGCGGGCTTGATTTCAGAAGGTCTGTCGAGTTGTACGAAGAGGATCAGAGACCGAGGGTCCTTCAAAGTAGGGCTTTGGGGGTCCTCTCAAAGTGGAGGCTTAAATGTACTGAGGTTGGATGACCTTCTTGAGAAGGTAAGAGAAGGAACCATCTTTCCTAATAAGGTGCCGTAGCCGAGAGGCCCAAAATTACCTGTCAGTTCAAGGACGTGGGCTTTAACCTTCAGAAGGTCCACAGCTCAGTTGCCTTGCCTTTTAGAATCAGAATCAGATTAGAGCTGGAAGGGGCCTTGGAGGTCTTCTAGTCCATCCCCTGCTCAAGCAGGAGATCCTATACCATTCCAGACAAGTGTCCAGTCTCTTCTTAGTAACCTCCAGAGATGAAGCACCCACAATGCCTCAAGTCAAGCTGTTCCACTGGTTAATTGTCCTCACTAAGTCTCTCCTTAATTGCAGGTTGCTTCTCTCCTTCTTTAGTTTCCATCCATTGTTTCTTGTCTTGCCTTCAGGTGCTTTGGAAAATAAATTGACCCCCTTCTCTTTGGGGCAGCCCCTCAAATATTAGAATACCTCAAATACTCTCATGTCCCCCCCTAGTCTTTCTTTTCTCTAGACTGGCTAAACCCAAATCCTGCAACCGTTCTTCATAAGTTTTAGTCTCCAGGCCATTAATCGTCTTAGTTGCTCTTTACACCAGAACCGATGAAGCTTCCTGGATGAGAAGTGAAATGTCTTCGAAAGAAAGAAAGAAAGAGAAAGAAAGAAAGAAAGAAAGAAAGAAAGAAAGAAAGAAAGAAAGAAAGAAAGAAAGAAGGAAAGTCCAGTTGCCTTTTGAAAAAAATACCTTTGAGACAACCATGTCTGATGAGTTAGAGTTCTAACTTTAGAAGTCTAAAGTTTAGAACTGGTTTGGAAACCAGTTAAACAATCTCATGACCGGTTTTTTTAAAAAAATAGGAACGTAAAATGATCTTGCACGGATGCGTCAACTCAGTGGCTAAGACGCTGAGCTTGTTGATCAGAAAGGTCGGCAGTTCGAATCCCTAGCGCCGCGCAACGGCGTGAGCTCCCGTTAACTTGTCCCAGCTTCTGCCAGCCGAGCAGTTCGAAAGCCCGTAAAAAATGCAAGTAGAAAAATAGGAGTCACCTTTGGTGGGAAGGGAACAGCGTTCCCTGCTCCTTCGGTGTTGAGTCATGCCGGCCACAGTGACCATGGAGACGTCTTCGGACAGCACTGGCTCTTTGGTTTTGAAACAGAGATGAGCGCCGCCCCCTAGAGTCAGGAACGACTGGCACATATGTGGAGGGGAACTTTAACCTTTACATGATCTTCACAGGACATTACTAACATCAAAAGCTATAACGTGTTTCCCCTGAAAATAAGACAGGGTCTTATTTTCTTTTGACCCCCAAAATAAGCGCTTGGCCTTATTTTTGGAGAAGTCTTATTATTTTTGAGGTGCAGGAGGTGGCGAGCGTGGTCACTCCATGGCTGCTGCTGTGTTGCAATATTTTGGGGGAGGGCTTATTTTCAGGGGAGGGCTTATTTTAGTGCATGCATTCAAAAGCCCGATTGTGCTTATTATCCAGGGTGGTCTTATTTTCGGCGAAACAGGGTACTATAAAACCATCATTATTTTTTAAAAAACATGATAAATGGGTTTCTGAACATTTCTAATGTACCCAACAAAGGGGGGGGGACCCCAAACTGAGAACTAACTTGTAATAATTTAAATACAACTGAAATCTTCGCTTGAGCCTACATTTATTTTCTTTACAAAACAGAAATCAGAGGGAGGGGAAAAAATCCACATCCCTTTTGACAGAAAAGAAAAACGAACTTGGAAACTTCAGCCTGAATTCATCCAGGATCTGCTGGTTTCGTGCAAGCTGGGGAAAAAAATGCGCTCTCTGCATTTCCAGGAAGAATTCCCTCTTGGCTGGACCTTTTTATGAAGTCTGTCCTTGCTCTTCAGACTGGAAACGCTTTGATGGATATTATTAGGCAGGCAAGGGGAAACGTTTGAAGAATTCCACTTCCGCACCATCTCAGCCTAAACATTGCTGACTGGAAGGGAGATCCTTTGCGGGGCTTGTTCATATCCTGAGCAAAGAGGAATCTGATGTCCTTCGGGCTTTTTACTGACATTTAAAGGGATATGGAAACACGCCCTTCCCAAACCTTCCCTGATTTGCTCTGTGGAAGTAGAATAACAAGAGTTAGAAGGGACCTTGGAGGTCTTCTAGTCCAGCGGTCACCAACTGGTGGTCCGTGAGAAAATTTTAGATTTTTAGAAATTTGCATTTTTTTTAGATTGCATTCAATCAGGGGTCCTCAAATTACGGCCCCTGGGCCAGATACGTGCAATGGATGCTTGTGTTGCTGCAGAGAGTCTCCCCCTTTGGGGTCTTTTTGTGCGGGGCAGAGGGGGGCAGAAATTCCGACTTGGGGTCTGCTTCAGCCTCCTGGTGGGGGGCTTTGGGCGAAGGCTGGAGGGAAGCGCTGCTGGTGGCAAAGAGCCAGAGGGTCTCGTTCTAGTTGGACTGCATCATGGCCTGGAACTGGCTGACATCTCAGCCCGCTGAGCCCCCAGGTGCCGGTACCTGGCCTTGCGCTCTTGCACCTCTGCTTGGAAAGCCTATGCTCCTAGTCCTCCGTGAGGTGCTTCTGCTGAGCTTCCTTCTCGGACAGATCCAATTTGAACTGAGCTGTTTTGCCAACTCTTTCTCATGTGGGCTGCTTAGCTCCAACAACTGCTTCCTGTTGGGGCCCTAAGGAGCCCGGGTGGGCAGGCGAGGAGGGGCTGGGAGGGGAGGGGCGAATAGAGGCCGGTGAGGCGCCCCTCCTCGTGAGTGACATCAAATTGACCATGCCCACCCAGTCACAGGACCAGCTTGCCATGCCCACTCAGCAGGTCATTAGGCAGATCATATTAGTAGTTCGCGGGATTTAAAATGATGAATTTAGTGGTCCCTGAGGTCCAGGGGGACCCCTGGACTAGCTCAACCCCTTGCTCAAACAGGAGACCCCATACAGATATTTGATGACAACAATTGAGCCCAAAATGTATGTTGCTAAGGAGTTGACTTGCAGCGAAGGAATTTTAGACCGATCTGACTTCTTTGGCGCCCCTTTACCTTCCCCTTGCACATATGTGCTGGTCGTTCCCCACTCTAGGGGGCGGTGCTCATCACCATTTCAAAGCCAAAGAGCCGTCTCTGTGGTCATGTGGCTGGCATGACTCAATGCCGAAGCGGCATGGAATGCTCTTACCTTCCCACCAAATGTGGTTCCTATTTTTCTACTTGCATTTTTTACGTGCTTTGAACTGCTAGGTTGGCAGAAGCTGGGACAAGTAACAGGAGCTCACTCCGTTACGCGGTGCTAGCGATTCAAACTGCCAAACTGCTGACCTTTGCATTTTTATATGCTTTTGAACTGCTAGGTTGGCAGAAGCTGAGACAAGTAACGGGAGCTCACTCCGTTACGCAGCACTAGGGATTCGAACCACCGAACTGCCAACCTTTCTGATCGACAAGCTCATTGTCTTAGCCACTGAGCCACCACTCAGTGGTGATAATAAAATACTTTTATTATCCTGCAAATCTATAAATATCTATGAAAATCTTTTACTAAGCAGTTACCCCGACTGCTACAGACTTGCAACATTCCATTTGGTGACCATTCCAGCTACAACAGGTCTAAAAACAGTGACCATTTTCACACTTATGACCGTGATCTACATTCGAACACTTGGCAACTGGCTCGTATTTATGACGGTTGCAGCGTCCCCTGATCCCCTTTTTGTGACCTTCCGACAAGCAAAGTCCACCCAAAAATGAACCCCCAAATCTCAGAGGGAAACGTTTATTTCCAGAAGGAATTCTTCTAAAGTCTGGTTTGCGAGTCTGTAATACGGGACCGTTTCTTGCTTTCCTGTGGCTGCAAATTAAAACAGGGACCCCTCGATTCCCCCTCTTAGAACCAAATCCTTGTGGCTTGCACAACTTTGATTTTCCTTGCGGTGGGACTTGGTATTTTAAGAGTTTCCCAATTCTCTGGGCCTTTCGGAGAATAACTCCACATCCTTTGATGTGAAATGCAAACACCCGGGCCTTTTCCCAAAGCAGAAAATGGTTTCGTTTTTCCAGTGCCTAACCCCCCCCCCCCCCCCCCAGCTTGGCTGAACTTCTCCAATGCGGCTTCAAGAAAAAAACCCCATTTCCACCAAAACAAGAGACATGATCTGACCGAACTGGAAGTGTTGAATAAAGCAGAGGCTTTATTTTGACTCCCGCATTATCGTTGGCTACAGGGTCTTTTACTCCCAGGAATAGAGTCTGTCTCCTTACAAATCCAATACAACCTGGGAAATATTAAGGCATTACTAAATGGGGAATAAATCTCAAGTGATAACAGCCTTTGTAAGGAAGTTTAGTTAATGGAAAGGAAAACAGAGGGCGATGGAAAAAGAGAAATTTTATATCTGAAAGATGAGAAATAAAAAACCCTGGTGAGAACAGATGAAATTCTTTCTTTCTTTCTTTCTTTCTTTCTTTCTTTCTTTCTTTCTTTCTTTCTTTCTTTCTTTCTTTCTTTCTTTCTTTCCTTCCTTCCTTCCTTCCTTCTTTCCTTCCTTCCTTCCTTCCTTCCTTCTTTCTTTCTTTCTTTCTTTCTTTCTTTCTTTCCTCCCTTCCCTCCCTTCCTTTTTTCTTTCTTCCTTCCTTCCTTCCTTCCTTCCTTTCTTTCTTCTATTTTGCTGGTTGCATTTTACCACTATTGATAGTTTGGACGGGTTTCATATGCGGCCTCTGGAAAGACTTTTATCCTCCTCCTGAAATTGCATTTGAGAAAATAATAGCAAGCAGAGAGAGAGAGAAACTCTTTTAAATCTGCTTGCTTTTGGTTCTTGAATCTATTTGCAGGAAGGCAGGGAGATCGCTTGGGATCCCTTGGGTTTTGTTTGTCTTGGGGTGGGGAAGAAAAGCTAGTTTCCCCCCACTCTCCCGAGACTTCACAAACTTTTATCCTACGTGTTTTTTCCCCCTTTCTCAGGAAATCCAGGTGCTTCTACCCCACTTTATACATTCCATAAAATGTTATTACTTTACTCTCTTACAATCCTAGAATTTACGGGTGGAAGGAACACGGAGGGAGATCAATTAGCCCAGTTCAGAGATCTACAATTTTTTTTTTTAATTCCCTGCTGAAACTGACAATCTTGCAAAATGTATGAACGGCTGTTTATTTTCTCCTTCTGCTGTGAAACTGACAGGGCCATCCATTCACACTGAAAATTGTTTATTTCCCAAGTCTACCGAATTCTTGTTGCTCTGAAAAATATTGGCATGTGGATTATGTATGGCTGTATATGGCTGCGTGTGTGTATTTTATATGTGCATTGATGCAATTATTGGACAAAGAGAGGTTGGTTTATATTAAGAAATAAGATTTTTTTTTATATAAGAGGCTTGGTTTATATAAGACATCTGACTTTTCTGTACAACGTTATTATGTAGTAGGTTTTATGTGTTTCCTTTGGTGATGGGACGTCACTTTATTTTAAAATTGGACATTGAAGACATTTTTGTTTCCTTGGCACATGCAAATCCACAAAGCAAAATCTTAAAAATTTCCCTGCAATATCACAAGTTAGTTTGAATATCATGAGTTTATAGATTACACATAGAAACTGTGGTACAAATATACACATACATACATACATACAAGATAGATAGATGATTGATAGATAGATAGATAGATAGATAGATAGATAGATAGATAGATAGATAGACAGACAGAGACAGAGACTAGACTAGGATAGAATAGAATAGAATAGGAAAGAATAGAATAGAACAGAATAGAATAGAATAGAATTCATTATTGGCCAAGTGCGATTGGACACACAAGGAATTTGTCTTTGGTGCAGATGCTCTCAGTGTACATAAAAAGACAAGATACATTAATCAAGAATCATAACACTTAATGATACTCATAAGGTACAAATAAGCAATCAGGAAACAATCAATATCAATATAAATTGTAAGGATGTAAGCAACAAAGTTACAGTCATACAGTCATAAGTGGGAGGAGATGGGCGATAGGAACGATGAGAAGATTAATAGTAATAGTAATGCAGGTTTAGTGAATAGTTTGATTGCGTTGAGGGAATTATTTTAGCAGAATGATGGTGTTTGGGTAAAAAAAACCTGTCCTTGTGTCTATTGTTCTGGTGTGCAGTGCTTTATAGCGTTGTTGTGAGGGTAGGAGTTGAAACAATTTATGTCCAGGATGTGATATGTGTATTTTAAAGAAAGACGTCTATGCAGCAACAGAGTACCGAATAACCAAAAACAATATTTATTTCATTGGGGAGGGGTGTGTGTGTGTTAGCTCTTGAGTTTAATATTTAACATTATTACATGGATGGTCTCAGCCCTAATTAGCCTAATACATGAATAGGGTTATCTTTCTTATTTATTTGGTAGGAATAAAAACAACCTCTATCCCATCATCATTTATTTTCACAGTTCAGACCATCTCTGTGCAAAGAGCAGCCCATCAGGCTGATAGATTGTTACCTTAACGTAGTAGGCTACTATTAATTAAAAATAAAAAATAGACTGCGTTGTCAGAAGACATCAGAACACTGCATGTGGTTCTTAGCTGTGAGTAATCCTAAAACGGTTTGTAATGTGCTCTCTGGATTAGAGAATTTAGCTAGCACAATGGTTATGGTTCTGCTTGTAACTTGGTAGCCCCAGATGCGTTGAAACTGACCGGAACATTTTTACTGTTTTCAGGGGAAATTGTCTGTGACAAAGAAGCAACAGAAACAGGGGCTTTTAACTGATTCTCCACCGCTCCTCTTTTACTTAAAAAATGGAGTTTGAAAGTGTTGGCCAAAGAAATTTGGATCATGGAGGCGATTCCCACTTGTGGTTTTCGTTGTAGGGTGTAGTTGGCCCTGAAAAAGGAGAGCACATTGGATAAATATGTGTGGATAAAACTATCTTCTAATTCATAGGGAGGAAGTTGTGCATGCGTGCATTTAAATAAATGAAAAGTCAATTGCTATGTGAGAAGAGACTTAAACGTAAGAATCTTCAGTCACAGTGGGTTGACAGCCGAAATCTACATTTAAAAATAGAAAGAAAGGAGGAAGATTTAAATCATAAATCAAGTTTCCCGCTGTTATATAAACATTCCCTAAATTTAGTCCATGTACAGCACAGCACAGCTACTTAAGCATATGGGAAAAAAATGTTATTTTAAATGAATTTACCGTGATGTAGAAATACACCTTGAGTAGAATACTCTGTTGCAAACATTTTTATTTTTTCTACCTAGTGTATCTCTTTGATATACACTACTCTGTATTTTGTAACCCTTTCTTGCTGTCTTTCTTTATTTTTCGTTCTTTCCTATCTTTCTCTCTCTCTTTCTTTTTCTTCCTTCCTTCCTTTCTT
Organism: Natrix natrix natrix; assembly: GCA_029891615.1. NCBI lineage: Eukaryota > Metazoa > Chordata > Lepidosauria > Squamata > Natricidae > Natrix > Natrix natrix. The sequence continues at coordinate 478,649 of JAKRSK010011494.1, forward strand.
TATCTATCGATCTATTTATCTCAAAAATAATCCTATGAAATATTCCTATTTTTTATGATCAACTGCCATAACAGTTTGTAGCATAAAATTACAGGAAGTGCTTATTTTAGTTTTGTTTCCTTGTTTACATTTCATGGCTGTTCTTTACTTTCTCCAACCACATTTTCACAAATAGAAAAATTTGTGAAATAAGAAAAAAAGACATTCAATCCCATGAAGTATGTTACTACAACTGCTTATTTTTATATGAGTGCAATGCAATACTTATGTTTGATAAAGGATACAACCGGGCTTTGCTGTCTTAAAAAAAAAACCCACCAAAGTACATTTTAAAAGAAAACTCCTTTCAATTCACTTAGTAAGATTATAATTTAACTGAAAGAGAACATGTAATTATCTTTTTTTTTTAAAAAAAAGAGGACCCTTTTAAAGATGTTTGCTAATTTTTTAATGGAATTTATATTCAAAACCTTCTAATTTAAAACTGTATTTTATTTATTTCTCTTTTTTAAATTGAGGCTTTTTAAAAAAAATGCAACTGATTTTGGATAAACTTAATAACACTGGCAATCATTAATTGCTAATATCATAAATGTTTGCTCCAGCAGTTTTCTTTACAGATAAATTCAAAGAGGCTTAAGAAGAAAATGAATATTTTGCAAGACATCTATGTATCTAAAGCAAACTCCCTATTGATCTAAGAAACAATCTTAATACTGTATTTTAATCACCAAAAAGTTTAATTTCTGGAATCTCTGTAAGATTCCAGTACATGCTTTTGCATCTAAATGGTCAGAATTCACTTCAATGCTGTTTATGTGTAAGTGTGATACAGACAGATAGATCAAATTTTTAAAAAAGATTTGGCCAGAGATCATATGAAAGATTATCTGAAAATTATTGCTACTTATAAAGGTTTTTTTAAAATGTTTCTCTTTGCTCTGAATTTAAAGGAGGCCGTGAATGCATGCAGATCACTTATGAATTTTAAATATAAAGAAATTGTAACAAGAGGGCCAAAATATTCACTGATATAGCTAGAATAGTAAGTAATATAGTAATAGTAATATAGATAATAGATAGCTAGATAGACTAAAGATAGATAGATAAATGGTGAGAGATAGATAGATAGATAGATAGATAGATAGATAGATAGATAGATGATAGATAGATAGATAGATAGATAGATAGATAGATAGATAGATAGATAGATAGATAGATAGATGATAGATAGATGATAGATAGATTGATTCAAAATGCAGAAAGGGTCTTTTAAAAGTTTTAAAAGTTTATTATAACTTTCAAGGATTTTGACTTGAAAAGTTTATTATGACTTTCAAGGATTTTGACTTAATCGTTGTTGAAAGATACAGTGCTGGACAATTTGGATGGGTTTGCAATTTGTTAAAGGCTAAAGACATCGAACTGAACATGCCACCTGGGTGAAAAAGTTAACTAAGAAGCCCCTGTCTCGGGGGAAAGAAGAAAGAGGTAAGGAGAGGAGAGTGGAAGGGAGAGAAAGAGAAGGAGAGAGGATAGGAAGGGGAAGAAGAAGAGTAGGAGTAGGAGAAAGGGAAGGGAAGAAGGAAGGGGAAGGAGAGGAGGAAGGAAGGAAGTAGAGAAGGGAGGGAGGGGGAAACGTAAGGGAAAAATAAGGTGGTGTTACAACAGGCGGAAGGGATGGTAAATAAAGCAACCCAAACTGTATATTATAACCTATTAAATGAAATAACAAATGTATAAGAATGACAACAGTAAAGAAGAATAACAATTATGTGAATGTATACTTAAAATGGTATGTAAGAGAATTAAAAAAAATTTAAAAACATTTTTTTTAAAAAAAGAAGCCCATGTCTCTTGTTTTGATGCTGTTCTTTGAATTTGGGGACATTGTTCTTGGCTCAACGGTGTGTGCCGATGCATTTGCACAATATTTCCACCGGTAATTCTCTCTCTTTAGGGTGGGGGGGGGAGGGCTGGGGGATTGAGCTGGGGTCTTCGTGGAATCAAATTGCAGAAGGAGAAATTTTCTGACAATTCCTGAGAGTGAGAGCAATTGATCAGTGAAACAGACGTTGCCTCCAGAAGTTGTGAATGCCCCAACACTGCAGGTTTTTTAAGAAGATATCGCACAGCCATTTGTTTAGAATAATAGCATTTGTCTGAAATGGTACAGGTAGCCTTCAACTTACCACAGTTTATGTAGGCACCATTCAAAGTTATGATGGCATTGAAAAAAAAGTGATTGATGGCCATTTTTCACACTTGGTATTTGTGAAGTCAGATTCGCTTAAACGCCGTTGTTACTAACTTAACAACTGCAATGAGTGAATTCACCGAAAAAAACTTTGACAAGAAAGGTTGCACAACGGGGCGAAACCCACTTAAGGAATCTCTCGCTTAGCCACAGAAATGTTGGGCCTCCATGGTGGTCGTACAAAACAGATTACCGGTCTGATACGGGATACATATATTCTATCAATGGCTAAAGGATAGAAGTTAGAAAGGAAAGGGATACAGAGGGAGGATATGATAAAGAGGAGAGTTGTTAAAGAAGAAGATGTCAAATATGAATGTTATTATATTATTAATATGATGATGACGAGGAATTATGACAACAGAGATGTATAATTGTAATATTGCACTGCAAACTAGGGCATACAAAACCTTTGCCAGACCAATTCTCGAATACAGCTCATCTGCCTGGAATCCACACTGTTTATCGGACATTAATGCGATCGAGCGAGTCCAGAGGTATTTCGCGAGAAGAGTCCTCCACTCCTCTGCTCACAATAGAATCCCTTACACCACCAGGCTCGAAATTTTGGGCTTGGAGAACCTGGGACTACACTGTCTAAGATCTGACCTCAGCATTGTACAAGGAAATTGTCTGCTATTGTCTCCTACCTGTCAACAACTTCTTCAGCTTCAACCTCAATTATACTCGGACAAACAATCGATACAAACTTAAGGTAAACCATTCCAAACTCGATTGCAGAAAATTCGACTTCAGCCACAAAGTGGTCAACGCCTGGAATGCTCTACCTGACTCCGTTGTTACATCCCCAAACCCCCATAATTTTAACCTAAGACTATCTACTGTTGACCTCACCCCATTCCTAAGAGGTCCATAAGGGGGGCGTGCATAAGCGCACCAGCGTGCCTGCCATCCCTTTCCTACTGTCCTCGCTTATTATAACAGATATAAGTATAAACATAAGCATGAACCCAATAAATGCTTATGTTTATACTTACTCCTGTTATCTTGTACCCGTGTTTGTCCCTGAAAATAAGGGTCTTATTTTCTTTTGACCCCAGAAATAAGCACTTGGCCTTATTTTCGGGGAGGTCTTATTATTTTTGAGGTTCGGGAGGCGGCGAGCGTGGTCACCTCATGGCTGCTGCTGTGTTGCAATATTTTGGGGGAGGGCTTATTTTTTGGGGGAGGGTTTATTTTAGCACATGTGCTCAATAGCTCGATTGGGCTTATTATCTGGGGAGGTCTTATTTTCGGGGAAAGAGGGTACATGTTTGACCAACTAAATAAATAAAAAATAAATATATGATTATTTAAGCATAATTGTACCCAGAACACACCCCTGTTTGATGACGATTGGGTTTTATATAAATAAAACAAATAAAATGAGGGGGGGGAGGAAACAGACTAGGAAACTAGGATCAATGAGTCTAGAGTGGATTAAAGTCAACAACGTTCCCTTTGATTTCCCAAGTTTTTTAGGAACTTCAGCTAATTTTCAGTTCTAATGCCTTCATTCCAAAAAGTGAGATAATAATAATAATAATAATAATAATAATAATAATAATAATAATAATAATAAATAATTTAATTTGTTAGCCGCTCCCTCTCCACAAGGGACTCGGGGCGGTGTACAATAAGAGCACATACATATATACATATACACATACACATACACGCATACACATACACGGAGGAGGTAACAGTCATTAAATACATACAATAATAGTAATAAAATTAGCAATTAAAATACCCCAAATTAAAAATTACGAATTTAAAAAAGACTGTCAGGAGGAATAGGATGAAACTACGGTTGAGCCAGGCCAGATAATTGAAAAAGGTGGGTCTTGAGCTTTACACGGAAGGAATGACCCACATCTCTTCCCCTTCTGCTTCCACCAGGTGATGTGACTCTTCTCTTCTGTTTCAGGATGAAGCTTGGGGAATGTCTAAAGACCACCCATTCTGGCTCCAGCTTCAAGGTTTACCTCATCCTTGCTTGGCCTCGCCACACAAAAGCTTCATTCTTTCTCACCAGGCCCAACTCACCTATGTAGGAAAACACACGTCTTCTTTCCACCACAACATCCATTTTCCATCAGGTTCCTTCTGACAGCTGTCAACACCCCCGTGTTTATTTGTTCAACAGGAAGTGATGGGGTTGGGCGGGGAGGGGGAGATGAGTGCCGGCCGATTGAGAGAGGGAGTGAATCAGTGACATATGGAGAAGAATCGTACTTCCTCCCGAGTGTCACCGAGATTGGGACTTTTGTGAGAAACATGATGAATAGAATAGAATCAGAACAGAGCTGGAAGGGACCTTGGAGGTCTTCTAATCCAGCCCCCTGCTCAAGCAGGAGACCCTATACCACTTCAGACAAATGGTGGTCCAGTCTCTTCTTGAAAACTTCCAGTGTTGAAGTACCCACAGCTTCTGGAGGCAAATTGTTCCACTGGTTAATTGTTCTCACTCTCAGGAATTTTTTTCCTTATTTCTAGGTAGGTTCTCTCCTTGATTAGCTTCCATCCATTGCTTCTTGTTCTAAATAAGCTAGTAAAGGAGAGGCATACAAGGATGGAAGACTCAGATCAGGTCAAAACAGAAGGAGGATTCAGGATTTTCAATCTACACAGCATATGGAGTACGGCCACTTTGAAAAAGACACAGCAAGATCTGATCCTCACCACAAACAAAGGTATCTTAGAAGAACAGGTGTGAATTAGACGACACAAAAGGAACGAGGTGGAAAAACACCAGGAGATATGAGAAAAGTGTCAAGGATCAAGCCAAGTTTTGATGGCTTGGCCAAGACTTCTTGGACATTCTAAGAGCGGATAGGAACTAAAGATTGTTTCATGGTTTTAAAAAGGTGGGCAGTTATAACCTTTAACAAAAATAATAAATCACAACATAGCCAACTCAGTCCTAGGGATGGAATCAAGATCGTGTGAAGTGTTAGTGCCGCTTTTATAATGTCTCGGTAAGGCCACACTTGGAATGCTGTGTCTAGTTTGGGTCTCCACAATAAAAAAATAATGGTTGAGACTCTGGAAAGAGTGCAGAGAAGAGCAACAAAGATGATTATGGGACTAGAGGCTAAACATATGAAGAACAGTTGCTGGAATTGTGGAGGTCTAGTTTAATGAAAAGTAGGACTAGGGATGACATGATAGCAGAATTCCAAACTCTAAGGGTTGCTACTCTCCAAAGCACCTGAAGGCAGGACAAGAAGCAATGGATGGAAGCTAATCACGGAAGCTAATCATGGAATTTAATCATGAAAGCCAATCATGGAAGCTAATCATGGAAGCCAATCATGGAAGCCAATCATGGAAGCTAATCATGGGAGCCAATCATGGGAGCCAATCATGGAAGCCAATCATGGAAGCTAATCAAGAACCAACCTAGAACTAAGGAGAAATTTCCCCGAGAGTGACAACAATAAACTAATGGAACGACTTGTCTCCAGAAGTTGTGAATGCTCCAACACTGGAAGTTTTAAAGAAGAGACAGTCATTTGTCTGAAATGGTGTAGGGTTTTCTGCCTGAGCTGGTGGGTTGGACTAGAGGACCTCCAAGTTACCTTCCAACTCTGTTAAACAAAAAGGGATAAAGAAGAAAAGAAAACAGAGGTCCATTCTTAAGGGTTTTTTTCTCATTGTTCCTTTACTATGGGTTTACTGTGACAGAAACACGAGACCTAGAGAAACTCAGATAGTTTCAAACTTCGGTCCCTTCCAACTCTGTTAACCTGATCTTCTTCCTAACCTCCTTCCTTGAACAATGTCATCTTGGCTTGTCATCTTGTTTATAGACTCGGGGATCTGCCGCACACTATTAGGTCCCATTAGTCCCTACTCACTCCTCCTGAACGCAGAAGATTTCAAAGGTCCTTTCATGATCTACTAATCGCCAAGCTCCTTCCCTTACGAGCCGCCATTCCTTCCTTTCTCTCCTCTACTTCCTCAAAGCAGCCTCTCTTCTCCATCGTTGGGAAATTTCAACACCTTGATTGCTGCTCTCCCAGTTTTTTTGGCTCCTGTGCAAATAACTCAAATCCCAAGCTGAAAGGGCTGTTGACACGGCGATGGGGATTCAAAATCTCCCCGATTCATTAAGGCCTTTCCTTTCAAAGGCTCTCGGCTCTATAATTGGGCAACCCCAAAACATCTGAAAGTAACATTATAGAACCCACAATCGAGTCTTTCTATATATTTTTTTAAAATCTCCACCCCTCAATGGTTGGGTTACTCAATGAATAGATCTGGGGCTCCATCCGACGCGCCCTAAAAAGTTGGCTTTTCCAGCAAGCCGGCCTGGCCTGTTAATTTTATCTAAGTTTTAAAATGTTAGTGTTATATTAATTCGGTTTGTTTCTTGGATTGTTTCTAATTTTCTTTTAAGTTTTGTCAATATGTGTTTTTTAATGCTGTACGCCGCCCTGAGTCCTTTGGGAGAAGGGCGGCATATAAATCCAATAAAACAAACAAGCCCAAGGTCATCCTTTGTCTCTGCACCTGACCAGAACTAGATGGGTGGAATTGCCAGCATGGCCGTGGAAGATTGGACCATGTGATGGATTTGTGGGTGTGGGGGCAAGATCATGAACTTTCAACTGGGTGAAAACCCCAGGAAGTTTTCAGATTCGGGTTTTCCACAGTTTGTGCCAACATGTCTCTCTTAATAAATTGGAACTTTGAGCAATACTTTGCCTTGGACTCTGATTTAATTCTGGATGATATTTGGAACGTTGACAGTTCCTATAATTTTTTCCCTTTTTAAATTCTTTTTCACGTTGACTAAATTGTATAAATAAGAGAAAAATGGACATAACTAGGTTAGATAAACATCGTGTCTGTCTTAAGAGGTGCTGAGATAACCAGTGTATCTCTGTTGCAAAGTTGAAACTGTGATGTAAAATGAAGAAAAACGTACAATAAAAATATTATTTTTAAAAGAAGTTGTGGACGTCCTAACAGTGGAGACTTTTAAGAAGAGACTGGACAGCCACTTATCTGGGATTGTACACCGTCTCCTGCTCTAGCAGGGGGTTGGACTAGAAGACCTCCAAGGCCCCTTCCAGCTCTGTTATTCTACCTGTATACCATCTTTACATACAATTCACAAGCCACACTTTCCCAGTATCTCTGTGCTACATTTGCCTCTCTCCCCCTTTCTCCCCGCTCCCTATTCCAAGTCTCCTTAAACCTTCTTCACCCAGAGTGCAATATATTTTTCTCCTTCCCCTAGTTGAGTATCTTCAGATCTCTCTCTTTCTTTCTCTCTCTCTCTCTTTCTTTCTCTCACTCTCTCTCTGTCACTCTCTCTCTCTTTCTTTCTTTCTTTCTCTCTCTCTTTCTCTCTCTGTCTCTGTCTCTCTCTCTTTCTTTCTCTCTCTCTGTTTCTCTCTCTCTCTCTGTCCCTCTCTCTCTGTTTCTCTGTCTCTTTCTCTCTCTCTTTCTTTGTCTCTTTCTCTGTTTCTCTGTCTCTGTCTCTCTCTCTGTGTCTCTGTCTCTTTCTCTCTCTCTTTCTTTGTCTGTCTCTTTCTCTGTTTCTCTCTCTCTTTCTCTCTCTCTCTCTTTCTCTCTCTCTCTCTGTGTCTCTGTCTCTTTCTCTCTTTCTTTGTCTGTCTCTTTCTCTTTCTCTGTCTCTTTCTCTCTCTCTCTTTCTTTCTCTCTGTCTCTGTCTCTCTGTCTCTCTGTCTCTTTCTCTCTCTCTTTCTTTGTCTCTTTCGCTCTTTCTCTGTCTCTTTCTCTCTCTCTCTCTCTCTCTTTCTCTTTCTGTCTCTGTCTCTGTCTGTCTCTCTCTCTCATACACACACACACACACACACACACACACACACACACTACTATTCATAGCCTCCATAGGAAAGAATGAAAATGCTCCAAGAATAAGCAACCGAGTTCCATTCATAGTCTTTTCCATGTGATTGAGAGAGATTTCCCAGAATCGTGGCTATTTAAGGATACAAAGCCTCAATTAAAGAGCTGGTCTGAGACACAGGAAGAACAAGAGAAGAGAGAGGTCCCCGTTAGGGAGATGTTAGTAAGTTGTGACCCAGGATGACCTGTCAGTCTCAGGTGACAGCTGTCATGCCCCTGAAATGGTGAGACTTCATTGAATGCATTATTCCACCTGTTGCTCAATAGCCAGCTATAGTGGACACCATTCTTAGTTTTTGCCCCTGGTAAATCATTGTCCCTCTTTATTCGCTTTCTCCTCGTCCTCCTGTTCTTTCTTGGTTATGAAAATATCCTCCTCTTTCTCTATTATTATGAAAAAAACTTCTCCACTATTATGAAAACATCTCCTTCTCCTCCTTCTTTTTTCTCTTTGTCCTTCTCTTTATTCCTCTCATTCTTCTACTCCTTCTTTTTCTCCTCCTTCTCCTCCTCTCCTCTTTCTCATTATTATGAAAAAACTCTTCTCCTTCTCCACTATTATGAAAACATCTCCCTCTCCTCCTCCTTTTTCTCTTTGTCTTTCTCCTTCTCCTCCTCCCTGCTCCTCCTCCTCTTTCTCCATTATTATGAAAAAAAACTCTTCTCCTTCTCCCCTATTATGAAAACATCTCCTTCTCCTCCTTTTTTCTCTTTGTCCTTCTCTTTATTCCTCTCATTCTTCTACTCCTTCTCACATGGAGAGTGTCTGAAGCTCAATACAGGAACCTGAAGGCGGCCTACAATGTACAATCACACCGTTCCATTTGCTACACAAAGAGAAATCCTTCTGGATGGGTTGTTACGTATTTCATGACATCCCAAGTGAACAAGCAACAGACAATATGACAGTGAGTTCCCTCTACATTTCCAAATCTTCACCATTTCCACCCCCTGATCTGGATCTCCATCTGATCCTCTTTGATGATCAACCAGATCGCATATCATCAGCGAAAGTGGGAAATAGGAGGATAAAATAATTCTTGTTTCTCCGTGAGAGCTTTTCCCCCCTCCTCTTTTCTTCTAAAAACCAAGAGGAGACCACCTACTCATCTCAAACAAGTTTCTGAGCAGTTGCGAGGCCAAGGATGACCTTTGCTCACCAGTGAGCTGAAATGGATTTGGAATTCGAACTCGAGACCCAGAGGTGAAAGGCATCCTATCCCATTACAAGTCCCTTAAGGCAGGCCACATCCCTCGTCGAGGACAAGGGAATGAGGTGGGAGGTCTGCAGGGTGGCATGGAGGCGAGGCCAAAAGACATTCCACTTCCTTCATTTGCATTCGTTGGCAAAGTGGATTTAGAAAAACATCAGCTCCTCGTCCCTCTGGAAATTTCCTCACGGGCTGCAAAAGCCGATTCCTGACTCTTGGTATGGACTGAATCTCATTTCGTTCGGCAGAGAAGAAATGGGGGTTGAGCTAGAAGAAGGGAAGTCCAAGAGGTCTTAGCAAAAGGATACCAGAGGCATATTTAGAATCATCCACTTTAGGTTGTTGTTGTGGTGGTTGTGGTGGTTGTACTTGTTGTTTTTCTTGCTTCTTGTTCTTCTTGTTCTTCTTGTTGTTGCTGTTGTTGTTTTCTTATTATTGTTTGTTCTTCTTTTTCTTTTTCTTCTTCTTCTTGTTTTCTTGTTCTTCTTACAATGCAATGCAATGCAATACAATACAATACAATACAATAGCAGAGTTGGAAGGGATATATATATATGTTGTATTTGTGCTGATAAATATTTGGACATACCAGGGGTTGTAACACAAATACATATATATGTATGTATAATATGTGTGTGTGTGTATGTATGTATGTGTGTGTGTGTATACGTATATATGTGTGTGTGTGTGTGTGTGTGTGTATTTGTGTTACAACCCCTGGTATGCCTAAATAAATTCGAATCCCAGTAAGGGTATGGCTAGCTGATGAGAGCTAATATATAATAATCGTTCTAGCAACAACTGAATTTCTCCCCAACTTTGAAAGCTCCAAAGCTCAAGAACACCTCAACGCCATATGCACGAAGAATTTCAACACCCCTTGGAGGGATTGGTTTGCCATGTGGGAATTAAGCTACACTTCCTGTTGTTGCATTCTGGAGTAGCAGCCGACTGTTGATGGAGACACAAGTCAAGCTTGTTCCCCCATTAAGCCTGTTCGCCAAGCTTTTGAACCAGTCTTCAGAAACTGGTTTTACAGCAGAAATGTAGTGTCATAACACAGAAACGTAACCCCAGGTTGGTTTTTCAGTGGACATCGATAGGAATTAGAATCAGCGATTAAAAAGGTTAATTTCCAGTATTCAGTAGCATGTGGTGTAGGCATCTGGGAGGTTGTACTACCTTGATATAGTCTTTACGTAAGTCTTTACATAGACTTCTGCAAAGCCTTTGATTCAGTGGTACACAACAAACTACTGTTAAAACCTCTTACGGCATTTCCAGATCCCTGCACAAGTGAATATCCTCGTTCCTGTCAAAGAGGCAACAATGAGTCAAAATAGGGAGCATCCAATCAAACCCAGCACCAGTTAACAGCGATGTCCCCCAAGGCAAAGCTTTAGGATCCATTCCATTCCTCTTTCTGCTTTACATCAATGACCTTTGTTGCGATCATATTGTAAGCAGCTGCATTGCTGATGACGCAAAACTATTTAACACCACCAACAATGCCACTGCCCTACAAAGCGGCCTTGATTATGTGTCAGAGTTGTCGCGCAATTGGCAACTCCAAATCTCAACTAACAAATCGTCTGTCCTACACATTGGCAACAAAAATCAGAACACCAAATACAAGCTGGGTGGATACGACCTCGTAGATGACCCTCACTCTGCCAAGGTCCTAGGAGTCCTCATCTCAAAAGGTCTAAGTCCCAGAGCTCACCGTAACAGCCTTGCCAAAAAGGCATGAAGAGTTGTGAACCTAATTTTGCAAAGCTTCTTCTGCTAGGGCATACAAAACCTTTGCCAGACCAATTCTCGAATACAGCTCGTCTGCCTGGAATCCACACTGTATATCGGACATTAATACAATCAAGCAAGTCCAGAGGTATTTAACGAGAAGAGTCTTCTACTCCTCTGCTCACAATAGAATCCCTTATGCCACCAGGCTCGAAAGTTTGGGCTTAGACAATCTGGAACTCTGCTGCCTGCGGTCAGACCTAAGCACAGTACACAAAATTGTCTGCTACAATGTCCTACCTATCAATGACTACTTCAGCTTCAACCACAACAATACGTGGGCAAACAATCGATACAAACTCAAGGTAAACCGCTCCAAACTTGATTGCAGAAAATATGACTTCAGCAACAGAGTGGTCAACGCCTGGAATGCTCTACCTGACTCCATTGTTACATCCTCAAATCCCCACAGCTTCAACCTCAAACTGTCTACCGTGGACCTCACCCCATTCCTAAGAGGTCCGTAAAGCGGGTGTACATAAGCACACCAGCGTGTCTACTGTCCCTGTCCTACTGTCCCCATTTATTCGTAGCCACTTCCTGTGTTCATGTCCATACTTATACCTATTATAGTATACATGTTTGACAAACTAAAATAAATAAATAAAATACACATGGAGGCTCTCTTACTTCAAGGTGTTATCTGTAATAAAACTGCCCTGCATATAGACAGCTTGTATCTCAGTGGAAATTTCTCATTGTTGTATAAATCAACTGAAATTCAGTGCAAAATTGATGCCATCACCAAGATTGCAAAATCAAGAAACATTCCAACTGTTTTCCTATATGAAATAGGTAAATATCCTGCTAAACTTAATTAATCCAATTATTTAACCAATATAGTAGAAACATTCCATTCCACTCCACTCCACTCTATTCCATTCTATTCTCTATCCTACCTTACTCTACCCTATTCCATTCCATTCCTCTTTTAAAAATAAAATGTATATGGCCACCCAAATCAGTGACTCCTTATTGGTGTTTAGTTTTTGATAAAGCTCATGATCTTTTGTAACAAGGATTTGTGGGGTTTTGGTTGTTTTCTTGCAGATGTTTCATTACCCAACTAGGTAACACCATCAATGCTGCTAGGGAATGAAGTTTTCTTTCATTTTATATCCTAGTGGTTTGCCTTGTCCCTTGTTCCCTTCTGTTAGTAAGATAGACTTACGCTTAGCTTGGGTTTTACTAGGTTTTATAAACTGCCTTGTAATTGCAAGAGTTCCTACTCTTCCATATAAACCTGATGCATTTCACCCCTTGGACATGCGCGTAAAAGTTAACAAAATTAGTATCCTACCTCTGAGATTGGCATATTGTTAAAATCACGGTTTCTGCTGCTTGTGCGGAGATCCAAAAGACTTCTCAGTGATTCAGCCTCGAGACGGTCCAGTTTGAAGCCAGGTAGCCTGAATCGGTGCTAGAAGTAAGCCAAACAGATAAAGGAAAAAAGAAAGAAATAATAATTTGACCAACTGGAGAATTCAGATGAGAAGATTTTCCCAAAGAAAACAGGCTTAGGAAAACACGGCGTGGATCTTGATATCTGGTGAGGAGTTTGCTCAAACAGTACGTCAATCAACCCCCGCAGCTCTTATTATGGGATGGCCTCAATTTTGGCTTTGATTCTTTGATTCGCTTCACGGAATAATTCTTACCATCCTATACACGGTGCTGCTCCTTTGCAGGATCTAAGAGGTGGAAAGCATCAGTTTTCTTTTTTAAAAAAAAATATATTCATAAACACTTTTTTGAAAAACAGGTGCATACCTGTGATGGCAAACCTATGGCACTCATGCCACAGGTGACACGAGGAACCATTTCTTAGGGCATGCAAGGTATTGCCCTGTCAGTTCCAGCACACTGGCAAGCTGATTTCAGTCTTCTTTTTGGGCCGTTTTTCACCCTCCCAAAAACAACCCAACGTGCAAGACCGGATGTTCGGGAACGGACTTGCGGTTTGCACGTTGGGCCATTTTTCTCCCTCCGGAGACTTCGCCATCATTTACAAATAAAAAACACCCAAAAAGAAGAGCGGCGTTAAACATGGACATACAAGCTAATAACAATAATAATAATGATATCATAACAATAGTAATAATATAACCCAAAAGCTTTTAGCTAGGTTTCTTCTTCCATGAAAGTCTTTATTTACCTTCTCATTTTCAGCCCTAACATTTGTGATCTTAGCTTTTCTCTTAATTCCTACCTCTTGCTTCTATCCATTCATAGAATTTATTCCCAATCATATAATCTTCTGTATCTTCTTGATCTTTAATTTTAAAAGTTAATCTAACCATTTCGGCACAGTCAATTTCCCCCCCCCCCCGAATTACAGCTTCCCGAATTACCGCATCAGTTTTCTGTGCACAGAGCTGTTGGGATGGTTGCAAAGGTGGAATGTCAGACGACACCTGACTCAAGGAATCTTTGACTTGAAGCTTTGATTGATTGGTTGATTGATTGATTGAATTGCTACGTTGCTCATTGCACTTGTACAGTGACTCCTGGAGGCTTACACTAAAAAGGTTTAAAGTGCTAAAACTGGTCCAGAAAGCAGTACAGGTAGTCCTCAACTTACAACAATTTCCTTAGTGACTGTTCGAGGTTACAACAGCACTGAAAAAATGTCTCGTGACTGTTGCTCACACTTACGACTGTGGCAGCCACCCAATGTTCAAGGGATCAACGTTCAGATGCGTGGCAATTGGCATGGACTTACGACAGTTGCAGTATCCTACCACAAGATGGCAGTGGAGAAACACCCCAAAATAGCTCAGTGCTGCTATCTAGTGGACGCTTCGATTTCTGCATTCCAGGTATGGTAGCCTAAACTCAAATTCCCCATAAATTTTAGGGTAGTATTATTTTCTTCTATGTCCCCTGACCCCAAAGCTAATGGGGAAAAAAACTTTGCAAAAGGAAGAAAGATGAACACCTGAAAGATACACACACACACACAATTTCATTGCATAATGAATAGCCATCTCCAATTGGAGAGCACAGGTTTCTTTTCATGTCACAGAAAAATCAGCAATCAGTATCAGGGACTTGTTATTTTATTTTATTGTTCTATTCTATTCTATTATCCTTCTCTTCCTCTCCTTCTATTCTATTCTGTTCTATTCTATTCTATTCCTTTTGCCTCTCCTTCCTCTCCTTCTCCCTCTTCTTTCCTTTCTCCTTCTCCTTCTTCTTCTATTCCATTCCATTCCATTCCATTCTTTCATTCTAATATCTATTCTATTCTATTCTATTCCATTCCATTCCATTCCATTCTTTCATTCAAATATCTATTCTATTCTATTCCATTCTTTCATTCTAATATTTATTCTATTCCATTCCATTCCATTCTTTTATTCTAATATTTATTCTATTCTATTCCATTCCATTCTTTCATTCTAATATCTATTCTATTCCATTCCATTCCATTCCATTCTTTCATTCTAATATCTATCCTATCCTATCCTATCCTATCCTATCCCACCAAGCCACGCCCGCCAAGCCACGCCCACAGAACTGGTAGTAATTTTTTTAAAATCCCACCACTGCTTTGACTGCTCTCCCAAAACACCTGTAGCATCTCTTGAACACCATCAGCATTGACAACATCACTACCAGTCAATTGCAAAAGGCACTACCAGTCAATTGCAAGGTCAATTGCAAAAAGCATCTCTTGAACACCATCAGCATTGACAACATCACTACCAGTCAATTGCAAAAGGCACTACCAGTCAATTGCAAGGTCAATTGCAAAAGGCATCTCTTGAACACCATCAGCATTGACAACATCACTACCAGTCAATTGCAAAAGGACCAGCTTGCATCCTGCAATGATACCTTTTAACACCATCAGACAACTATACCTGCCTATCTTAGCTCCTTGGGAAGGACTTGAGAGTCCGAACATCTGGCTGACTGTGTGACAAACCATAATCCTATAAAGAAAAAAAAACTATTCCAGGTAATGTTCTGCCCCTTCTCCATCCTAATCTCCCTTCCTCAAAATGTGATGAAGTTACATCTGGTCCTACCTCTCCCATTTTTCACTGCGTACAACGAGGCTCAGTTTCCAGAGCCCATTTTTTTTTGGCCTCTGTCAAAACAACCAGCCGTTTCTGAACCCTGTGAACCAAATTATTCTCAGGCATCCTATGCCTTGTGTGACAATTTACTTTTCCTTCTGGCCTCGGTCCAGGTTTAACATGGCTGTGACGGAAAGCCACGCTAGGAGTGCAAGGTAGCCGAGGCCCAGAATAGAAGAATGATGAATCTGAGTTTTTCAGAAATATATAGCTCCTCTGTCATTCTGGCAGTGATAACTCTGTAATAAAAACCTGATGTATGGCCCAGAAAGCCACTCCAGAAAATCTCGTATATTCTAACTGCCTCTCCATCCCCGGATTGGTTTTCAGCTTCGGAGAGAGAGAGAGAGAGAGCACAGCTTGTAAATAAATCTACGGTCTCGCACAGCCTACTAACCGGCTAGCTAAGCTGTGCCACGAAGTTATTTATTTTACACTCCGGACTCTGCTTCTGAGCCATGGAGTAGAAAAACAATCAGAAGGACAAAGTGTAAATTCTCCCCGCTGATTTATTTACTGTTGTGTTTTCACAGGCCCACACGGCTCTCCGAGCTGCGCGCGAGGGGCTCCGCTCGTTCAAGCAAAACTTCCACTGCATCGCGGGCTGCGGGAGAAATGAATGACTTTATAAATTCTCTAGAAATAATAATCCCACGTAAAAGGAATGCAGTGCAGGGGAACACCCAGACAGAGCTGGAATGTTTTTAAGAATATAAGATTCTGCTTTTTTGGTTAGGGAAGCACATTTCTCACCCAGCTTTGTGGTACAGCACAGGCTCCAGGCCTGTCTGCTTACCACCTGTAATGGTTCCTTTGGGAGAACTTAATTGGGGGCCACCCAAACTGACAGGAGGCCATAGAGACAGCGACGCTTAGATGTTAACAGCCTTCCCGAAGACCGGTCTAGTTGGAGACTCCGGGCGGCCATATTGGTTTCCTCTTTCAAAACAAACACGGAAAAAGTCCAGTCTTATTTCTCTCTTTATTTTATTTTGTTTGTTCGTCAAACATGTACAAGCTAACAGATGTAGGCATGAACATAAACATGAACAAAGGAAGTCAATACAGATGTTTTGCGAAGCTTCTTCTCCCGTAGCACTGTATTGCTAATAGGGCATACAAAACCTTTGCCAGACCAATTCTCCAATACAGCTCATCTGCCACACTGTATATCGGACATTAATACAATCGAGCAAGTCCAGAGGTATTTCACGAGAAGAGTCCTCCACTCCTCTGCTCACAATAGAATCCCTTATGCCACCAGGCTCGAAATTTTGGGCTTGGAAAAACTGGAACTACGCCGCCTACGGTCTAACCTAAGCACAGTACACAAAATTGTCTGCTACAACGTCCTACCTGTCAACAACTACTTCAGCTTCAACCACAACAATACACGGGCAAACAACAGATACAAACTCAAGGTAAACCGCTCCAAACACGATTGCAGAAAATACGACTTCAGCAACAGAGTGGTCAACGCCTGGAATGCACTACCCAACTCAGTTGTTACATCCTCAAACCCCCGTAACTTTAACCTTAAACTGCCTACCGTGGACCTCACCCCATTCCTAAGAGGTCAGTAAAGGGGGTATGCATAAGTGCACCAGAACCCAGAACCCACCATTGATCAGTTTGCAGCCTGCTTGAAATAAAACAGGGTTGTAATGGAAGAAACAGTGAGTCCTTCCTTCTCATTAGGTGGCCATAGTATTTGAGTTTCCTCTTCAGGATCTGGCCTTCTAAAGAGCAGTCAGGGTGGATCTCCTCTAGGACTGACTGGTTGGACGGCTTTGCAGTCCAAGGGACTCGCACGAGTCTTCTCCAGCACCAGAGTTCAAAGGCCTCCATTCTTTGGCCCTCAGCCTTTGTCTTTGATTTACAACCATGTCGTAAACGGGTGTGAAATGGGTCAATGATGAGACATACCCAATTTTATGACCTGTCCAACTATATTTTCCATCTTCAGATAATGTCCATGGCATGTACTTCTAAACAGAATCAATTTAAGGTTAGGGAGATAAGGCCTGATCTAAAAATTCAATCATGGATGGAAAAACTCTGTAATCTCCCTTCCTTGAAGGACACATCAAAATAGCAACTGGTTGGTAAAGAGCTGATAAAGAGCTACCACAGTCATGGTGTCTAGGCCACCATGTCCATCTGATGCTGGAATTCATAACAAAGATAAAAATGGTTATTCTATCCATAATTCAACCACGGAAACGATAGATCCTTCATCTCTCTTCTCCATATCTCTTCTGCCTTGAATCCACACTGCTTATCAGACATTAATACAACCCAGCAGGTCCAGAAGTATTTCACAAGAAGAGTCCTCCACTCCTCTGCTCACAATAGAATCCCTTAGGCCACTAGGCTCGAAATTTTGGGCTTGGGCCACCTTGAACTATGCCGCCTATGGACTGACCTGCATTCAATTTTGGTCTCCCCGATGTAGAAAAGATGTGGAGACTCTAGAAAGAGTGCAGAGAAGAGCAAGAAAGAGGATTAGGGGACTGGAGGCTAAAACACATGAAGAACGGTTGCAGGAACTGGGTATGTCTAGTTTAATGAAAAGAAGGACTAGGGGAGACATGATAGCAGTCTTCCAATATCTCAGGGGTTGCCACAAAGAAGAGGGAGTCAAGCTATTCTCCAAGGCACCTGAGGGTAGAACAAGAAGCAATGGGTGAAAACTAATCAAGGAGAGAAGCAATTTAGAACGGAGGAGAAATTTCCTGACAGTTGGAACAATTAATCAGTGGAACAGCTTGCCTCCAGAAGTTGTGAATGCCCCAACACTGGAAGTCTTTAAGAAGATGTTGGATAGCCATTTGTCTGAAACAGTATAGAGTTTCCTGCCTAGGCAGGGGGTTGGACTAGATGACCTCCAATGTCCCTTCCAACTCTACTATTGTATTGTAATGACCTAAGCTTAGTACACAAAACTATCTGCCACAATATCCTACCTGTCACGACTACTTCAGCTTCAACTGCAATAACACACGGGCATACAATCGATACAAACTCAAGGTAAACCGCTCCAAACTCGATTGCAGAAAATACGACTTCAGCCACAGAGTGGTCAATGCCTGGAATGCTCTACCTGACTCCGTTGTTATTTCCCCATAGCTTCAACCTTAAATTGTCTTCCGTGGATCTCACCCCATTCCTAAGAGGTCCGTAAAGAGGGCGTGCATAAGCGCACCAGGGTGCCTACCGTCCCTGTCCTACTGTCCCTATATATTTGTACTCATTTCATGTACTCATGTCCATGTTTATACTTACACCTGTTATGCTGCACATGTTTGACAAACTAACTAACTAAATAAAAATAAAATAAAAAAAATCTCCCAGTAAACCATATAAATGCATGGAGCTGTCCAGGGAAAGGACTGTGAAAAGGACTTCTTTTCTGGACCAATTCCAAAGCAGAGATTGCTCTTTTTGTATCCAGGAAAACATTTCTTCTTTCCCTTTTGGATCTCCAAAGCTCATAACAGCTGTTTGTAAACACCGCAAATCCAAAATTAGCAGGGGTGGGGGTTGAACCAGAGCATCGTTTATCAACGTCTGCTCTCCGGAGCATCTTAAAAATGTTGCAGATCCATTGGCACTTTGGTTAGGGATTTAAGGAGTCAGCTAAAGCAGCCAATTGCCGGCAGGGTGCCCTCCTCCCCATCACGGGACATGCGACGGTCCCCCTGGAGAATGTCCATCTGGCCACACGGATCAAGGCGGTGGGCACTCATGAAACCCAAGCTTTGGGGAGCAGCAAATGATTTTGCCCCATTAATCCTGCTTTGCTTTAGGAGGTCCATGTTGAGAAGACAGTGTGGTCTTCTACCACCTCTCAAAAACAAAGGATATTTTAGAACTGGTAAAGGTTCCCCTCGCACATATGTGCTGGTTGTTCCTGGCTCTAGGGGGCGGTGCTCATCTCCGTTTCAAAGCCAAAGAGCCAACACTGTTTGAAGACGTCTCCGTGGTCATGTGGCCGGCATGACTCAATGCCGAAGGCGCACGGAACGCTATTCCCTTCCCACCAAAGGTGGTTCCTATTTTTCTACTTGCATTTTCTACGTCCTTTCGAACTGCTAGATTGACAGAAGCTGGGACAAGTCACGGGAGCTCACTCTGTTACGCGGCGCTAGGGATTCGAACCGCCGAACTGCTGACCTTTCTGATAGAAAGTCTTAGCCACTGAGCCACTGCGTCCCACTGGAGAAACTTCTAAACTTTCTCTATATTCTCTTCTTTTGCTGTTTTAGAGAGCGGGGTGATCCATTAGAACTAAGAGTGAAGAAATTCAAAGCAGAAGAGCATGGTGAAAGTATAGGTGTCATAAAGAATCATGATTATTTGTAAAATTGCAGCAGAGCAGATTTATTCAAAGCTATAGACAAGAATCTAGTCAACTAATGGTCAGCAGAAATTTGGCACTAGATAAGAGGTCAAGGAGGGCTGAAGATGTGGAGAGACCTGGCCCAAAGAAACGCCAAGAGATGGACCCAACTGAATGGATAAACATCGTGGTTGAAATTTAAATAGAATAGAATAGCAGAGTTGGAAGGGACCTTGGAGGTCTCCTAGTCCAACCCCCTGCTTAGGCCTGAAACCTTACACCACTTCAGACAAATGGTTATCCAATCTCTTCCAGTGTTGGAGCATTTACAACTTCTAGAGGCAAGTTGTTCCACTAACTAATTGTTCCCACTGTCAGGAAATTTCTCCTCAGTTCTAAGTTGCTTCTCTCCTTGATTAGTGTCCACCCATTGCTTCTTGTTCTGCCCTCTTGTGCTTTGGGGAATAGTTTGACTCCCTCTTCTTTGTGGCAGCCCCTGAGATATTGGAACACTGCTGATATGTCTCCCCTTCTTTTCATTAAACTAGACATACCCAGTTCCTGCAACCGTTCTTCATATGTTTTAGCCTCCCCTAATCATCTTTGTTGCTCTTCTCTGCACTCTTTCTAGAGTCTTCACATCTTTTTTACATCGTGGCAACCAAAACTGGATAGGTTGATGATATTCTGAGTTTTCCAGTTCCCAAACAATGCTTTTGTGACATCTTTGCCCAAAGTTAACGGGTGGGTTTCCTTGGGTGGTGTGGCATCAAATTAAGCTAAGATCTATTTTTCTCCTGTGACTGTTTTTTTTCTTCCCATGTTTTTGCCTTTCACCATTCAGACAGATTGTTGGGGGGGGGCTTTTTAACCATCCTGATCCTCCTTTAATGAGGGCTGTTCTGCTTGGCTGTACCCCCTCCTCGTTTCCCCCACCTCTTTTTGACACATCAGCAAAATGTTTTCCCAGATTTGATTGATGGGAGTAATGCTTCACTGGAGGTGTGCAATTTTTTCCATCCAACTTTGGCTGGAGTCTTACAAGGAGCCTCGGAGGCTGCTCGTAGTCCCTCGGTTTACTTCCAACTCCCTTGCTTTTTCTCTCCCCCCCCCCACTCCCCAAAATGCACACAATCGCACAGACTCACACACATTACATCAAGGAATGATACTTGGCAAAACCGAGCCAGCATAGGTGACGTTTTCCATCTTCAAGGAAGAAAGAGAGGGCAATAAAGGAGAATATTTGTCAGTCAAGGTTGAAATGAGGGGTCCTTGGTGCTCTCTGAGCTTGGTTGGTGTCTTGCAGACGTTTCATGACCCAACTAGGCAACATCATCAAAGCTGAATAATGGGAGGAGGAAGAGGTAGACTGTGGGGTCCTTGGTGCTCTCTGAGCTTCGTTGTTTTCTTGCAGACGTTTCATGACCCAACTAGGCAACATCATCAAAGCTGAAGAATGGGAGGAGGAAGAGGTAGACTGTGGGGTCCTTGGTGCTCTCTGAGCTTGGTTGTTTTCTTGCAGATGTTTTATGACAGGGGTGTCCAAACTTGGGAACTTCAAGACTTGTGAAGCATGGCTGGCTGGGGAATTCTGGAAATTGAAGTCCACAAGTCTTAAAGTTTCCAAGTTTGGACATCCCTGTTTTATGACATAACTAGGTAACCTCATCAACGCTAGAAAGGAGGATTTGGAGGGAGGAGGAGGACGACAACTGTAGGGTCCTTGGTGCTCACTGAGCTTGTATGTTTTCTTGACATTTCACAACCCAACTAAGTAACATCATCAGTGCAAACCCCACTCCCTCTTAGCACTGATCACCTTACCTAATTTCGATAATTAAATATCTGCAAGAAAACAACCAAGATCAGAGAGCACCAAGGACCTCTCAAAAGAGGGTGTGTGTTTTTTTTTTGGGGTGGGAGACCTGATTATGATCCAATGTGTTGGTTTGATCAGTGGTAGATTCGAGCTTCTTGAAAAGATTTGCGGAACCCAAACCAACTATTTCTCTTCCTCTGCAATCAGGATTATTATTATTATTTGGCCATTTGGGGAAAAGACAGCAGAAGTATGATGTCCGCCAGCAGGCATAGCAAAGTATAATTTTCAGCCGGGTGGCTCCCCCATTTTGGGGATATGGGAAGCCAACTTGAACCTTCTCGGATTACTCCCCTTCTGGGGAGAAACTGTGCTGTTATTCAATATTTTCCTCCCAAATTTTAGTAGCATGAACTGGAGGAGGAGAGGGGGGTGGTGTCTCATAGGCTTTAAAAACCACAGCAAGAGGCCCTGTTGAACTACCCTTTCTTGTTTTATTTTTGTTTTAAATCATTATTATTTTTAAACACAAATAATACAAACAGTACATATACACCTGAATACAAAAAACCTTTTTAAATATGACAACCATTTAAATATGAGCCAGCAGCAGCAGCTGCAAAAAAAGCCAACACAGTTCTAGGCTGCATCAACAGAGGGATAGAATCAAGATCACGTGAAGTGTTAATACCACTTTATAAGTCCTTGGTGAAGCCACACTTGGAATACGGCATCCAGTTTTGGTCGCCACGATGTAGAAAAGATGTGGAGACTCTAGAAAGAGTGCAGAGAAGAGCAACAAAGATGATTAGGGGACTGGAGGTTAAAACATATGAAGAACGGTTGCAGGAACTGGGTATGTTTAGTTTAATGAAAAGAAGGACTAGGGGAGACATGATAGCAGTCTTCCAATATCTCAGGAGTTGCCACAAAGAAGAAGGAGTCAAGCTATTCTCCAAACCACCTCAAGGCAGAAGAAGCAGCAATGGGTGGAAACTAATCAAGGAAAGAAGCAACTTAGAACTAAAGAGAAATTTCCTGACAGTTAGAACAATTAATCACTGGAACAGAAGTTGCCTCCAGAAGTTGTGAATGCCCCAACACTGGAAGTCTTTAAGAAGATGCTGGATAACTATTTGTCTGAAGTGGTGTAGGGTTTCCTGCCTAGGCAGAGGGTTGGACTATGCGCAGAAGCAAAAAACAAGGTAACGGCGCCTATGACTCCGCCGATAGAACCAGTTCAGGGGACGTGGGCGGCCAAGTTACTCCCTACTTGGCTGAATCGGTCTGAACTGATAGAAACCCACCTCTCAATTGTGCCCTATACCAAGGGTGGGTTTCAGCCTGTGTTAAAGCCGGTTTGCTCGTGTGCATGCTTTGTGTGTTTGCAGTTCAATGGAAATTTTTCTGCACATGCGCAGAACTCAAAAAAAAGATGGCAACGGCGGCGACCGGGGAAAAAAGTTCGGGGCGTGGCCAGCCTGGGTGGCTGCCGGTTCTGCAATTGGCTGCCATTACCGATTAGGCCACCTCTGCCTTATCCCCTCCAAAACAACATATATTCTTGAGTAACTATTCCCTTTGCCTTCCACAAACACTGGTTTTATAAAATTCCCCCATATTTCATTATAATTATTTACTTTAATCATCCCCTTTTTAAAGTTTAATTTCTGTGGTTAATTTGCCATACTCCAAATTTCATTATACCCCTCGTTTCTTTGAATATCCCAATTTCGTCCCCAATATTTAGCCATCACTAATCTAGCTGCCGTTATCAAATGTACAAACAATTCCTTTTTCGTTTCATTTAGATCCCGTTTTTTTCCGCCAGCAACAATAATGCAATCCTCGGTGACATCTCTAGATTGACATTCAGCTGTGCTCTAATTTCTTTAAACACCACGTCCCATATTTTTGGGGGCACTAGCACAATCCCATCACATATGTTTATATGTCCCAGCCTCTTTCTTGCACCTCCAACAAATCTTTGTATATTTACTATCTATTTGGTTTAATTTACGTGGTGTTAGGTACTACCTCCCTACCACTTTATATCCACTCTAACTGATATATTCTTATATACTCTTCTATTCCAAATATTTTTTCCAATCGTTATCATTTACAACCCCTTTTTTAAGGACCACCAGTTGCCTGTCCCTTCTTCACCACTTTGAAGGTCAACTTTAGCACTTTAATTAGCCTAGTGTGTCTCCCGCCCACTCACCCCCAGTCTTGCAGGTGGCAGAGAAGTGGTGTAACAGGATCCAAGCGTCTAACTCCAACAAGACTTAAGCAGCTGCATTCTGTACCAGCTGAAACATGTATAAGCTGTTTTTGAAAAGGAGGACTATGAAAAGGACATGTCCATCATTCCATCTGGGTAGACCCAGGGGATGCAGAACTGAGGTGAGGCCCATTTTTCCTTTCTTGGCCTGTTCCGATATCTCAGGGGTTGCCACAAAGAAGAGGGAGTCAAGCTATTCTCCAAAGCACCTGAGGGTAGAACAAGAAGCAACGGGTGGAAACTAATCAAGGAGAGAAGCAACTTAGAACTGAGGAGAAATTCCCTGACAGTTGGAACAATTCATCAGTGGAACAGAAGTTGCCTCCAGAAGTTGTGAATGCCCCAACACTGGATGTTTTTAAGATGATGTTGGATAGCCAATTCTCCAAAATGCTGTAGGGTCTCCTGCTTGAGCAGGGGGTTGGACTAGAAGACCTCCAAGGTCCCTTCCAGCTCTATTCTGATTGATTGACTCTTTCCATCCATCTAGGTGTTTATCACAAGAATTGGCCGGGGAGGACTCAGCTCACGGCTTGATGGGAAATGAATTAGGCATCTTGTTTATTTTGTTAAGGCCGGATTCTGCGTGCCAAACAGGCAACGGTTACCTCTTGTCGTGCCTCGCTCCTTCCTGCATTTGGTCCAGGTGTCAGTCAAAGCCCAACAGGAGGGGGAAATCCGCGCCGGGAAGCCGGATGTATCCAAAGCCTTTCGAGACCCCCCCTCCTCTCTGTGAGTTAGTCTCCTGGGTTATGGGAAATGGGCTCAACTCTTCAGGAAATGACAGCAGGACCTCTTCCTGTTATCTCACTAGATGGCCACTCAACAGGAAATAACACCCTTAACGCAGAGTGTGCGGTTTGGTGGCAGTGCGAAAGCACCTCCGTTTTGAGAGTTCTGTTTTGCAGGTGACCGATGAAGCAATGATTTGTATTCGTCCCATCCTGTTGGAGACGGTCTTTGCTTTGATCTCCCCAAAGGTATTTTGGCATGCTTTACTAATTTCTTTCCTTTCAAATGCAGGTTTGATGTCTCCTTAACACATGAGCTGAGCGCCAAAGAATGGAAGCCTTTGAACTCTGGTGCTGGAGAAGACTCCTGCGAGACCCTTGGACTGCAAGGCCATCCAACCGGTCAGTCCTAGAGGAGATCAACCCTGACTGCTCTTTAGAAGGCCAGATCCTGAGGAGGAAACTCAAAGACTTTGGCTACCTAATGAGAAGGAAGGACTCCCTGGGGAAGAGCCTCATGCTGGGAACGATGGAGGGCAAAAGAAGAAGGACTGCAAGGCGATCCAACCGGTCAGTCCCAGAGGAGATCCACCCTGACTGCTCTTTAGAAGGCCAGATCCTGAAGAAGAAACTCAAAGACTTTGGCCACTTAATGAGAAGGAAGGACTCCCTGGAGAAGAGCCTCATGCTGGGAAAGATGGAGGGCAAAAGAAGAAGGGGACGGCAGAGAAGGAGGTGGATGGATGGAGTCACCGAAGCAGCAGGCATGCGCTTAAATGGACTGCAGAGGATGGGAGAGGACAGGAAGGCCTGGAGGAACGTTGTCTACAGGGTTTGCAATGGGTCAGACACGACTTCGCAATTAACAACAACAAACAACTAACACATCAGATCCATTGGTGGAAGGTACCTTTGGAATCTGACTTTATTTTCCTGTTTGAGTCTCCACTCAAAGAAAGTTCCATATTTTCCATCTGTACGATGGCTTGGAGAGCTAAAGCAAGCAGGAGATTCCAAATGGACCATCTAGCCGTTGACCAAAAGGGGAAGTCACCATGGTAGAAGTCAGATTTGGAAAATTCCCCTAACAAGACAGGCAGAAGCGATTGAAGAGAGTATTTGCAGCTTGGAGTTGCACCATAGGGTGTTTGGCGCTTTCTGAGCTTGGTGGTTTTCTTGCAGACGTTTCATGCCCCAACTAGGTTACATCATCAGTGCTAGAAAGAAATGGGGTTTGAGAGGAGGAGGAGGAGGAGAAAGACTGAGGGATCCTTGGTGTTCTCTGCGCTTGATGGTTTTCTTGTAGACGTTTCATGACCAAACTAGGTAACATTATCAGTGCTAGAAGGGAAACCTTCTAATGCTCCCTTCTAGCACTGATGATGTTACTTAATTTGGTAATGAAATGTCTGCAAGAAAACCACCAAGCTCAGAGAGCACTAAGGACTCTGCAATCCTTCTCATCCTCGGCACCGCCCCGAGTCCCCTCGGGGAGAGGGAGCGGTTTATAAATTTAATAAACTGAAACTGAAACTGATGTTACTTAATTTGGTAATGAAATGCCTGCCAGAAAACCACCAAGCTCAGAGAGCACCAAGGACTCTGCAATCCTCCTCCTCCTCCTCCTCCTCCTCCTCTCCTCCTCCTCCTCCTCCTCCTCCTCCTCCTCCTCCTCCTTTCTCCTCCTCCTCCTCCCACATCCAACTCCCTTCTAGCACTGATGATGTGACCTAACAAAATGCCTGCCAGAAAGCTACCAAGGTCAGAGAGCACCGAGGACTCTGCAAACGCCAGAAAGTTCTAGCACCCTTGGAAACAAGGTAGAGATATTCCAGACATCTTCCTTCACCTTGGATTCAAAGTCTAAGGTGTTCTTCTAAAATTGCCCAAGGCAGGAGGGGAAAAAAACAACCAGAGAAAAGTTGGTGCAATTGTTACGAGAACCTTTTGACTGAGTTGTCAAAATATCTGCAGGTTTTCTTTTTTTAAAAAAAAAAAAAGACCCACAACAGAACACTTGTGTGTTCTGATTTATGATCCAACCGTGGTGTAAAGTATGTGTCTAGCTTGGGTTAACAGATGTTTGCTGAATTCCCAGTTTCTCCCATAATCTGTATATTTTGTCCCATGCGCAGGCACATGATGGAGTGCTGGCCCATTAATCATTCCCAAATGGAAGCCTGAGCCAGTTTTATTTCGTTTTCTGGCCCACCGAGCCCATCTAAATTAAGCGGAACGTGTGCTGAATATCTCTTCAGCAGAATCACTCACCTCTTAGGGGGACAAGGTTGCTTTCAAAGCAGAGGTGGGTATTCAGCAGGTTCTGACCAGTTCTGGAGAACCGGTAGCGGGAATTTTGAGTAATTCAGAGAACTGGTAAATGCCAACTTTGGCTGGCCCCGCCCAGTGGTGGGTTAGAATATCTTTGACTACCAATTCTGTGGCTGTGGCATGGCTTGGTGGGCGTGGCAGGGGAAGGATACTGTAAAATCTCCATTCCCTCCCCACTCCAGGGGAAGGATACTGCAAAATCTCCACTCCCTCCCCACTCCAGGGGATCAGAATCAACAGAATTCAAGGTGGGCATGACTCTCTTATGGGCGCGAACGGATTCGAGATTGATGACAAGTTTGACCCCTCCTTCAGGCTCAGCCTGGTCAACTTCTACAGTGAAGACTGTACACCATTGTTCATTTACCAAACTAATAGTGAACAGGGTTGATTATTGTTCTCATATCGGTCAGTCCTAGAGAAGATCAACCCTGACTGCTCTTTAGAAGGCCAGATCCTGAAGAGGAAACTCAAAGACTTTGGCCACCTGATGAGAAGGAAGGACTCCCTGGAGAAGAGTCTCATGCTGGGAACGATGGAGGGCAAAAGAAGAAGAAGGGGACGGCAGAGAAGGAGGTGGCTGGATGGAGTCGTTAAATGGACTCCAGAGGATGGTAGAGGACAGGAAGGCCTGGTGGAACGTTGTCCATGGGGTCGCAATGGGTCGGACACGACTTCGCAACTAACAACAACAGCAGCAGCTAACCTGCTACTAACTTCTTTGTCAATTCAGTGGATATGAACGTTTGAGGAAGCAGCTTAGGAAGAACTTCAAACTCCTGCTCAATTCGCTCCTGCAAATACTGAGACAATAGCTTTCTTTGGCCAAGCCAACTCAGGGTCGTCGCCTAGTTCTCACGCTTTGAAGTTGAGAACTTGTCATCAGCTTTGGAACACAATTGAAAAATAGGAGGAGGCTGACATAAACATACGTAGCTGGTGCTCGTCAGGTCGGTGTCGTGGATGAAATGTGAGAAGATGTTACAGACATGCAAATCAAGTCCTATCAAAGAGTTGCCAGACTGGTTTCGGGTTGAGGACACATGGTTTGAACATTCAGGCGCTTGAATTGAATTCCTCCAAGGATGTGCAGCCTTTCTGGTTTGTCGTTCAACGTGGTAACGGTAAAGGACTGTGGTGACACGATGGCCACCTTCCAATATTTGAGGGGCCGTGGGTCAGGGTTCCAAATAACACCCCCAACAGACCTACCTATTCTCCAAAGCACCTCAAGGCAGGACGAGAAGTAACAAGGGAAGATCATTAAAGACGGATCCAACCAGGGGTGGATTCCGGCAGGCATTACTGCTGGTTCGCTCATGGGCGTTATGGATGCCGCTGCGCTCGCATGCCCAGTGCAATAAAAGTTGTTTTGCGCATGTGCAGAAGCAAAGAACAAGATGGTGGCGCCTAAGGCACCGCTCGGAGAATTGGTTTGGGGGCATCTACCAGTTCAGCCGAACTGGTTCGAATCGGTAGGAACCCACCACTGGATCCAACCTAGAACTAAGGAGAGATTTCCTGGCTGTGAGGACACTCAATCATTGGTATGGCTAAACTCTGGAAGCTGTGGGTACTCCATCACTGGGGGTTTTCAAGAAGAGGCTGGATAGCCATTTGTCCCAACTCAACTATTCTATGTTCTATGTTGCAAAGATTAATGATGTTCCACTCCACAAATAAATTGGAGAGGCAAAGATCAAGGTGTTGTTTTTTTTCTATAGGGTAACCTGGTCTACCCAAATATGGGACAGAACATACCGTTTCCACTTTCGCGCTTTCAGCCCCAATCCAGGAGCCTTCGCAGGCAGTTGCTTTTGCGACAAACTATGTTTGTGTTCAATGTATGTTTACCGACAAAGAAATGAAGGGAGACTAGTATAAATCTATTTCAAGCTACCGTATATACTTGAGTATAAGCCGACTCGAGTATAAGCCGAGACCCCTAATTTTACCCAAAAAAACTGGAAAAAGTTATTGACTTGACTATAAGCCGAGGCTGGGAAATACAGCAGCTCACGGTAAATTTCAAAAATAAAAATACAGGTAGATAACAATAAAATTGCTTTAATTGAGGCATGTGGAAAAGAGGCTCACTCACTATTCATGCATCCTCTCGTAATACAGATCATCAAATAAAAAGCTCTTCTCTCTTGAAGGGAGAAAGGCGGCGTGTTGAGGGATAACGAGAGGGAGACTACATTTCCCAGAACGCTTTGCCCAGGAGCTTGCTTTTGGATTGGCCGCCGCCCGGCCCAATTCGGGCCGGGAAAGTGGCGTGGATAACGGCCGCTAGCAGGTAGACGGGAGGTATTGAAGGGCGCTGTTGGGAAGCCATGGCATCGCTACGGCTCTTAAGGCTGCACCTGTCTGCGGGCAGCTGCCTCCTCTTCCTCCTTTGTTTCCAGTTCGGGGGAAGCCAGAAGAAGAAGGAGGTAGATCCCTCTTCACCTGCCCCATCTTTCCTTCTTCCCCGGGAGCACCGATAAGACCGGGCAATTGTGTCCCCCACCCTTCCCTCCACGCTGCTGGCGCCCTTGCTTTATTTGAGTGCATCGCTGCTGCTTTCCTTTCTCGTCCCCACTTATGCCATTCTGAGTCCTCGCTTTCCTTGCCCTGTGCGCGTTTTGTATTTTACGCCCACCGCTGCAACGCCACCGCGTCCTCCCGCTCCGCCTGGAGCGCCCCGGGAAGCCGGCGGCGCTGCGCTCCGTCTGCCCGCTGCTGCAATGCCACCGCGTCCTCCCGCTCCGCCTGGCATGCCCCGGGAAGCCGGCGGCGCTGCGCTCCGTCTGCCCGCTGCTGCAATGCCACCGCGTCCTCCCGCTCCGCCTGGAGCGCCCCGGGAAGCCGGCGGCGCTGCGCTCCGTCTGCCCGCTGCTGCAATGCCACCGCGTCCTCCCGCTCCGCCTGGCATGCCCCGGGAAGCCGGCGGCGCTGCGCTCCGTCTGCCCGCTGCTGCAATGCCACCGCGTCCTCCCGCTCCGCCTGGAGCGCCCCGGGAAGCCGGCGGCGCTGCGCTCCGTCTGCCCGCTGCTGCAATGCCACCGCGTCCTCCCGCTCCGCCTGGAGCGCCCCGGGAAGCCGGCGGCGCTGCGCTCCGTCTGCCCGCTGCTGCAATGCCACCGCGTCCTCCCGCTCCGCCTGGAGCGCCCCGGGAAGCCGGCGGCGCTGCGCTCCGTCTGCCCGAGGCGGAGCGGGAGGACGCGGTGGCGTTGCAGCGGTGGGCAGACGGAGCGCAGCGCCGCCGGCTTCCCGGGGCGCTCCAGGCAGAGCGGGAGGACGCGGTGGCGTTGCAGCGGTGGGCAGACGGAGCGCAGCGCCGCCGGCTTCCCGGGGCGCTCCAGGCAGAGCGGGAGGACGCGGTGGCGTTGCAGCGGTGGGCAGACGGAGCGCAGCGCCGCCGGCTTCCCGGGGCGCTCCAGGCAGAGCGGCGAGGACGCGGTGGTGGCGTTGCAGCAGCGGGCAGACGGAGCGCAGCGCCGCCGGCTTCCCGGGGCATGCCAGGCGGAGCGGGAGGACGCGGTGGCATTGCAGCAGCGGGCAGACGGAGCGCAGCGCCGCCGGCTTCCCGGGGCGCTCCAGGCGGAGCGGGAGGACGCGGTGGCGTTGCAGCGGTGGGCGTAAAATACAAAACGCGCACAGGGCAAGGAAAGCGAGGACTCAGAATGGCATAAGTGGGGACGAGAAAGGAAAGCAGCAGCGATGCACTCAAATATGCACTCGCTGTGCTTTTGAGGAGCCATGAGGCCGTGGGAGCAAGTAGGAAGGTGGCGGAGGGGGTGGGAGCGATCCCGGAAGCACCGAAGCCTCGGTGTTCTTTTTATTTTTTTTGTTCACTGGAGTATAAGCCGAAGTGGATTTTTCAGCCCAAAAAGTGGGCTGAAAAATTCGGCTTATACTCAAGTATATACGGTATTTAGCTCTCATCAGCTAGCCACACTCTTCTGGGATTTGGACCGGGGCTTTTTGCATATTAGGTAGATGTATTAATCTCTCCCCTGGTATAGCAAACAAAATGAGGAGAGCATGTGGCTTAGAGGTTAATACATCTCCCTAATCTGCAAGCACTCCGGGGTTCAAATCCCAGAAAGGTGTGGCTAGCTGACGAGAGCTAAATAGCTTGAAATAGATTTATACTAAAAAAGGTATAGGTTCCCCTCGCACATGTGTGCTAGTCGTTCCCGACTCTAGGGGGTGGTGCTCATCTCCGTTTCAAAGCACAAGAGCCAGCGCTGTCCGAAGACGTCTCTGTGGTCATATGGCAGGCATGACTCAACTCCAAAGGCGCACGGAAAGCTGTTACCTTCCCACCAAAGGTGGTTCCTATTTTTCTATGTGCATTTTTTATGTCCTTTAGAATTTCTAGGTTGGCAGAAGCTGGGACAAGTCACAGGAGCTCACTCCATTAAGCGGCGCTAGGGATTCGAACCATCGAACTGCCGACCTTCCTATTTTTCTAATTTTTTTACGTGCTTTCGAACTGCTGGGTTGGCAGAAGCTGGGATAAGTAGTGGGATCTCACTCTGTTAGGCAGCGCTATGGATTAGAACCGCTAAACTGCCGACCTCTCTGATCGACAAGCTCGGTGTCTTAGTCACTGAACCGCCGCATCCCTAGATCTATACTAGACTCCCTTTATAAAAATTCAACACAAAGATCAAGAAAACTGGCTCAGAATCCACCAAAAAAAAACAACAACATTTTTCCACCTTCTTTAAAGATCACGTGAGCAACAAAATCCAAAGAGGGAAATTCAAGGCAACTCAAAATTGTTCTGTTCATTCGCGTTTTCTCCAGCAGAGCCAGCAAGAGAGAAATTGTGTGTGGCAGGTATGTGAATAGATGTATTTAACACACTCCACTGTGCTGTCATTCGCTTCAGCAGAAAGATGTTTCCCATCCAACTGGATCCATTTTTCAAGCCTTTGTTTTCCTAAAAACAAACCATCTGCAGATGGGGGGGGGAGATCATTTTATGGACAATTAAAGATCTTGTGTAGGTGCCAAGCATCTGCAGCGCGGCGAAATTAAATTAATTACCCAAGAGGGTTGGAAGTAAGATTTCCAGCAAGGTTGCTTCGCCAAGGGGGATTTTGCTGGATCCCACAAGGCCAACGGTATTTCCTTTCCCTACTCAAACTCAACCCCAACTCTCTTTTATCACCATTCCTCATTCTCATGAATGGGTGGAAGAGGCCAACCAACTGTTGAATCACACCCCGTCCTTCCTTTTGGCCATCTTTCGCATCTTTGCATGATTCCATCATCAGATGTCCACCCAAGAGCCGTTGCGACGTTTGCCAAGAAAGATAGAGAAAGGGGGATGTGGATACGGATTTTGCAAGCTCATCTTTCCCCACCCGGAGACTATCAAAAGAGAAGCTGATGAAGAAGCAATGGCTGTTTTGGCTAGCTTCACCTCCGCGTGATCGATGGTTCCTTCCTTTCTTCTCTCTTCACATCGTTAGGAGCCAGAATGCATGAGCTACAAAGGCTGAATAATGGGAAATGGGAGGGATCCATTATTGTGGCAGGGGAAATGGAAGGAAAAGGGGAAGGGGGTTGCATGGGTGGGATGGATCATAAGCTTCATGAGGAGGGACCTCACAAGTTCAAATCATTTCCAAGAATAGAATAGAACAGGAATAACACAGTTGGAAGGGACCTTGGAGGTCTTCTAGTCCAACCCCTGCTCAGGCAGGAAATCTTACACCACTTCAGACAATCTCTTCTTAAAAACTTCCAGTGTTGGAGTTATTAATTGTTCTAACTGTCAGGAAATTTCGTTCTCTCCATCCATTGCTTCTTGTCTTGCCTTCAGGCGCTTGGGAGAATAGGTTGACCCCCCTCTTCCTTGTGGCAACCCCTTAACTTTTGGAACAGTGCTCATCATATCACCCCCTAAACTTTCTTTTCAGTAGTCTAGCCATACCCAATTCCTGTAACTGTTCTTTTCATGTTTTATTCTCCAGCCTGTTAAACATTCTTGTTGCTCTTCTCTGCACTCTTTCTAGAGTCTCAACATCATTTTTATATTGTGGCGAGCCAAACTGGATGCTGTATTACTAAGGCTTTGTAGAGCGGTACTTAATACTTCACGTGATCTTGATTCTATCCCTCTATTAATGCAATCTAGGACTGCATTGGGGTTTTTTTTGGCAGCAGCTGCATACTGTTGGCTCATATTTAAGTTATTGCCCACTTAAATATGAGCCAACGGTGAAACAGTGAACTTAAATATGAGCCAACAGGAGAATCTTTGCAACCAAGGAT
Source organism: Natrix natrix natrix (assembly GCA_029891615.1). NCBI lineage: Eukaryota > Metazoa > Chordata > Lepidosauria > Squamata > Natricidae > Natrix > Natrix natrix. The sequence continues at coordinate 511,674 of JAKRSK010011494.1, forward strand.
AAATTTTGTGCACCGCACTTGAAGTCAAGATTCTCAGCTTGGAGGTTTGAAGGCAACTTCCCATCCTTTTGACGATGCTCAAGTTCAGGGCTCAGTTCTCACTGTTTGGTCTTCTGAAGTTCTTGGTGAACATCACAGGAGCCAGAGATTCAGCAAGGAGGACAAGGCAACAGAGGTTCTGCATCTTCTCAGCCAAATGAAATCGGGCAGCCCCACTGAATCCTCAAAGTAGAGAAAGCTCTTTTCCGGAAACTGTGTTGATTCACGCACTGGATTTTCTAGTTTTGGCAAACAGGCCAAGTCAATATTTAATGACCGCTGTGGGAATTGCGAGAACAGAAAAGAAGGCACAGAGCAGAAAAGAAAAATCCAATGTCATGGCTCAGTTGGTGGTACGGGTGGAATGAACTCATTTATTTAGATACCTTTTCTTTTCTTTCCCTTGTGCCTCTGTCTTTCACACGCTAAAAGCAAACAGGAACTGAGGAAGGAAACAGGACCCAGAACTGTTTATGCAAAGACCAGGGTGGTGCCAAGCACTCTGCCAACTTCCCTCCCCCCCAAAAAAACTGGGGCTTTATTTATGTATTTCTGACTTCAGCCACCATCTCTTCTGCAGACTCTGTCATTCACTTTCAGCTTATTGAGCCCAGCCTACAGGGAATCCATTTTCAGCTTCTTGGTCCTAGACTACAAGGCAGCCGCTGTCAGGTTGTTGAGCTTAACCTATAAGGCACTCACTGTCAGATTGTTGGGTTTAACCTACAAGGCACCCATTGTCAGCTTGTTGAGCTTAACCTACAAGGCACCTACTGTCAGCTTGTTGAGTTTAACCTACAAAACATCCACTGTCAGCTTGTTGAGCTTAACCTACAAGGCACTCACTATCAGCTTGTTGAGCTTAACCTACAAGACACCATCAGCTTGTTGAGCCTAGATTACAAGACACCCACTGTCAGCTTGTTGAGCTTAACCTACAAGGCACCCGCTGTCAAGCTTAGCCTACAAGACATCTGCTGTCATCTTCTTGAACCTAGCCCCTACTGTCGGCTTCTTGAGCTTAACTTACAAGGTGCTCATTTTCAGCTTCTTGAGTCTAGTATACAAGGTGCCCTCATCAGCTTCCTGAGCCTAGTTTACAAAGAACCTGCTGTCAGTTTGTTGAGCTTAATTCACAAGGCAACCACTATCCGACTGTTCAGCCTAGATACAAGACACCCACTGTCAAGTTTAACAGTTGAACCTAGACCATAAGGTGCTCACTGTCAGCTTTTTGAGCTCAACCTAAAAGGTACCCATTTTAAGCTTCTTGAGCCTAATGCACAAGGCACCCACTGTCCATTTGTTGAGCCTAGCTTACAAAGCACATACTGTCGGCTTCCTGAGCTTAACTACAAGGCACTTGGTTTTGAGCCTAACCTGGAAAGCACCCACTGTCATCTGATTGAGCTTGGATTACAAGGCACCTTGTTGTGAGCTTGTTGAGCCTAGCCTACCATATTGCCTTGAGATCTCCCCCAACCAATGTTGAATTTTTTTCTTCGGCTGTTTGCCTGCCCCTAACCCTTTGTGATTTGAGGGGCCTCATGTGGCCATGATGACCTTGACTGAGAGAATAGAGTAGAGTAGAGTAGAGTAGAGTAAGTAGAGTAGAGTAGAGTAGAGTAGAGTAGAGTAGAGTAGAGTAGAGTAGAGTAAGTAGAGTAGAGGTGGAAGGGACCTTGGAGGCCTTCTTGTCCAGCCTCCATTCCTCTTGATGAGGCTGTTTGAAGATGCACCCCACATGACACCTTTGCAGATTGGACAATGGGTTGGGGAATTGGGGGGAGGGTGCTGGGTAAACGTTTGATATGTATATGTTCCCGCCAGGGGTGGGTTCCTGCCAGTTCTAACCTCTTCTATAGAAGAGGTTCCACAAATCTACAGTGCCGTTTAGAACCGGTTCCAGCTCCCTCCCCCCGCCTGTCCAAACATCATCAAGAAGAAGTGCGAGAGGAGGAATTTTGGGAGTTGAAGTCCACAAGTCTTAAAGCTGTCAAGTTTGAACACCCCTGGGTTTTTTTTTCTAAAAGGTTAGGGGTGCAAGGGTCTTGCAACTTGACAGCTTCAAGACTTGCGTGCTTCAAATGCCAGAGTTTCTGAGCCAACATTTTGGTTGCTATGCAAGAGCGTTGTTAAGTGAGTTTCACCACATTTTACAAGTTGGCTACACCCACCCAGTCACATGACTGCCAAGCCACTCCCACACGGTCACATGGCTGGCAAGCCATTTCCTCCCGGTCACATGGCTGGCAAGCCACTCCCACAAAGCAGGCCACACCTACAGAAGAGGTTCTAAAAAAAATTTAAACCCACCACTGCACCACGGGCACGCCACCACCCTGTGATGCTCCAGCTGCTCGGTGGAGGCCGCGCAGGCGCCGTATGCTGCATGTGCAAATGGCCCGCTAGCTTAAATACAGGTAAGGAACGAGGGCGGGAGGATGGGCCCAACGGAAGCACCGTTCTGGTACGGTGACAGCTGCTCCCAGCTGCCACTGGTACACCCCTACCCGGGCCGTACCTCCCAGAACCTACCACTGGTGTACGGTCTCCTGCTTGAGCAGAGGGTTGATCTAGATGACCTCTGAGGTCCCTTCCAAGTCTGTTATTCTGCATTCTGTAACACGTCCTCCGTTAGTCAGTGCTTCTCCTTCATGGAGGACCAATCTTCTCATGGGTGTATTTAAGGTTGCAGGCTGTTGTACTAAACCTAGAAAAAACCACCTATCTTTTCTACCATATTTATGTTTACTTCAGAACACCACGTTCTCTCCTTCTCCTTCTCCCCTTTTCAATCGCAGGAAACTTGAAAGTTTAGAAGCTTATCAACCCATTATTAAAGACTCAAATAAACAGAGCTGGGTTTCCCCTCTTGTTTATTCTGGACTGATAAAATTTTTAGCTTTTCCCAACTCCCGGGTTTATAATCCCCAATCCCATATTCTATTCCCAGACAATACCGTGCGTGCCTAAAACGGGCTGATCCTTCACTTCCCTGAATGGGGGACCTATTTTTCTTGGCTGCAATTCGGCAGGAAGCTGGGTAAAAATGAAAATTGTTTGCACAGGATTCAGGCCGCTGGAAAGACGGGGAAAAGGGAGAGGGGAGGAAAGATGGAAAAATATTGGAAGAAAATGCCCAGCGAGTTGTAATTTTTTTTGGGGGGGGGGGGGAGAAGTGTTTTGCCATATGCACAGCTGCTTCCTGTCTGTTTCATTTTTATTGCAACAAGTGTAATGCTTACAGGAAATTCCATTCCAGAGACAATACGCCTTGCTCCTAAATTTGAGCTGTGGGACAGAAAAAAAGCTAAGTGTCTGTTAGTGATCCTGTGGGTTTGGGCCTTTCTTACTCCCAGACAGAACCAAAGAGAGCATCGGTGGAACTCCAGTCCACTGTATACAGGCAGTGGTGGGATTTAACCGGTTTGGGCCGGTTCGAGCGAACCGGTTGTTAAATTGCCCCTTCCAGGAGTCCCCACACGCCCTGCTTTTGCTCCCAGGAGGCTGCAGGGAGACCTACTAGGCCCAAAACGGGCCACGGGTGATTCGTGTGTCCCCCCACGGCTCGTTTTTGCTCCCAGGAGAGGGCAGGAGGCTGAGTGCTGCCTGTCACACATGTGGCCACGCCCACCATGGCCACACCCACCCAGCCGATCATTAGGGGAGAGAACCGGTTACTAAATTATTTGAATCCCACCACGGTATGGGTAGTCCTAGACTTTCAACCACCATCCAGCCCAACATTTCTGTTGCTAAACGAGACATTTGTTAAGGGAGTCTTGCCCCCATTTTACGACCTTTCTTGCTGCAATTCGTGATCAGTGAATTCAACCATGTGATGAACGATTGAGGGATCTAGGTGTGCCTAGTCTAACAAAGAGAAAGACTAGAGGTGGCATGATAGCTGTCTTCTGATATTTGAGAAGCTTCCACAAAGAAGAGGGGATCTACCTAGTCTCCCAAATACCTGAGGGCAGGATAAGAAATAACAGATGGAAGGTTATGAAAGAGAAATCCAACCTAGAATTAAGGAGAAATTCCCTGACATTGAGAACCACTAATCAGTGGGACAGTTTACTATTAATTGTTGTGGGAGCTTCATCATTGGAGGTTTTCAAGAAGAGGCTGGATAGACATTTATCCAGAATGATATAGGGTCTCCGGCTTGAACAAGGGGTTGGATTAGAAAACCTCCAAGGTCCCTTCCAGCTGCGTTATTCTGTATCCTGTATATCTGGAATGTGTTTATTTACACAATACCTATGTTTACCAAACTTGGTAATTTTAAAGTGGGTAGACTTCAACCCCTGAATAGGTAGGTAGGTAGGTAGGTAGGTAGGTAGGTAGGTAGGTAGGTAGGAAGGAAGGAAGGAAGGAAGGAAGGAAGGAAGGAAGATGTAAGGAAGGAAGGAAGGAAAGGATGATAAAAGGAAGGAAGGAGTGAAAGAAGGAGAAAATAAGATGAATGGAGAGAGGAAGAGAATTAAGGAAGGAAGGAAGGAAGGAAGGAAGGAAGGAAGGAAGGAAGGAAGATGGAAGGAAGGAAGGAAGGAAGGAAGGAAGGAAAGGATGATAAAAGGAAGGAAGGAGTGAAAGAAGGAGAAAATAGGATGAATGGAGGGAGGGAGAGAATTAAGGAAGGAAGGAAGGAAGGAAGGAAGGAAGGAAGATGTAAGGAAGGAAAGGATGATAAAAGGAAGGAAGGAGTGAAAGAAGGAGAAAATAGGATGAATGGAGGGAGGGAGAGAATTAAGGAAGGAAGGAAGGAAAATGGAAGGAAGGAAGGAAGGAAGGAAAGGATGATAAAAGGAAGGAAGGAGTGAAAGAAGGAGAAAATAGGATGAATGGAGGGAGGGAGAAAATTAAGGAAGGAAGGAAGGAAGATGATAGCACTGAAATGGCATTTTAATCCTTTTGACTGAGGAGAAAAAAAATAAAAAAGGACATTTTCACCAAGTGATGCAAACAATTACAGCTGAGGCAAAGACAAACCAAGAATTCACAGGAGACTTTTTTCATGGGCTTAAAACCCCCAAAACATATTCAAACCTTAAACAGGAGACCTCACCAAAGGAAGAGGAGGAGAACTGCAAAACCTACAGGTTGGTGTTAGCCATCTTGGCTTCTCATCTGAGAGCCAGCCTTAGGAAGCAAGCAGGGACAGAGCCAAACATTTTGTGCTAACTTGGCACAATTTCTCACCCTCCCCCCCAAAATTACACCCTAGGAATCCACCAAGCCCATACACACTAATTAGCATTTAGCCAGCGGTTGTCATTTGCAAATTAGGTTGGCTAGAGAGCAATCCCGCTTGTTGAAGGACAGAAGCTCAGGTAGGTGAGCATGCTTTGAACATGGGAGACACACCTCCGGAGCGTTCACCCTTCACAGCCTAAAGCTCCTTTCCAAAAAAAAAAAGGGGGGGGGGCTGTAAATCAATGTGCCAACAGCAAAGGCTTCACATCAAACATCTTGAACATGTTAAATAACATAAAGGAAAATGACATGTTAATTGGAATCTGTGTGGCAACATCTTTCTGAGGTCATCAAGAGCAGAAGCTTCAGATGATTGCAACTTGCTAAGTTCTTGGAGGAGAAAGCAGATTTCCCATTTCTTTTTTTTTATTTAGACAATTTATTGTAATTTTGAAACAGAAATAAAAATCAGAGGGGGAGGAAGGCAAAGAGAAAAAAAGGAGAAGGAGAAAGAGAAGGAGGAGGAAATGTTTTCATAATAATGGAGATGGAGAAGAGTTTTTTCATAATAATGGAGAAAGAGGAGAAGGAGGAGAAAAAGAAGGAGAAAAAGAAGGAGGAGAATGAGAAGAATAAGAAGAAGGACAAAGAGAAAAAGAAGAAGGAGAAAGAGAAGAGGAGGAGGAGATATTTTTATAATAGTGGAGATGGAGAAGAGTTTTTTCATAATAATGGAGAAAGAAGAGAGGAGGAGGAAAAGGAGAAAAATAAGGAGGACAAAGATAAAAAGGAGGAGAAGGAGAAAGAGAGAAGGGGGAGGAGATGTTTTCATAATAGTGGAGATGGAGAAGAGTTTTTTCATAATAATGGAGAAAGAGGAAGAGGAGAAGGAGGAGGAGGAGGAGAAGGACAAAGAGAAAAAGGAGATGTTTTCATAATAATGGAGAAAGAGAAGGGGAAGGATATTTTCATAATCAAGAAAGAGCAGGAGAAAGAGAAGGAGAGCATTTCAAAAAATGCTTGTTCTTGTGAACCCATAAAGCTATAGATGTTGGGGCAGCATATAATCTGATTTTGAGTATTATACAAGGGAGATTGGCACTATTATTCTTTTTAAACTGCTTTAAAAGATAATTTGCAATAAAATCCCAGAGAGATTGCAAGCTAGGATTCATCGGAAGCAAGTGAAAAGTTCCTTTACTCCACCACTGAGTATCCACAGTTTATCTACTTCATTTGCCATCAGCAGGCATCGAGTAAACTTTAATCTGCCTCCCTTCCCTCTGCTGACCTTCCTCGCACCAAAAATCACACCGCAAAGAAAAATCACACGACAAAATTGCGCTTCCCATGAAAGAAGTTGACATTTTCATTTTAGGTAGTGCCCCCTTGTGTTTAGAACCTGAGAAGCATCCTTCGGAGATAAGATATGGTTAAAATGGGAGATAGAAAGGGTCTTTTTCAAGATTTGCTTTGTCACCCGTGCCCTGGTCCCGAACTGAAGTACGGGTCTGGTCTTTGTTTCTTGAAGACGAAGGGAAAAACTGGAGGGATTTCGAACTGCAAAGAGACAGAAGAAAATGCATTCTTCTCTCCGGGGTGGGATTAAAAAATTTTTAGCAACCAGTTCTCTGCCTGGTTGCTGAGTGGGCGTGGCCATGGTGGGTGTGGCCTATTTGACCTCCTGCACCACGGCGGGAGGGGGGGCGTGTTCACCCTCCCCAGGCTTCAGAAGCTTTTCTTGAGCCTCTGGGAGGGCAAAAATGGTCTCCCCTGGGCTGGAAACAGGGCTGTTTCTGGACTTCCGGTACTTCTGATATGCCCGTTTTTCACCCTCCCAGATCCTCTGTGCAGGACCTGCACTTACCTGGCATCTAAAATGGGCTGGGTGGAGACTCCAGGGAGGAGAGGGGCAAGCCAGTCCTTGCAATTATCGGTTCGGTGAACCAGATGTAAAATTAGTTCGCCCAAACCTTTCCAAACTGGCTGAATCCCACGCCTGAATTCCAAATGGTTACCTCCATAATTACATGCCGTTGAGATCTTGTATCGATAAAGTCTCCTTCAGATTACTGATAGAGGAGAATATCTGTAGCTCAGGGTTGAACTATGGGGTCCTTGAATGCTCTCTGAGCTTGGCGCATTTCTTGCAGACATTTCATGACCAAACTAGGTAACATCATCAGTACTATCATGTTGCCTAGTTTGGTCATGAAACATCTGCAAGGAAAGCACAAGGAGCTCAGAGAGCGCCAAGGTCTCCTTCAGATGGCCCGAGAGAGGAAAAGGGAATAGGAAAGGATAAGCATAAAATTATAGCGGGGTTTGCGAGAATACCATCCCGAAAATAACACCAGTTGAGTTGAAAAGAAAATGATAGCGGGGTTTGCGAGAATACCATCCCAAAAATAACACCAGTTGAGTTGAAAAGAAATAACCACAACAACAGAAAAGGAAAGGAAGAGAGCAGGAGAGGAGAAGAGAGGAAAGGGGAGAGAAGGAAGAAAGAGGAAAGGAGAGGAAGGAAGGAATAGAAAGATAAGGCAAGAGGGGAAGAGGAAGAGAGGAGTAGGGGGGAGGTAAGGAAAGTAGGAAAGGGAAAAGAGAGGAGGAAGGAAGGAAGTAGAGAAGGGAGGGAGGTGAAAAGAAAAGAAAAAAATAGGGTAATAGTAATACAAAATAGGTGTATGGCAGGGGTGTCCAAACTTGGCAACTTTAAGACTTGTGGACTTCAACTCCCAGAATTCCCCAGCCAGCTGGCTGGGGAATTCTGGGAGTTGAAGTCCACAAGTCTTAAAGTTGCCAAGTTTGGACACCCCTGGTGTATGGGATGGTAAGAAAAGCAACCCAGAATGTATATTTTAACTTTTTATATGGAAAAACAAATGTGTAAGAGTGATAAAAACATATACAAACAATAACTGTCTGAATGTATACCTATAACTATATATATGAGAATAAAAATAAAAGCATTTTTTTAAAACAAAAAAAAATTGCCCGAGAGAGAAGTTCTGAGATCTTCAGGATCAAAAAGAGCTAAAGAAGCTTCTTGGATGAGAAGCGAAACGACTTCAAAGAAAAAAACAGAAAGTCCAGTTGCCTCTTGAAAAAGCATCTTTGGGACAACCATGGCCTGGAGGGCTGAGAATCTCCATAGACATTCAGGATTAAAAGGGTGGAACAGGGGTGAGGTTGAGCCTTCCATATATGGTACCCACCTGCTCTTCTTGGGTATACAAATCTACAGTATCTAGAAATTACAAAGTTCCAGCTCAAAAACAGCAGGGCCTTCAAAAATCATGGTCAACAACTTGAAATGAAAGGGAGGAGTCCCATAGAGCTTCTGGGCCTTTCGTGAATGAATAACCTCTTCCCATTATGCCAGTCTGCCCAGCAGTCTACAGGGAAGGTGGTTTTCCATCAACCCCATCAGTCTCTTCCAAGCAGGCTGTCATCAGGCCAGTGAGTCACTCCACACCTTCCATCACCTTGACACCTTGCTTCGTCTCCTGCATTCCCACACCCAACCGCTCCACCAAGGGAGACCGTTCCCAGCCAACTGTTTCAAAAAAGCACCTTCTGAAAACCCTGGTAGGAGATTCATCTTTGGCCCAGACATGGTACAGACAAGACAAGAAAGAGAAAATTAAACCAGGGAACGTATACAACCGTGTCTCACTTTGGGAGGAGCTGAGCTTTCTGGTGCCTCCAGAAGATGGTTGCAACTGTCTCGTTCCAGCCCTGAAGCTTGACCTGTCAGCACCGTGGAGTAGTCACACTGTGATGTATTTGGAACTCTTGAGTCAAACAGACAAGTCAATCCCAAGATCATGAAGGAGACTCCTCGTCCCAATACAACCTCTTTTATTTAGGTTAAAGGGAATTCCTCTCCAGCAAAGTCCCAGCCAACAGTCTTTCATGAGATTTCACAACTACAGACCTTTATCAGGCTTGGAGAGCTGCCAGGCCAATATCTTCTAAACTCCACGCTGTAGCAGCAGTTACTTGGCAAGAAGTCAGGAACAGATCTTCACCCGAATGAACTGAACTAATGGTCTCCTGCAAACTCCACTCCCCTTTCGCTCCTCTTTTATTTCCTCTGGGAGGGGCCATTCTCCGTCCACCTGTGGCCTTGCTCCCAAGTCAACCCTTGTTCCTTAGCTGTTCCCTTCTCCTGGCAGCTCTGTGCAAGTGCACACTGGGAACAGGCTCCAGCTGTTCTTCTGCCCCATTGATATCTGATTCTGAAGGCAGCTGATAACTGTCAGACAGCCCTGGCCCCATTTCTGCCTATGACACAGAGCCCTCGTCAGAGCCTTCCGCAGACTCCAGGACTGGCCCAGGTTCCTCCCCAACCTCCTCACTGTCTGAGTCTGCTTCCAGCTGTGCTGGCTGCTGGCGGGCTACAAATATTTTTCAGTCCTGTTTGTTCCTTTCCCTTGCTAACTGCGCTTCGGCCTTTTCAAAAGAGGAGAGCTTTCAGACAATCCAACTGTACAGCCATAAGATTATATTGACCACTGAAGTAGATGGTCTCCAAGGTCCCTTCCAGCTCTATTCTTATTGATTGGATGCTCAAACACATTTGGGAATAGAAAACTAGATATGCTGCTTTGAATTCTTGGATGAAAGAGAAGATTCACATGCAATAAATGCTACAAACACCCAAGAGTTCTGAGGCTGAGTCTCTAGAAATGTTCTCCTGGTTAAGAAGTCTTCTCTCGTCTTCACTTCTTTAGAAGAACTCAAACATAGAGAAGTGTCTATAATAAGAACTCAAACATAGAGAAGTGTCCAATGACTTCTCACTGGATTAAACATATCCCCAAAATTATTGAAAAGTTATTCAGATATGGTTGAGCTCCACCCCTCTTTACTATTATTCAAAAAAAGGCTGTTATTTTCCAGGTGGAGATATTTTCTTAGATGGAGGACAAGAAAGAGGAGGAAGGAAAGGAAAGGAGGAGGAGGAGGAACAGGCAGAGAAGGAGGAGGAGGAGGAGGAAGGAGGAGAAAGAGAAGGAGAAGGAGAAAGGAGGAGAAGGAGGAGAAAAAGGAGAAGGAGACGGAGGACAAGGTAAGGCAGGAGAAGAAGGAGAAAGAAGGAGGAGAAGGAGAAAGGAAAAGGAGGAGAAAGGAAACAGAGGTGAAAGAGAAGGAGGAGAAGGAGAAAGAAGAAGGAAAAAAGGAAGTAGGAGAAAGAGAAGGAGGAGGAGAAGGAGAAGATGACGAAGGAGAAGATGGGGAAAGGAGGAGGAGGAGAAAGAAGGAGAAGGAGGAGAAGGAGAGGAAGGAGAAAAAGAAGAAAGAGGAAGAGAAGGAGAAGAAAGAGGAAGAGAAGGAGAAGAAAGAGGAGGAGGAGAAGGAGAAGCTATTTTCATAATAATGAAGAAAGATACGGATATTTTTTTCACAATAACATAGAAGGCAAAGGAGAAGAGAAGGGTTTTTTTCCCCAGAATAACAGAGAAGGAAAGGGAAGTTTTTCTCATCATGCTAAAGACAGAGGAGGAAGAAGATGAGAACATTTGTTCTTCATAATAATAGAGAAGGAGAAGAAAAAGCTCCGTATTAACTGGGCAAGCTCAGTGGATAACGCTGGCTCTTAAGAGAGGAACAGAAGACCCAACCCTGGCTAGAAATGTGTACATTTCCCCAGATTGCACGGCTGGCTGGAAACCAGAATCCCAAGCATGCCAACTGCAACACTTCTATTACAAACCCCATCGCCCCCCAATTCCCCAGCTGGATGACCGCGGTGCCTCTCTGTTTTGTCACTTAGCCCCAGGCGTGGCCTGTGTGGTTAGCATCACCCATGGTTTCCTTCCTTCCCCTCCTCCACGCGGCTCCAATTTTGGGGTGAAACAAATGTTCCTCTCCCTCTCCTCCAGCCCAATCACCCCATCCCCAGAGTAGAATATATGACAGCAGTGTGCCAAAGTTTCAGAAGTTGTGAGCGCTCCAACACTGGAGGTCTTTAAGAAGAGGTTGGTCAGCCATTTGCCTGAAATGGTATTAGGTCTCCTGCTTGAGCAGGGAGCTGGACTAGAAGACCTCCAAGGTCCCTTCCAACAATTTGGTTATTTTTGTTAAGAATTAAGGGTGACATAATAGCAGTGTTCCAATATTTCAGGGGCTGCCACAGAAATATTGGGGTCAGCCAGGGGTGGGATCCTACCAATTTAACAACCAGTTCACTCAGCAAGCGCTTTGCAGTCCAGTCTCTTCTTGAAAGCTTCCAGGGATGAAGCTCCCACAACTCCTGAAGGCAATTTCTGTTCCATGGGTTGATTGTTCTCGCTGTCAGAAAATTCCTCCTAATTTCAAGGTTGAATCTCTCCTTGGTCAGTTTCCCTCCATTATTCCTTGTCTGGATTTTGGGTGCTTTGGAGAATAGCTTGACCACCCCTCTCCTCTCTGTGGCAGCCCCTCAAATTTTGGAAGACTGCTATCATGTCTCCCCTGGTCCTTCTCTTCCCTAGACTAGCCAGGCCCAGTTTTTTGTTTGCTTCTCTCCTCTCATTCATTCCGAGCAAATCATCAGGGAAAGCATCCGGGGAAAGATTTCGGCTTTCTCAGACCCCTGACGGACAATTTAGTTTCATGCCAACCAAAACCGGTTAATGGGCCAGATCCCTGGAAATGTCGACGGCCATTGAACTGTGTCCTTGTCTTCTCCAGAGGAAGCCTCCGTCTGCCTTTCGTCCCTGTTTTTGCAAAAGAGCGCTGAGACCATCAGCAATCCATTTGCCCAATTCCGTCGTTTCCCCAATACAATGCTGAATGGGTCCCCGGGTGCTGGAAGGCGGCAGAGGTTAAACACTTAGTCCCAGTCCATAAAGTTTATATTCGGTCACACGCAGAGAAACAAACAAACAAAAAAGACTTCCCGACTCTCTGCTTTAGTTCAGAACAGCCAATTGCCAAAGCAGAAAATCCTTGCGGGATTATCATAAAGGTGCATCTCCCCTTTTTCCCCCAAAAAGGCCAGTAGTCCTTGACTTACAACAGTTTGGAGTGATGAAGGCCCTGAAGAAAGTTTGACTTAGGATCATTTGCACACTTGTGACCTTAGCAGTGTGGGATGCCCCCCTCCCTCCCTCCCCCCGCACAAAGAAGGAAATATTATGGGGAATATTAAGAGGAAGAATAGGGCTCAGGGGCTAAGACCCTGAGCTTGTTGTTCAGAAAGGTCGGCAGTTCGGCGGTTCAAATCCCTACTGCCGCGTAACGGAGTGAGCTCCCGTGACTTGTCCCAGCTTCTGCCAACCTAGCAGTTCGAAAGCAGGTAAAAAATGCAAGTAGAAAAATAGGAACCACCTTTGGTGGGAAGGTAACCGCATTCCATGCGCCTTCCACATTGAGTCATGCTGGCCACATGACCATGGTGACATCTTCGGACAGCGCTGGCTCTTTGGCTTTGAAACAGAGATGAGCACCGCCCCCTAGAGTCGGGAACGACTAGCACATATGTGTGAGGGAAACTTTTACCTTTACCTAAGAGGCAGAATATTATATTTCCCCAAAGGAGAAATGAAGAAACATGTTCTTGGAGGCAGAAAGCAGCCTCGGTCGTTCTTAACACCCCCCATTTTATTTCCAGACCTGGAATTATCAGAATAATAGAACAATAGTTGGAAGGGACCTTAGAGGTCTTCTAATCCAACCCCCTGCTCAAGCAAGAAACCTCCCGAATCATTTCAGACTAACGGTTGTCCAATTTCTTCTTTAAAGTCTCCAGTGATGGAGTACCCATAATTTCTGGAGGCAAGGTGTTCCACTGATTAATTGTTCTAATTGCTGGGAATCAGAGAACTGGGGGTGTTCCGTATAATTTAAATTGATGGTGATTATGATGTGGTGGTACTTTTTAACGCTAAAGAATGAGTTTGATTTTTGTTTATGCGCCACCATGTTGAGCTCAACTCTTAGCAACCATCTAGATCGGCGTCTCTCCGATCTGGCAACTTTTAAGATGTGTGGATTTCAACTCCCAGAATTCAAGAGCTGGGTCAAGTTTGAGAAATACTGATCTAGACTGACCTTCTCCAGGACAGGCCTTGGGAAAATAAACCCCACACAAAACCAAATAATTCCAAGTGTGAGTGAAGTCACTCCACACCTCTCTGTTGGTGTCAGCCTGGGTAGACTAGACAGGTAACACCCAGATGAACTAATTCTACTTTACCGTAAGGCTACATTAACAGAAACCTGCAAGTACAAATCTCCCACCATCTCATTTAAAGCCTGTGACCCTAAGGGGTAGGGTCTCTTCTGTACCCATTATCCAGCTCTGGGCTCAGCTACCTCTTATCTGACCATTCCCTTGGCAGTATCTCTTCTCCCCATCTCCCCAGGTTTTTTTCATGCAGCATTACAGCCGTCTCCTTTGCAGGATGATGCAACTGGATAAACGGGCAAACAATCGATACAAACTCAAGGTAAACCGCTCCAAACTCGACTGCAGAAAATACGACTTCAGCCACAGAGTGGTCAACGCCTGGAATGCTCTACCTGACTCCATTGTTACGTCCCCAAACCCCCCACAGCTTCAACCTTTCAAGTGTCTACCGCGGACCTCACCCCATTCCTAAGAGGTCCGTAAAGGGGCCGTGCATAAGCGCACCAGCGTACCTACCATCCCTCTCCTACTGTCCCCATTTATTTGTACTCATTTTATGTGTTCAAGGCCATGTTATACTTATTTATATCCATCTATTTGTACCAATCTCACGCGAAAATGTCCGTGTCTGTACTGAAACCTGTGATCTTGCACATGTTGACAAATTAAATAAGTAAATCTGTTTGAACTTCCACTAGAAGTAGAGTTTGTCTCCCAGTTGATGTCAGGATATAGTTAAAGTCCCCCGTAACTATTGTGGCGCATTTCTTACATCTCTTAATGGACTAGCAAAAAGTCCATCTATTTCCTCTACTCTAGTCCCACAATAGCAATCCAGCCAGGTAAGGGTTGAGCCCTTGCTTGATACAGGCAAGACCTAAGTTCACCTTAGCCACCCTTAAAAGAAAAACACCTGGCTGTAGGCAACAGCTGGAAGGGGTGTCGCCAGGATGGATGAAATCAGTGGTTGAAATCTGAATGGGATAATGAGATTTCTTGTTTGAAGTGTTGGCTCCCCAGCAAATGGATCCGGGCACAGCTTCAGGGGACAAGGGAGCAACAGGCGCGATTGTAGGTTTCCACACCAGGTTGAACCCAACAGCCTAAATTTCAGCATCTTGTCTGTTTTAGGAACGATCTGCTGGTGGTAACAGCAGATCACAAAATTGTGTCTTGCTTATTCGGGCCGTGTCATGCAGGGGAATTCACCGGAGAAAGCAATTATGTTTGGAGGAGTTAGTGGTAAAAAGAAACCACCCGAGAATTTTGGTGGCTGGACACCATCAAAGGTGACATCAGACACAGCATAGAACAACTCAAAGAAGTAGTGCAAGATCAGAAGAGGTGGAGAGACCTGGCCCATAGAATTCCCCATAGAGTTGGACACAACTGAATGGATAACATCATCAACAACAACAGAAGGTCAACGTTGTTCTGACTTAGGCTTCCGCAAAAAGCACGAGGCAGAGTCCTGGTCCCGACAAAACTCCTTTTATTAAACGAATGTGAACTCCTCTCATTCACATTCAGCAAAGGCCTGGCAAACGGTCTTTCAAAGGGATTTATGACTACGGACCTTATCTATCTTGGAAAGCTGCCCCGTAAATATTTTCCAAAAACTTGGCACAGAGTCTCTGAGATTCACGGACAGATCTTCACACTCCTGAAACAAATCGAATGACCAAACAAAGGAATTGTTTCCTGCAAAAGCCCCCTCCCCTTTCACTCCTCTTTTATGTCCTAAGGGAGAGACCAATCACCTTCCACCTTGACTTTACTCCCAAGTCTACCCTGATTTCTCAGCTGTTCTCTTCTTCTGGCAGCTCTGCACATGCACACACTGGGAACAGGCTCCAGCTGTTCCTCTGCCTCACTGCTGTCTAGCTCCGTAGGCACCTGATCACTGCCAGACGGCCTCGGCCCCATCTCTGCCTCCAATGCAGAGCTCTCGTCCGAGCCTTCTCCAGCCTCCAAGACTGGCCCATGCCCCTCCCCAACCTCTTCACTGTCCGACTTTGCTAGGCAGCCCACAACAAACGTTGGCTAAATCCAAGTCAACTAAGCAAGGTCAGATTAGGTCTTAGATGGGAATGGCCAGGAGCACTTGACCTTTGCAACAAAAGATTTCCGAGCCTGTACCCAATTTAAGGGGGTTGAGTTACCCACCCCTGTGTCTACCACACGCCAGCTGCGTAGACGGCCACGCCAAGCATCTTCTGCTCCGCAATGCCTCCAAAAGCAGGTTCTTGCAAGCCGAAAGCCTTGGATGGTTCCCTTGAAGAGATGCCCGATGGGTGGGTCCCCACCCTGGCTTGAACTCTTGACCTGCGGGATGTGAAGGTTGGAAAACTTGGAGTTCCCTCTGGATTGGCAGAGGTTCCCTCAGGAGATGGCACCAGGAGCTGAAGCCAACCATCTCTGCTCCCATTAGGAGAGAGAAGCGTCTTTGAAGCTGACAGTTGGAGCAATTACAGGAGCAATCAGTGTTGGGCGTTGCAGGAATTAATGAAGGCTTGCAAAGGGCGTCGGGCTCCTGTGCATGAAAGCTGTTACGGATGTATCATAATGTTGTTATGACTGGCCATCCCTGATCAAAGGGCAACCTCTCCAGTTTAGATAAGTACCCCGGAGCTGTTTTTTTAAAGGATCAACTGAACCTACTAGATGAAGACTTTGAGGTTGAAAGTCCCAGGAACCAAGGCACCTGAAGTTATAAAATTGCACCCGTTTCAGGGAGTGCCTTATATATATATTTTTTTTTTCCAGGTGGCATCAAGAAAATGATTATTTCTTTAGGCCGGGTCATCTCCAGCAGAACTCCTAAGCTGGTGACCCACGGTCTCCAATTTGCAAGAACGAGGCTAGGGGGTCGCCATCATCTAACTATGACAAACCACTATTCTTATAACCCAAACCAGGTTTCCAGGTTCATACCAGAGGTAGTATTCAGCAGGCTCTGACCGGTTGTGGAGAACCGGTAGTGGAAAGTTTGAATAGTTCGGAGAACCAGTAAATACCACCCCTGGATGGCCCCACCCATATCTATTCCCTGCCTCCCGAGTCCCAGCTGGTCAGGAGGGAATGGGGATTTTGCAGTAACCTTTCCCTGGAGTGGGGAGTGTGTGTGTGTGTGTCTGTGTACGCACGCATGCACACACACAAACACACACACACACACACACACATATATATATTAGAATGCGCAGAAATGGATAGATTAACACTAAAAATAAAAGAGAAGGAAGAAACAGAATACTTTTTAACATGGAACTTGTTTTACCAATGGCTAACTAATAGAAAGGGACGCAATGGCTGAGGTGCTGAGCTTGTCGATCAGGAAGGTTGGCAGTTCAGTGGTTCGAATCCCTAGTGCCTTGTAACGGAGTGAGCTCCCGTTACTTGTCCCAGTTCCTGCCAACCTAGCAGTTCGAAAGCATGTAAAAATGCAGGTAGAAAAATAGGGACCACCTTTGGTGGGAAGGGAACAGCGTTCCGTGCGCCTTCGGCATTTAGTCATGCCGGCCACATGACCACGGAGACGTCTTTGGACAGTGCTGGCTCTTCGGCTTTGAAACGGAGATGAGCACCGCCCCCTAGAGTCAGAAACGACTAGCACATATGTGCGAGGGGAACCTTTACCTTTAACTAATAGAAGTAGAGGTTAGAATCTAAAAAGAATAAGAGAATGTTTAATTATATAATGAAAGTTTCTCAGTATGGATAAGCTAATGTTATTATTACTATGTGTTTATTATTAATATGTATATGTACATTATGATTACTATTATGCTTATCGTTGTTTTGTTATTCAAAACCAAATGTACTCAGACAACATGCTGTTCAGATAGATATTGAGCTTTTATGTTTATTAAAGAAAAATGTATCAATAAAACATGTGTGGGTGGGTGGATGTAAAAGGCTATAGGAGAAGAAGAGAGAGACTGGGGTGGCATCAAAGAAGTCATCAGCCAAGCATCCTTACGTTCCCACAAGAGTCTATCTAACTCATCTTGAATTCCGTTACCTTTTATCTAGGGCCAATTTAGTGCTGACTGTTAGTTGACTTAGATTCTTGTGTACAAGCGTGCCCAATAAATCAACTTAACTGAAACTTCACGTGTGTTCCTGAGTCTTCACACTTGACGGAGCCAAACTGTGCGCTTCTTTCGATATTTCAGCTTTTTGTAGAGTTCTCATCTCACTTGAGATTGTTTCCTTCTTAGAAAGAGGCAAAAATTGTGGGGGGTGGGTGGAGTAGGGTAGGCAGAGGGAGGGGGGAGGGAAATCAGGCAGGAAGCTGCTACTTGGTCCAATGTGACTGAGCTCTCTTGAGTTATTTCCACTCAACCTCCTGGCTTTGTCCTAGCAGCTCACAAATCTTGTTTTCGTCCTCATAAAAGTGTCAAGTTGTCTCTTAAAAGCCATTCCAGTTATTTGTTTCAATGGCACGGATTCTGGGTTTTTTCTCTCTCTACGAACGGTTGGTTTCCAGCTTATCTCTAAATCCGTTCTCATCAATGGGAACGGTTAATTTCCCATATTAAACTTTGCCCTTTTCAGTTCAATCCCAACTTTGAAATGCACCTCTGTCGATTTGAGGTGTCTAAAGTGAGAGGTTGGCCTCTGGATTGATATGTGCCTGTTGCATCTGTTTAGCTTGACATGAATGAATTCGGCACTGCATGCAGCCAGTCCTCATGGAGGAAGTCTCTTTGATTGGCTGTCTGCTCAGCTAAACTTCCTCAGTGAAAAAGGGTTTCCTTTTGCAACATCTGCTCAGTGCTGAAGATGACAAAATGCTGTGACAACTTGAAGTCACAGCTAAAAAATACCCCCGATTTTTGCAATAGTTAATAGTAAATTAATTGTTAGTTGTGAAGTTGTGTCTGACTCATCATGACCCTATGGACAATGTTCCTCCAGGCCTTCCTGTCCTCTACCATCCTCTGGAGTCCATTGAAGCTCACTCCGACTGCTTCGGTGACTCCATCCATCCACCTCCTTCTCTGTCGTCCCTTTCTTCTTTTGCCCTCAATCTTTCCCAGCTTGAGGCTCTTCTCCAGGGAGTCCTTCCTTCTCATTAGGTGGCCAAAGTAATTGAGCTTCCTCTTCAGGATCTGGCCTTCTAAAGAGCAGTCAGGGTGGATCTCCTCTAGGACTGACCGGTTGGATGGCCTTGCAGTCCAAGGGACTCACAGGAGTCTTCTCCAGCACCAGAGTTCAAAGGCCTCCATTCTTTGGCGCTCAGCCTTCCTTATGGTCCAATGTTCACAGCCATCCATTGCAACTGGGGAAACCACAGCCTTGACTAGATGCACTTTTGTTGGCAGGGTGAGGTCTCTGCTTTTTAGTATGCCTCACTCCGTCACGCGGCGCTAGGGATTCCAACCGCTGAACTGCGGACTTTTCTGATCCACAAGCTCAGCGTCTTAGCCACTGAGCCAAGGGCTACCTTTAGCTTAAAGCGCACCCAGGAGTTTCAAAGAAAGAAAGGACTCAAAGAAGACACGAGATCTGGACAAAAATGAACACCCAAGCACAGTTGTTCCCATCCGCCAGATGAGCATCCATTAGGCACATTAGCAAAGGATCGTATGCCCTCTTTATTCCTTAGCAACCCAAATCTCCTTGCCTTTTCCCATCTTCAGAGCTTAGCTCCCAAATCAACATGTAATGACATTCAGCTAGCGTGGATGATTAAGGAATCTCCTCTTTTGGATCCTGTTTCTTCCTTGAAACGGTGCCAGGACGAGAAGCAGAAAAAGAGATGGAGGGGGGAAAAAACAGACTCATAAATCCGACAGGCTCTAGGCCGGTTGGCAGATCCCTTCAAGGATACGGACCGCGTGTCAAGCTACAAAAGACGGACGGAATTCGATGGAGATGTTGCCGAGTTTTCTCCCTTTTCCTTGAACCTGGCGCTCAAGAAGAGCTCCAGTTTGTATTTCAAAGCAGCAGATTCCCGTGCACCTCCCCCCTCCCCAAAAAATCTTGCATTCTCCAGATTTCTTCAGTTCTTCTAATTGTCAGCCGTCCTGCCCATGAGTGGGAAACAACAAACGCTAGAGACACAAATCGGAGAGAACAAGCTTTTGCAGTTGTTCCTATCAATTTTGCTTTGATCTGTAAATCCAGTCGTTCCCACTCTGGGCCCCATTTTTAAAAAATTGGATTCCAAGATTTACCCACCCAGATACGTAAATGTGCCGAAGAATGGGACAACTCTGAAACAAGCTCAGGAAGTTTGAGGAACACCATTTAGGGCGGGGGGTGGGTGGGTTTAAACCTAAAGGAGGAACACATGAGGTTTGCCAACTCTTCTCCAAACTTGACAATTTTAAGATGTTGGAAGAAAATGTCCATCTGGGTTTGGTTCCAAGTAGGGAGAAAAGACACTGGAAACATGGAAGCTGCTTGGAAAGAGGGTTTAATGGTGGACAGTGGATTATTCTCACTGTCAGGAAATTTCTCCTTAATTCCAGTTTGCTTCTCTCCTTGATTAGCTTCCACCCATTGCTTCTTGTCCTACCATCAGGTGCTTTGGAGAATAGTTTGATTCCCTCTTCTTTGTGGCAACCCCTGAGATATTGGAACACTGCTATCATGTCTCCCCTAGTCCTTGTTTTCATTAAACTAGACATACCCAGTTCCTGCAACTGTTCTTCCTATGTTTTAGCCTCCAGTCCCCTAATCCTCTTTCTTGCTCTTCTCTGGACTCTTTTTAGAGTCTCCACATATTTTCTACATTGTGGCGACCAAAACTGGATGCAATATTCCAAGTGTGGCTTTACCAAGGCATTAAAGTGGTATTAACACTTCACATGATCTTGATTCTATCCCTCTGTTGATGCAGCCTAGAACTGTGTTGGCTTTTTTGACAGCCGCTGCACACGGCTGGCTCCTATTTAAATGGTTGTCCACTAGGACTCCAAGATCTCTCTCACAGTTACTACGCAGTTACTAGTGATCCAAGGACCTTCCCCGTGGAAAACATATGTTCTTACCATAAAGCTTTGGCCCCTAGCTCAAAATAAACCTCTTTTTTTTTTTTTGTAATTTACCATTTGCCAGCCTGGGAAATCACCTCCTGTTTTCTCCATGAAGCTGGCAGACAGAATTTAGTTAACCAGGCGGGGTCCGACTTAAGGGAAATAGATCCGTCCCATAGATCTCCTTGAGTCAACAGCTCTCGTATTTGCAAGAGTGTGAAACAATATTGACTCAAGATTTGCATGAAAGACAGCATCTCTTTCGCAGAGTTGGCAAGTTAGCTTCCCATTGGGGTCTAATTAGCATCTTCTCTCTCTCTCTCTCTCTCTCTTTTTCCTTCGCTCTTTGGTCCACTTGGTGATACCAAAGGGTATTTACTCACTCACTTCAGAGATAATGTAAACACGGCCTCCTGTAAATTTTAGCCCTGTTGTTTGGAGCAGATAAATAAAACCAAGGCCAATCCTAAAAGCATCTGAATGAAAATATGAATGCAGTGTTTAATTACCCAGCAGCCCGTTGGCCATGTTGAGTTATCCCACACTTGAGTTTTCTGGCTCTTACTTTAAATCGAGAGTTAAATCCGGAGTTAAAAACCTGAGTGGATTTTCTCTTTCATGGAAGTAAAAGAGAAAAAAAGTATTCACCAAAGAAAGAAAGAAAAATTCTATATCCAGAGCAGAACTAGGCACAGTAGACCAGTCCATATACCTTGGCCAACACATTTCAGTGGAAGGGGATACAACGAAGGAAATTGAACGGCGTGTTAAATGTGGTTGAAGCATAATTTTCAAGAACAACCTCCTCCTATGCCCTGTGGCTCAGTAGCTAAGGTGCTGAGCTTATCGATCGAAAGGTTGGCAGTTCGGTGGTTTCGAATCCCTAGAGCCGCATTATGGAGTGAGCTCCAGTTACTTGTCCCACCTTCTGCCAATCTAGCAGTTCGAAAGCACTCAAAAAATGCAAGTAGAAAAATAGGAACCACCTTTGGTGGGAAGGTCACAGCGTTCTGTGCACCTTCAGCGTTGAGTCATGCCAGCCATATGACCACGGAGATGTCTTCGGACAACTCTGGCTCTTCGGCTTTGAAACGGAGATGAGCACTGCCCCCTAGAGTCAGGAACAATTAGCACATATGTGCAAGGGGAACCTTTACCTTTATGCCTGAAAAGCTTTCCATCAATGTGCGCTACCTGCTCTAACATAAGCAGTGCAACATGGACACAAAGCGCACAATCAATACAGAAGCTACGAGGGGCACAAGGAGCCATGGAAAGATCCATGCTCAGCATAACAAGACAAGATGGAAAGACCTGCGCATGGATTAGGGAACAAACAAAAGTATACAATGCCATCAAGAGAACCAAAGAAGTGAAATGGGATAAACGGGCTGGTCTCGTGGCAAGAAGAACTAGCAAGAAGGCAGGTGGACCAAAATAGGGATTCCACTTGATGGAAAACATCCATGAAAGAGACCAGAGACATGCGGAATATGGAAGATGGAAGGTAGAAGATAGAAGAGAAGATGGAAGATGGAAGAGAAGATGGAAGATGAAAAAAGGAGGAGGAGGAGAACAAGAACAACAAACAAACAACAAGGAGAAGAACAACAAGGAGAAGAAGAAGGAGATGATGATGATGATGATGATGATGATGATGATGATGATGATGATTTGTGTCAGTTTGGATTGGCAACAATTTCAGAAAGAGCAATGACTGGCCCAAAGACAGAATTAGAACCCACAGTCCATTTTGAATGGTCTATAAAAAGGCTTAGGATTAGGGTAGAAATGTGAACTATATAGACTGAGTTAGGAGGAGGAGGAGGAGGAGGAGGAGGAGGAGGAGGAGGAGGAGGAGGAGGAGGAGGAGGAGGAGGAGGAGGAGGAGGAGGAGAAGAGGAAGAGGAAGAGGAGGAAGAAGAAGAAGAAGAAGAAGAAGAAGAAGAAGAAGAAGAAGAAGAAGAAGAAGAAGAAGAAGAAGAAGAAGAAGAAGAAGAAGAAGAAGAAGAAGAAGAAGAAGAAGACCATGCCAAGAAGTTCTACCAAAGGGGATTGTTGAAGATGCAACGGTTGAAGAGCTGCTGTTTGACTTCCTTATCGGAAAAAACATTGGACTATGCAAAGAAAAAGATAAGGCCTGATCCTTATGTTCCAGGCCAATAGAGGCTGAGATAAAGAGGGCTCTTATCTTATTGGTTTTGTTTGAAATAGCCTTCCTGGGGGTGCCCGCTATAATTTCCAAATTACAATATCAACAGCCGCGGTGAAGCACTATTGTCCTTCGAGTGTTTGCTGTATTTCACCACCCTCTTCAGTTCACCCAGCGGCTTCGCCATCAAGTAGAGTTTCATGATCCCCCAGCAGGTGGGAATGAGTGTGTGTGTTTGTGAAGGAGCATGCATGTGCAAACAGATATATACGCACCTTCCATAAGGACCCCCAGACTCAATTTATAACACCTTAACAGGGAGACCTCAACATACAACAGTTAGTTAATTAATAACTATTACTTAATATGATTAATACAATCGAGCGAGTCCAGAGGTACTTCACGAGAAGAGTCCTCCACTCCTCTGCTCACCATAGAATCCCTTATGCCACCAGGATTGGAATTTTGGGCTTGGACAATCTGGAACTGCGCCGCCTACGGTCTGACCTAAGCGCAGTACACAAAATTGTCTGCTACAACGTCCTACCTGTCAATGACTTCTTCAGCTTCAACTGCAATAACACACGGGCAAACACTTTTTGCAAACTCAAGGTAAACTGCTCCAAACTCGATTGCAGAAAATACGACTTCAGCAACAGAGGGGTCAACACCTGGAATGCTCTACCTGACTCCGTTGTTACATCCTCAAACTCCCACAGCTTCAACCTCAAACTGTCTACCGTGGACCTCACCCCATTCCTAAGAAGCCCGTAAAGGGGGCATGCATAAGAGCAGCAGAATGCCTACCATCCCTGTCCTATTGTCCCCACTTATTTGTATTCATTTCTTTTGTTTTTCTGCAGGCCCAGCTGGCAGTCGAGGGGTGCTTGGGAGAGAGAGAGGGGCATTAATGCTTAAACAAACCTGACCGATGTCAGAGTAACCCCCAATTTCAAGGGGATTATCCTGCTGCAGGGGCAGCTCATGGCAGGGTCTGGAAGTGACAATAGCTGTCAGACGCAACCAAAACAACCGTGATACCAGAATAAGAAGCGTGCTCAGATCATGTGGGAGGGAGTGGAGATGAGTCTCACAAAAGGAATACACTGAGGAGGAACACACAACCACAACAAACTCTCAGTGGAGGAGCACAAAATACGCAAGCCAACCGTCTGGTAAAGGTTATATGGGGAAATGAAATAGCATTCTAACTATAATATCTGTTATGTTTCTGAATTCTGAATGAAGGATTCATGGTGTCTAAGAAGATTATCTAGCTATCTTTCATTAGTTATTATCATCTGTCTATCATTATCTATTTATCATTTACCTATCTATCTATCTATCTATCTATCTATCTATCTATCTATTATTTCCTTCTTTCATTATTTATTATCATCTACCTGTCTCTCTATTAATCATCTCTCATTATCTATGTATCTATTTATCATCTATCTATATCTATCTTTCATTATATATTATCATCTATTTATGTCTGTCTATCTATCATTATTTATCATCTATCTATCTATCTATCTATCTATCTATCTATCTATCTATCTATCTATCTATCATCTATCTAATATTTATTATCACCTATCTGTCTATCTATTTATTCTATCTGTCTGTCTGTCATTATCTATTTATTATCTATCTATCTCTTTCTTTCTTTCTTTCTTTCTTTCTTTCTTTCTTATCATCTATCTGTCTGTCTATCATAAACTATTTATCATCCATCCATATCTATCTATCCATCCATCCATCTATGTCAGCCTGAAGTTATTCACCATGTTTATAATCTAAGAATGCATTTATATTTTTATGCCCAACTTATGGAGAAGGAGGGAAGGAAGGGAGGAAGGAATTAAGGAAGGAGAAAGGGAAAGAATGTGGAAAACATATTGTTTTGCAATAAAGTCCCTTTTGAAAAGTAGGGAGAGGAAGAGGAGGGGGAGGGGAGGAGTGATGGTCAAGGAAGGTGTGGTGGGAACATAGAAGTATGTAAATCCTTAAAGACTGAAGTTTTCTATGAAGACAACATCAGTGAAATTACCCATGGTAACTTGTAGAAATGCTTAATTGATCATTCAATTCATTGTTTTTATAGTACACAAGTCACAACCATTGAAGGAAAGGACCTGCCACTGATCTTCAAGGTTCAACACAACTTTCTGATCAGCCAGTTTGAAGTAATGAAAGAAAGAAAAAATTAGGAAGCCCAGTGCTACGAGAAGTAGCCATGGAGAACTGAGTTACTAAATCTAAAACTATGGAAAACCCAAGGGAAGAGTGATGCTGATACCATCAGTCCTCCCAAGTTGTCTCTTGGCTGAACCCTTCCTGGGTGATGTGCTTGTATAACATCAGGTAGCGAAAGCTGAATCATAGGCATAGCTACCTACCCACATCAAAGGAGGACCTTCCGCGCAAAGGAGAAGCCACATCAAAGAGAAATGGAGACAACACCTTCCATGATTGCTCCATGAGGAATATCTGAGGTGGGAATATTCCCTTTGGCAGGTCGTGACCCTGGTCCTGGCAGCGTGTGAAAAGGTTGGGCTTTCCAGGTCTCCTTTGAAGTCACAGGAAGGCAGCAGGATTGGGAAGGGAGGATCCAACAAGCAATGGAGCGCTTGGGATGAAGATGATGATGGATGTATTTGTGTCTGTCTTTACCATATTCACTCTCTGGAGTGCATCTATATTCTCCCATAGTAGTGGTTTTTAGAACATAAGGTAAAAGTTCCCCTTCGCACATATGTGCTAGTCGTTCCTGACTCTAGGGGGCGGTGCTCATCTCCGTTTCAAAGCTGAAGAGCCAGCGCTGTCCGAAGACGTCTCCGTGGTCATGTGGCCAGCATGAATCAACACCGAAGGCGCACGGAACGCTGTTCCCTTCCCACCAAAGGAGGTTCCTATTTTTCTACTTGCATTTTTTACGTGCTTTCGAACTGCTAGGTTGGCAGAAGTTGGGACAAGTCACGGGAGCTCACTCCGTTACGCAGCGCTAGGGATTCGAACCATTGAACTGCCGACCTTTCTGATCAACAAGCTCGGCATCTTAGCCACTGAGCCACCGCACCCCTTCTTTTAGAACACAGTATAGCAGAGTTGGAAAAGGGACCTTGGATGTCTTCTAGTCAAACAACCCCCTCCTCAAGCAGGAGACACTATATCCGTGATGGCGAACCTGTGGCGCGCGTGCCCGAAATGGCACATGGAGCCATGTCGCCTGGCACACGTGGCATTGCCCGTTTCCCCTTCTGGGTTTCCAGCATGCTTGCACGTACGACAATCAGCTGGCCTTCGTGCGTACGACAGTGCCAAAAACTGGAAGAGCTGGTCTTCCGTTTTCCAGCCTGAGCATGTGTGCCCACCAGCTGATTGTCCTGCACGCATGCACTCCAGTAACCAGAAGACGAGCTTGCTAGCATGCATGCATGTGCTGGAAACCAGAAGTTCATTTTCTGGCATGCACCGCTCTTCCGGATTGCGGCTCCGATGAACATACACGCCATCACTGCCATCAAAGGTTTGCCATCACTGCCCTATATCATTTCAAACAAGTGATTGTCCATCTCTTCTTAAAGACTTCCAGTGTTGGGGCATTCACAGCTTCTGGAGGCAAGCTGTTCCACTGATTAATTGTTCTCACTGTCAGGAAATTTCTCCTTGGTTCTAAGTTGCTTCTCTCCTTGATGAGTTTCCACCCATTGCTTCTTGCCCTGCTCTCAAGTGCTTTGGAGAGGAGTTTGACTCCCTCTTCTTTATGGTAGCTCCTCAAATATTGGAAGACTGCTCTTATGTCTCCCTTAGTCCTTCTTTTCAGTACTCATATCCCCGTCTCTGCAAACCACATCCCACAATGCATGTATTTTTGTCTCTTTTTGTTTTGTTTTCCTGTTTTGGGATCATTATATTAAAAGCAATAAAAGAAAAACAATGCTACCTTTTGCATTAAGCTTGTTGTGACAAGGATGTGGGATTTTCCTCCAAGCTCCGGGACAACCAAATTGGTACAGTTCCACCAAACAGAACTGCCCAATTCCTAAAGCCCTAACCTTCTGAACTTCTCAATATCCATGGCACGACTTGGGTGGCTCGCATTCTCCAGGGTGCGGCTCCTTTCATGTTCTGGGATTCTTGGACACCCAACCTTAGAATGCCTGGGAACTAGATACCGGCTTTGATTATCTTCATAAAAATCCCAGCGGACTCATAAGGCACTTAATTGAAGCTAAGCGGATTTGACTTTCAAGTTGAATCACACAAGAGAGGATTTGCCTCGTTGATGAACTGGAGGTGTTAAAACAAGCAGAAGTTGGTGGCTTAGGGTCATCTCAAGGTATGATTAACATAGAATCCTAGGGATGGAAGAAGAGACCTCGGAGGTCTTCTAACCAACTTTTCGGATCTCAGGGACCACTAAATTCATAATTTTAAATCCCGCGGACCACGAATATGGTCTGCCTAATAACCAGCTGGGTGGGCGTGGCTAGATGGTCGTATGAATGGGTGGGCATGGCCAACTCAATGTCACTCACATCAAGGGGTGCCTTGCCAACCTCTACTCGCCACTCCTTGCCTGCCCACCCGGGCTCCTTAGGGCCCCAACCGGAAGCAGTGGCTGGAGCTAAGCAGCCACCAGGAGAAAAGAGTTGGCAAAACAGCTCAGTTCATATTGGATCTGACCGAGAAGGAGGCTCATCATCAGCACCCCACTGAGGACTATGAGTATAGGCTTTCCAAACGGAGGGAAAACTTGCAGGAGTGCAAGGCCAGGTACCGGCCCCTGGAGGCTCACTGGGCTGAGATGGTCAGCCAGTTCCAGGCCAAGATGCAGTCCCAGTGGAACGAGGCCCTCCGGCTCTTCGCCACCAGTGGCGCTTCCCTCCAGCCTTCGCCCAAAGTCCAGCACCAGGAGGCTGAAGCAGACCCCAAGTCGGAATTGCTTTCCCCCTCCAACCCCCATAAAAAGAACTTGGCATTGGGGAGTTGGCCATGGAGAGTTGGCCATGGAGAGTTGGCCCTGGCAAGTTGCCCATGGTGAGTTGGCCATGATGAGTTGGCCATGGCAAGTTGGCCATGGCAAGTTGGCCATGGCAAGTTGGCCATAGCAAGTTGGTGGTTGTGAGTTGGCCATGGGGAGTTGGCTATGGGGAGTTGGCCATGGGGAGTTGGCCATGGGGAGTTGGCCATGGTGAGTTGGCCATGATGAGTTGGCCATGGCAAGTTGGCCATAGCAAGTTGGTGGTTGTGAGTTGGCAATGGTGAGGTGGCCATGGTGAGGTGGCCATGGTGAGGTGGCCATGGCAAGTTAGTGGCAGTGAGTTGTCCATGGTGAGTTGGCCATGGCGAGTTGGTGTTAAGGGAAAAATAAGGTGGTGTTACAACAGGCGGATGGGATGGTAAACAAAGCAACCCAAATTGTATATTATAACCTTTTAAATGGAGTAACAAATGTATAAGAATGGCAAAGAAGAATAACTATGTGAATCCTATAATTGTATACCTATAATTGTATGTAAGAGAATAAAAAATAAAAAAACTTTTGAGAAAAAACAATAACGGGGGGCAGGAAAAGTCATAACGGTCACTTAATGAATGTCTCACTTAGCCACAGAAACTTTGGACTCAGTTGCGGCCGTAAGTCAGGAAAACAATAAAGTGCTTGCAACCGCCTACAGTTCAAATATGAAAATCCACCTTTTTGTGAGGACACCTGCACTCATCCACCGGCAACATGGATGGAATTAATAAAGTTTGACCATTTTAATTATCTTTTTTTCCCCATGCTTGTCTTGATTCAGTTAAAATCCATATTAAAAAGAAACACACACACACACGTTAGGTTTAATTTATGTATGTATTAGGTTGGGAATAAATATCTAATCCTTTAAATATCCCTCCGAGCAATTCCTGGGGTGCAATCCCGCAACGGTGGATTTAATTAGCTTCTTGGGTTTTAAGTACTTCATTATTATGGATTCCTATTGTTAACGAAGCACGGAACATGAGAAATTGTTTATCGCCATTATACATTTAATAATTATTAATTATTTGCATTCGCTTGCGTCCATCATAAATCACCTCCTCAGAGAGAAAGTTGCCAGTCTTAGTCACGTGAGGTCTCACTTAACAATTCAAATGATTGTCATCATCATTTAATGACCCCATAATCCCTCGCGGAGTGGAATCTGGGCAACTGAATGGAGCTAGTAGAGCATTTACTGGCCGGATGCCTTTCTTGTTGGCAGGACAGAGTTTTGTTCAGCAGATATATCCTCAGCATGCCCAGAGAGAGAAATATCTGCCTCTACCTAGGATTGAACTCACAGCCTCCTGATTGTGAAGCAAGAGCTCCACTACTAGGCCACTGCACCACTCTCGGTGATTCACTTAATGACTACAGGAAAAAGGTCATAAAATCAAGTGCGCTCACCTAATGACTGCTTAACAATGAATTTTCCAATCCCTATTCAGTTTGTAAGTCAAGGACTTCCTGAGACTTTATGTTGGATGGATTAAAGGCCCTTAAGTGTGTCAATACACATAAGTTTGTGCAGGATACAGGAATGAGAAGGAGAGCAAATCAAACCAAACCAAACTCTTTCTCTCTCTCTCTCTCTCTCTCTCTCTCTCTCTCTTTCTCTGTCTGTCTCTATCTATCTTTCTATCTCTCTATCTCCAAACCCAATCCCTTCTAGCACTCATGATACTCCCTAGTTGAGTCATGAAATGGCTGCAAGAAAACAACCAAGGTTAAAAATCACCAAGGACCCTACAGTCCTCCTCCTCCTCTCCACAAATCCTACTCCCTTCTAGCACTGATGATGTTACCTAGTTGGGTAACGAAACATCTGCAAGAAAACAACCAAGCTCAGGGCGCACCAAGATCCCTCATGTCAACCCACAAATATTCTCCTTTTTTAGTACCTCAAATCTATGCATGCACCCAGCCAATTCAAGGTAGCACATGGAATTCTTTATTTTTATTCCCCTCTTATTTTTTGTGTGTCAGTGTTTAATAAAGACTTAATACCTTAATGAGAGCAAAGAGGACTTAATTATGGACTTAGAGAATATTTAATACTTTAATGGAAAGCAAACACTTAAAGGAATTATTTAAGGTTAAAAAAATGTATACACAAGTACGCACAGACAATCAATTATGAAAGAATTTTAAAGTATCAGATTCTGGGCCAGGGGTACAGGGAGTAAAAAGGATGGGTGCTTTTGGTCTAGGAAGTTTAATCTTCCAATGCAGGAGCAACTACAGGGTGTAAGACTCTAGTATGTTACTACAACGTTGGTCCACTCTTGCTTGGTTCCTCAGATGGACTACAAGGAATACCTTCCTCTATATTACTCTCTGTTAGAGGCTGTTCTCGTGAAGACACGGTTGGTAAGGCCTTGAGCAGGGGGTTGGACTAGAAGACCTCAGAGGGCCCCCTCCAGTCGTATGATTCTATATCCAACCTCAGCTTGGACTTGAAAGTCATCTTAGATCAATTTGTCAAACTGGCCAAGGAAACTCAAGGCAAGGAGGAAACAGAGTACTATCTAATTGGGGGAAATGGTACAAATGGCTAGATGATAAGAAATAGGAAATAAGAATCTAAAAAATATAGTTTGTATTATAGACGAAGTAGGAATTAGCGATAAGAAGGTAGGAAAAGTAGGATTTACAGAAGTAGAAAAAAATGTATTTATTAGTAGAAGAGCAATAAAGTCTGCCTGATACAAATAACCAAGCATAGACTGATGAGCAAAACAGTAAGAAATAATAGGATGGTAAGAGTAAAAATGTATAGAGATGGATTGAGAGGAGGGGGGGGGGGAGAAATGTTTGTAAAAATGCACCGATAAATATCTGCTGTAAGAAGGAATGGGAAGTTCCAATCTTACTTGTAAGTGCTGTGTATGTCTTTGTCAATGTATATAATTGTTTATAATCAAAAAATTAAAAAGAAAAAAGACAGTCATCTTAGCTCTTCAGTATCGCCTCAAAGGCTGTTCCCTTGAAGACACTGCTGGCTATAAGTTCTCCTGCCTCGAGCAGGGGGTTGGACTAGAAGACCTCTGAGGCCCCCCTCCAGTGCTATGATTCTATGTCCAACCTCAGCTTGGAATTGAAAGCTCTTCAGTATCACCTCAAAGGCTGTTCCCTTGAAGAGGCTGCTGGTTATAAGTTCTCCTGCCTTGGGGGGCTGCACTAGAAGACCTCTGAGGTCCCCTTCCAGCCCCAGCTCTTCAAGCGACACCTCTCCTGCCTTGGAATCCAACCCTTAACCCTGTCTGTCTGACAACACTTGGTTGGAAAACCTGAGATTCCTTCTGGGGTGGGGTGTGTGTGTGGGGGGGGGGTCAGGGGCAGCAGTTGCCGCTTTGAGCAATTAAGGAAAACCATCTTTGGCCTTGTCATTAACAAATGGGATCCAGGATCTTGATTAATCTCCCAGCTTTCTTCCATTAGAAGCTACTACATCATTGTTAACTGCTCTTCCCCCTTCCCTCTCCGAGCTGACCTCCTTCTCACTGTTTAGGCGCTTCCTCTGGCTGTGGAAGTTATTATAGGCCTGGAGGTTTGAAAGACCTGGAAATGGGGGCCAGGAAAGCTTGCTTTTATCTTTGGCACGCCCAGTTCCTAGGCAGTTTGGAAAGACCGTGGACATAATTGATGACCAAGGAAGGGGGTCAGCGGAGGAGGGATTCCCAAGAGTCAAAAATGTCTCTTGACAATGACCACATGTTGCTAGCTGGACATCACCGGGACGCCCCTTATTTGCATTTCACTTTTCTCTTCTTGCAGATTTTTTCCTCTCCCTCTCTCTTCTTCACGAGTGGACAATAAGAGGGCCTACTGTGTGAAGGAAACTGGCTAAATTCTCCAAATTTAAAAAAGAATTATTTGGAGAATAAATATAAAATTTTAATAATCCGATCTAAGCCCCAGAGCTCACTGTAACAGCCTTGTGTTGGACTGAGAGGGATGGACTGGCCCAAAGTCACCCAGTTGGCTTTCATGGCTAAGGCAGGACTAGAACTCACTGTCTCCTGGTGATTGGCCAAAGTCACCCAATCAGCTTTCATGGCTAAGGCAGGACTAGAACTCACTGTCTCCTGGTGATTGGCCCAAAGTCACCTAATCAGCTTTCATGGCTAAGGCAGGATTAGAACTCACAGTCTCCTGGTGATTGGCCCAAAGTCACCTAATCAGCTTTCATGGCTAAGGCAGGACTAGAACTCACAGTCTCCTGGTGATTGGCCCAAAGTCACCCAGTTGGCTTTCAAGATCCATCTTGACCTCATGGTGTCCCACTTTCTAGCCTAGTGCCTTAACCAACAGACCGAATTGGGTCTTGCTGGCTTTTCTCCAGATTTTCAATCCTCCCATTGAAGAAAATGAATGTTCTACAACTCGCTGAGCTAAAAAAAAACGGTTGACAAGCTTGTGAGGAATCCCCCAAGTAAAGACACGCTTTGCGAGTTGACAACTTGCTCCTGTTTTGGCTTACCTACTAAGGGAGATCAAAAGAGACAGAGATAGGCCGACAATGAAGATCTACCCATGTCTGCCTCCCGTCACATTTCTACTCAGGTGAGTGAGGCAGAATCGGAGCGTTATTCAACCAAAACTGTTTCCTTGATTGAGTGCTGGCAGCTTTTTGTGGCTCGTAAAAGTCTAACAAATAAAAGGAAATCAAAGCATTTGATGAGGCAACATTACGGCCCTGTCGTGGCTGCGTTGTTAAGCCAACAGAGTTTTCCTCCAACTTTGCAAGGAATTGAGTGTTTGTTCTTGTTGTTGTGGCTGTGGTTAGGTTGTTTTTTTTTCCCCCAAAGTGAGGATCTACGTATCAAGGGAAAGAGGAAACATCTTGATGGATAACTACTGAAACATGTGGAACGTAAACCAGATGTGCCGTGTCAGCTGGTTGAAGCCCACCGGATGGTAGATGTTCTGCAAAGACCTGAGTTTCGTCCTCTCGAATTTGTCACTGGACGCACCATTATCTGACCAGGAGGAAGAAAGCAAGCAGAAACACATTTTTCAGTGAAGGGCTTGACCTTTGAAAGATCAAGAGAATATATTGAGGCTGGCCGGCGATGTGAGTGTCGTCTGCCTGCCTTGGCCGAACCAGATGAAGCCATGGAGCAGAGTGGAAAGTTCAAGGTTCAACCCTTGGCAACTCTGAGATGCAAAGAATGGTTCTAGTTTAGACTGAGCTTTGAAGGTTCCGCTTTGTAGCTAGCTTTTCCGGTTGGCCAACAAGGAAAGGCCTTAGATTCCGTTCTTGAGAAGAGAAAGGAACGTTATCAAAAAAAATATAGGTGCATTAATAAAGCACTGGGGGGAAAAAGTTTTATCAAGTTCCCATGTACTGAAGGGGGGGGGAGGAGGAGAACTGTGGGGTCCTTAGTGCTCTCTGTGCTTGTTTCTTGCAAACATCTCATGACCCAAATTAGGTAACATCATCAGTGCTAGAAGGGAGTGGGGTAGGAGGAGGAGGAGGAGGAGGAGGAGGAGGAGGAGGAGGAGGAGGAGGAGGAGGAGGAGGAGGAAGAGGAGGAGGAGGAGGAGGAGGAGAACTGTGGGGTCCTTAGTGCTCTCTGAGCTTGTGTGTGTTTTCTTGCAGACGTCTCATGACCCAAACTAGGTAACATCATCAGTGCTAGAAGAGAGTGGGGTTTGCGAGGAGGAGGAGGAGGAGGAGGAAGATGACGATTATGGAGTCCTTGCTGTCTCTAAGATGTATTGTTTCCTTGCAGATGTTTAATGATCTACTAGGTAATATCCTCAGTGCTAGAAGGGAGTGGGGGAGGGAGGGGGAGGAGGAGGAGGAGGAGGAGGAGGAGGAGGAGGAGGAGGAGGAGGAGGAAGAGGAGGAAGAGGAGGAGGAGGAGGAGGAGGAGGAGGAGGAGGAAGAGGAAGAGGAAGAGAAAGAGCAATAACAACAACAGATACAACCTACAGAAGATATTATGAAATCATTCGTCCATATGCATGTATGCATACATAACACAAGTATGTATATAAAGTTAATCTATGCTGGATGAGTCATGAGTATCTTGTCCTGCGGCTACCATAGACTCTTGACCATGGCACTGACCCGTCACAACTACTGCAGGAAAGGCCCCAGATTAGACACCCATTTGTGTGGGCACACCAGAGGAACAACCAAGACGCACATATTAAGACAAGAATCTTTAAGCGTCTTTAATGTTTTTGCACTGGAAGCAATCCAAGCACCTTTGATCCCCTCTACACTCATCAGCTTTCCCGGCCCTGGGCGCACTGCGCATGAGTTATGCCTGCAAGGGCTCAATCAAGAAATTCCTAGGAACAATAAATCAGAGATGAAATCATCACTGCCAGAGAGAAATACGGTGGGTTTCCTAGAATTAGACCCTCAGTAATGAAATGTTTTCTTAGCTTATCGTGTCTCCACACGAGAGCGGAGATGAATGCTTTTAGGGCGATGGAAAAGCCAGTAATCTGAAACATTTCACACTGATTAGAAGAAGCCAGGTTCCCCCAACTTGTTAGTTAGATTGCCAAACCAATTCCCCAATACAGCTCCTCTGCCTGGAATCCACACTAATGTTTATCGGACATTAATACAATCGGGCGAGTCCAGAGGTATTTCACGAGAAGTACTCCACTCCTCTACTCACCATAGAATCCCTTATGCCACCAGGCTCGAAATTTTGGGCTTGGACAATCTGGAACTATGCCACCTACGGTTTGACCTAAGTATAGTACATTAAATTGTCTGCTACAACGTCCTACCTGTCAACGACTACTTCAGCTTCAACCACAATAATACTCAGGCAAACAATCGATACAAACTCAAGGTAAATGCTTCAAACTCGATTGGAGAAAATACGACTTCAGCAACAGAGTGGTCAACGCCTGGAATGCTCTACCTGACTCTGTGGTTTCTTCCCCAAACCCCAAAAACTTTAACCTTAGACTGTCTACTGTTGACTTCACCCCATTTCTAAGAGGCCCGTAAAGTGGGAGTACATAAGCGCACCAGCATGCCTACCATCCCCGTCCTACTATCCCCACTTATTCGCATCCATCTCATGTGTTCATAATCTTGTATGTACTTATAGCTATCATCTTATACATGCTTGACAAAAAAACTCCAAATAAATAGAGAACGAATGTCTTGCATAATCCAGCTCTTCTAAAGCATAAGCGCACCAATGTGTTTTTCGTCCCTGTCCTATTGTCCCCATTTATTTGTACTCATTTCCCCTGTTCATGTCCATGTTTATATTTATATCTGCCATCTTCTACAAGTTTGACAAACTAAATAAAATAAAATAAAATAGATAAAAATGTTTGGAGGCCATTATTTGGGGAGGTCATCCATTCCTCGAGTTTCCTTTAGACAACTGGACCTCCTGGTTTGTCCACCATAGCTTGGGCCGCCTCCGCAAGGTCTCTGGGCCAACTACCGGTCGTCTCTCTCTTGACACGCTAGCAGAAGCTGTCACTTCCTGCCTCCTCGGGAGGGTAATTAGCTTCATTAGCAGGCAATTAATTCCTTTACGCATCTGCCAGCCCAGAGCTGATCCTTCAGGTGAGGTGGGTTTTGGGTTTTTTCCAAGATAAATGCCTCCCCCCCGCCCCCCAAGGAAATGCTCTCAGGACATCCAGTCAAATTAAGACTGATGTGTAACATGACAGGAGCTTGACGGCATCATTAAATACACGGAGAAAATAATACCCCTAATTACCGTGAAACGCCCCTGCAGCAGGAGGAGGCATCAACCCTCTCTTTGAAAGATGACATGGTTATATGTCTGAACATAACCATTGTGGAATTTTCAAACTTGGTTTGCAAAGAGGTCCCTGCAGAGTTTGCAGGATGACCGGATGACGTCGTGGCACAGCGGGGTCATCCTGTGGGTTTGACCATCGTTGGATCAAGGATGAGCCACAGGGAGTCTCCAGTTGTGGGGGACTTTTGACAAAAAGTCACGTTGCAGAATGAGATGGGCAGCATATAAATGTAATAATTTTTTAAAGCATTAACATACTCAGCCCCAATGGTTAACAGATAGATTTGAAGTGTAATATTTGGGCTAACCTGTTGACTGTTGAGTTTTTTTTAATTATTTTACTACCTGATAACCCAGAGGTATTTATTTATAAGAGGGAAAATGTCCGGACCAAACACAATTTCTAATGATGGATTTTCCCCCTTACCAGAGGGAGCTCCCTTGTGGGGTATGTGAAGCAGTTACCATGGTAACTCCACTGTGCTGTACAGTAGAAGCCATTTTAAGGCACAACAGGCTGTATCTTAACAGAACACACACACCGAGGGATGTTAGGGCTGTCTTACCCCCACAGTATTTGTTTCCAGAGGGTAAGTCATCTGTGCAAAAAGTTTGGTTGAAATTGCTCAAGGCAGAGTTATGCTTGAAAACACACACATGGAGAGAGAGAGAGGGAGGGAGAGGGGGGAGGGAGGGAGGGAGGGAGGGAGGGAGAGGGAGAGAGAGAGAGAGAGAGAGAGGGAGGTTTATAATATATATAGACTTCTTTCATATTTTATATATATTACATGTTGGGTCAATTTGTTTATTAGATCGAGACCTCCTCTTCTGAAATATTTGTTTTTATATTTTTCTTGTTAAATAAGGATGAGAAAATTCATAATGATTTGCAGACCCATTACATAAGGCGAGGAGAATTTATTGGGTTTAAAAATTTTATTTTCAGCATCCACCATAATGGATATTTTTCTATGTTTAATGTTGGACTTATTTAATATTTGGGTGTTGGATATTTGATGTTTTATTTATTTTACTTATTTGATATTTTCTTCCTTTTTTATACACATTTTTTTTCTTTTTATTTATTTATTTATTTATTTATTATTAGCGTTTATATACCGCCCCCTCTCCCGAAAGGGACTCGGGGCGGTTTTTATTGTTGTTACACTGTTAGATGTATGTTTTTTTCTGTTTTATTTCTGTTTTGCATTTTATCCCCATTGAAAAAATTTAAACATACATATATAAAAGGGGCTCCCTCTGGTAAGGGGGAAAACCCAACATTAGAAATTATGTTTGGTCTGAATATTTCCCCCCTATAAATAAATACCCTGGCAACGCAGTGTTATCAGCTAGTATATATTAAAAAGAGAGAGAAACAGTACTCCACTCCTAACTCAAATCTTATTCTTCAGTAAGAAAGCAGAGATCACACCATCAAAAATTATTTAGTTGTAGCTGGGCAGCGTGGTACAATTTTGGATGCTCAATGGCATTTGAGTGTCAGTCGTTTTGGAAAAACAGCAAATGCAAAATTCAGAAAGAGGAAAATGCACCATGAAAGCAGGAAACTGTTCTGTTGCAGAGAGAATGTTGGTTCTCTGTTCTTCTTTTTCCCCCAGATCTATATTGACTTATTTGATAGAAGAGAATAACAGAGTCGGAAGGGACCTTGGAGGTCTCCTAGTCCAACCCCCTGCTTAGGCAGGGAAACCCTACACCACTTCAGACAAATGCTTGTCCAACCTCTTCTTTAAAACTTCCAGTATTGGAGCATTCACAAATTCTGGGGGCAAGTCGTTCCACTGATTAATTGTTCTAACTTGATTGATCAACAGATTTGCAGTGAGGAGAATGAGGAAATCCCATCTGCTCGAGGTCATCAAAAGAATTGAACCGAAGTAGCATTAGAAATAATGAAATTTTTTTTAGCCATTTGCCAGACAGACACTTAATTCCCCTGTCAACGAAGACCTCAGACTATTAGCGCCCGTGATTTTGCTGACTTTGTGATGCCAGCTGCAGAAATCGTAGACTGACACAAGCAAATTCTTTATTCAACATTTAAAGGAGGGAGGGAAGAAAGATTTTTTAAAAAAAAAATCCTCTCTTCCTTCATTGTCTTCTAGTTGATTCCCTGGAAATCTAAGGTCTTGCACAATAATAACAAAGCAGAACAAAGCATTACATGGTCAATTTCTGGAAAAAATAAAAGATAAAGTGGACAGTGAAAAAACTTGGTTATGGTTAACAACAGGTACATTAAAGAAAGAAACAGAGTCACTAATCCTGGCTGCGCAAGAACAAGCTATCCGAACAAATGCCATTAAGGCCAAAATCGAAAAATCCTCTGAGGATGCCAAATGCAGACTCTGCAAAGAAGTTGATGAAACTGTTGACCACATACTCAGCTGCTGTAAAAAAATCGCACAGACTGATTATAAATTGCGGCACAATTCAGTAGCACAAATGATCCACTGGAATTTGTGCAAAAATTATAATATTAAAACAACAACAAACTGGTGGGAACATAAGCCTGAAAAAGTCACCGAAAATCAGATGGTCAAGATCCTGTGGGATTTTCATATACAAACAGACAAAATACTAGCGCATAACACACCAGACATCACACTGGTTGAGAAAAATCAGGTTACAATCATAGACATCGCAATACCAGGTGATAGCAGGGTCGACGAGAAGGAACATGAAAAAGTCGCGAAATACCAGGACTTAAAAATTGAAATTCAACGATTATGGCACAAACCAGCAGTGGTAATTCCAGTGGTAATCGGCACACTGGGAGCTATTCCAAAAGCACTGGAATTACATTTAAAACAGTTAAAACTTGACAAAATCACCATCAGTCAAATGCAAAAAGCTGCACTGCTTGGATCCGCACGTATATTATGAAAATACGTTACGACGTCCTAGGCCCCTGGGTGGGGTCCGACTAGTAATCAATGCCAAATCCGGCGAAACAACTGGCCGCTGTGATACAATCGATATAATTATATATAATAATAATAATAATAATAATAATAATAATAATAATAATAATACCTAAAGGGCTACCTGGCTATTTGAAAATTCTAAATTTACCTGACTTGAACATTCTGACTCTACAAAAAAACACCCTACTTGGAACAGCTTATATCTTCCGACGTTACCGTAACAGTTCCTAGGTCCTTGGTTAGAACTCGAGCTGTTGAGCTACCAACTAGCCCCAAAGGCTGTGAATCTCACCAAAGATTAACCACATAATAATAATAATAATTCTGATGACAAATTCACATCTTAAAAGTCTCCTCAGCTTCTGCGCCTGTCAGCTAACAGTGGAAGAGTTGCGTTCTCCAGGAGTTGGGTGCAAAGAAGTTAGTGTGCAAGACACAATTTTGCACACTTAAAACAGTCACCTGTTGACCAAAAAACCTTTTGAGTTTTTTACTCGTTGTTATTAAAGGTTTGTTTTTTTTAAAAAAAGCCACCTGTATCTTTGGGACATTCCACTGGAATGGGGAATTACAAGAGATATTTTCAAAAGTGCATATATAGATTGGGTGAAACGAGGCTTAATAGCAGTGGGACCTTGGAGTCTTAGTGGGCAACCAGCTAAATATGAGCCAGCAGTGTGCAGCAACAGCGAACAAAGCCAACACAATCCTAAACTGCATTAACAGAGGGATACAATCAAGATCAAGAGAGGTACTAATACCACTCTATAAAGGCTTAGTAAGATCACACCTAGAGTTCTGCGTCCCGTTTTGGTCACCACACTACAAAAAAAAGATGTTGAGACTCTAGAAAAAGTGCAGAGAAGAGCAAACAGGATGGTGAGGGGACTGGGGGCCAAAACATACAAGGAACGATTGCAGGAAGTGGGCATGGCTAGTCTAGTGAAGAGGGGGGGACATGAGAGCAGTGATCCAATATTTGAGGGGCTTTAGCTATTTTCCAAAGCACCTGAAGGCCAGACAAGGAATAATGGATGGAAACTGATCAAGGAGATTGAAATTGGAATAAAATGCAATTTACAATGACATTGCAATAAAACACAGTCTAAAATGAATTTGAAGTACAATACAATAATTTAAGATATATATAAGATATGATAAAATTATAATTCGGTGTCACTTTTGCTTGTTTCAAAAATGGGGTGGGGGGGAGAGGGTTGTAAAGGGTTGATAGCAATCTTCCAATATCTCAGGGTTGCCACAAAGAAGAGGGAGTCAAACTATTCTCCAAGGCACCTGAGGGTAGAACAAGAAGCAATGGGTGGAAACTAATCAAGGAGAGAAGCAACTTAGAACTGAGGAGAAATTTCCTGACAGTGAGAACAATTAATCAGTGGAACAGTTTGCCTCCAGAAGTTGTGAATGCCCCAACACTGGAAGTCTTTAAGAAGAGATTAATTTGTCTGAAGTGGTGTAGGGTTTCCTGTCTGATCAGGGGGTTGGACTAGAAGGCCTCTGAGGTCCCTTCCGTGTTATTCTATTCTATTCTATTCCATTCCATTATTCTATTCTGCTGCCCCAAAGAAGAGGGAGTCAAACTATTCTCCAAAGCACCTAAGGACAAGAAGCAATGGGTGGAAACTAATCAAGGAGAGAAGCAACTTAGAACTAAGGAGAAAAAATTTCCTGACAGTTAGAACAATTCATCCATGGAACAGAAGTTGCCTCCAGAAGTTGTGAATGCTCCAACACTGGAGTTTTTAAGAAGATGTTGGATAGCCATTTGTCTGAAGTGGTGTAGGGTTTCCTGCCTAAGCAGAGGGTTGGACTAGAAGACCTCCAAGGTCCCTTCCAACTCTGTTATTCCTATTCTAAGGCTGTCCTGGATGAAAAATAGGGCCTGCACCTAATCAATAACATAAATAAGACCGAAATCTGGAAGTTCAAAGAATATCCCTGAAGTAATGTGTAGTTTGGCCCAAGCAGACTAGACTGACAAAAGCAAGCAAGGGACTTCTGCTTTTGTATGCTTTCCAGTTTTCCCCTCCACCCGGGGTTATTTTTCTCTAAGTTGAACCAAAGAGGTGGGGGGTGGGGAGTGAAACTGAGGTGGTAAGATCACAACTTTAGAAAATACAATGAAAGAAGACCAAAAAAAGCCGCCGATCATGACGTTATTTCGAATAAATGATGGTTTGTGCGAAGCTTTTCCATAAGGGAAGAGAAACTTGGATGACTCCTGTCGTTTTCGCTCGGTTGAATGGCGGTGAATTGGGCACATTCCAGATCTCCAGCACCACAGCTCGAGGCAATACATAAATTATTCTGGGCCGTCAGAAGTGTGTTTGCAGAGCTGCACACAACATCCTTGTAGACAATGAGACCCTGCGGTCATCCTCCCTCATCAACCTGAGTTGAGAATTCCTCCTTGTCTTACTTCCTTTCCGTATTTTGGGGTATGGTTATAAAACTTACATAAATAGATCTTATAACTGTATTTATATGTGTGTGTGTGTGTGTGTGTTTGTGTGTGTGTGTGTGTGAGAGAGAGAGAGAGACAGGCAGGCAGACAGACAGACAGACAAAGACAGATAGATAGAGACAGAGATAGAGACAGACAGAAAGAAAGAAACAGATAGAGAGAGAGATGAGACACACACACACACACACAGAGAGAGAGATAGAGAGATAGAGATAGATAGGTTAGAGAGAGAGAGAGAGAGAGAGAGAGAGAGAGAGAGAGAGACAGAAAGAAACAGATAGAGAGATGAAACACACACACACACACAAAGAGAGAGATGGAGAGATAGAGATAGATAGGTCAGATAGATAGATAGGGATAGAGATAGAGATAGAGATAGAGATAGAGATAGGGATGGATGGATGGATGGATGGATGGATGGATGGATGGATGGATGGATGGATGGATAGATAGATAGATAGATAGATAGATAGATAGATAGATAGATAGGGATGGAGAGAGAGAGAGAGAGAGATGGACATGGATGGAGGGAGAGAGAGAGAAAAAAAATGCTAAATATTATCCATTTTGCACAAGCAAAAGAAATCTGAGCATCTTGGTTAAAAAGCAGGTAACCATGTTTATAAAATTCATCTTCAAGAACAAGCCCATAGAAGTAGAAACCCAAATGTTTGGGTCCTTAACAATGATTGGCCATGCCTGGCCCAATCACACCTATCTCAATTTGTGTCTGCTAGCTAGACTCCCACTGCGTTAGGAGGTTTCCCATCGGCCTATTCTTTGCGCGGCCTCTGAGCAGACTTTCTGGCACACTGTCGCCGTCTCATTCCAGGGAATTCCCACCAGCAAAAGTCATCACTCATTAGCAGGGGAAAAGGGCTTTATTGTGAAAAAGGCCGTTTGTCGGTGTGTGCCTGAATCCCAAAACGCAGCTTTGTGCCGGAAGTGTGGACCGGCATTGCCAATTCAGAATGATATTACAGCTGCTTGGGAGAAAACACGCCCATGTTCAAAGAAGACATGGGAAGAGTCAGATGGAATCTCTGTCTCCAGCAGCCGAAATATTTGCCATTGATCTGCCTAAAATATACAGGTGGTCCTCAAATTATATCAGTTTATTTAGTGAGAGTTCAAAGTTACTGTTGTGACCTACCAGTGGAGCTGGCAGCAGATTTGGACAGTGAGGAGGTTGGGGAGGAACATGGGCCAATCCTGGAGTCTGGGGAAGGCTCTGTGTCGGAGGCAGAGAGTGGGGCCAGAGCCGTGTGCCAGTTATCAGCTGCCTTCGGAGTCAGACATCAGTGATGCAGAAGAACAGTTGGAGCCTGTTCCCAGTGTGTGCATACGCAGAGTTGCCAGACAAAGGAACAGCTAAAGAACAGGGGTTGACTTGGGAGTAAAGCCGCAGGTGGACGATGAACGGCCCCTCCCAGAGGAAAGAAAAGAGGGAGCGAAAGGGGAGTGGAGTTTGCAGGAGACCATTAGTTCACTTAGTTGGTTTGTGACTCTCCGAGACTCCTTCCCAAGTTTTGCAGATATCGGCCTGGCAGCTCTCCAAGCCAGAGAAGGTCTGTGACTGTGAATCCTCCCTGGAAAGACTTTGTGGATGTGAATGAGCAGAATTCACAGTCAATTAATAAAAGGGGTTTTGATCAGGACAAGGAATTAGTTTCATGCTCTTGGGAAGCCTCGGTCAGAACAGTTACAGCAGCTGAAAAAGTGACTTCTGATCATTTTTTCACACTTATGATCATCTCCATGCTAACACGATTTACATTCGGATGCTTGGCAATTGACTCACATTTATGACGGTTGCAGTGTCCCGGGGTCATGTGATAATCCCCTTTTGCGACCTTCTGACAAGCCAATGTGGAAGCCAGACTCCCTTAACGAATGTGACAAGAAAAATCGTAAAATAGGGCAAAAAGACTCACTTCACCAACTTCTCACTTAGCGACATAAATTTTGGGCTCCGTCGTGGTCGTAGGCTGAGGACTACCCGTAGAAGGAAAGCCGACCGCTCTCTTTTGGGAGAAGGCGACGCATGAGATTGTAGAAAGTTCTCACACTTTCAGGTCCAACTTTCGTTCTGCCCTTGCTTTTCCTTCAGTACCGCCCACCCAGCCTGTTAGTAGCCCTGTTTATAGTAAATAGAAGGGATGAGAAACCAGGTGGCCTTTTGAAGTTGAAGTATTCATGGTTGGTAGATAAGGGCCCTCTTGGTGCAGACGAACCAGTTCTTCTACTCAACTCAGTTGTTCAAACATAATTTCAGCCGTTCTACAATTTCAGTCCTTAGAAGACTCTCTTCTGAGCCAAAGAATGGAAAAAGGAAAAAAAAATTGTCCGGCTGTGGCTTGGGATAGAGTTGAAAGTGGAAACGAGACACTTTGTTTTAAAAAAGATACCAGAATAACAGAGTCGGAAGGGACCTTGGAGGTCTTCTAGTCCAACCCCCTGCTCAACCAGGAAACTCTACCATTTCAGACAAATGGTTGTTCAATCTCTTCTTGAAAACCTCCACGGTTGAAGAATTCACAATCTCTGGAGGCAAGCTGTTCCACTGATTAATTGTTCTCACTGTCAGGAAATTTCTCTTTAGTTCCAGGTTGCTTCCCTCCTTGATTAGTTTCCACCCATTGCTTCTTGTTCTGCCCTCAGGTGCCTTGGAGAATAGCTTGACTCCCTCTTCTTTGTGGCATCCCCTGAGATATGGGAAGACTGCTATCATGCTTCCCCTAGTCCTTTTTTTCATTACACTAGACCTATCCAGTTCCTGCAACCGTTCTTCATATGTTTTAGCCCCCTAAACCTCTTTGCTACTCTTTTCTGCACTCTTTCTAAAGTCTCAGCATCTTTTTTATCATGTGGGGACCAAAACTGGATGCAGGATTCCAAGTGTGGCCTTACCGAGGCATTTTAAAGTGCCATTAACACTTCACTGATCTCGATTCTATCCCTCTGTTGATGCAGCCATGGTCTGCATTGGCTTTTTTGGCCAGGGTTAAGCACAAACCCATCCAACCCCATTTCATAGCTTACTAAGGGGAACCAAGTTAGACGAGATGGCCGGCATATAAGTCTAATAAGTTACTGTGAACCTCTCATTCACATCCAGCAAAGTCTTTCAAAGGTGAATTTACAGTCACAGAACTTATCTGTCTTGGAGAGCTGCCAGTCCTATCTCTTC
Organism: Natrix natrix natrix; assembly: GCA_029891615.1. Taxonomy (NCBI): domain Eukaryota; kingdom Metazoa; phylum Chordata; class Lepidosauria; order Squamata; family Natricidae; genus Natrix; species Natrix natrix. The sequence goes on from JAKRSK010011494.1 coordinate 555,599, forward strand.
AAAACTTGGCAAGGATCCTCTGAGAGTCACAAGCCAATTAAGCGAACTAATTTTCTCCTGCAAACTCCACTCCCCTTTTGCTCCTCTTTTATCCCCTATGGAAGGGGCCATCCACCGTCCACCTGTGGCCTTACTCCCAAGTCGACCCCTGTTCTTTAGCTCTTCCCTTCGTCTGGCAGCTCTGCGCATGCACACACTGGGAACAGGCTCCAGCTGTTCTTCTGCCCCACTGATGTCTGACTCCGAAGGCAGCTGATAACTGTCAGACAGCTCTGGCCTCCTCTCTGCTCCAACACAGAGCCCTCCTCAGAGCCTTCTCCAGACTCCAAGACTGGCCCAGGTTCCTCCCCACCCTCCTCACTCTCCGACTCTGCTGCCAGCTCTGCTGACCACTGATGGTCCACAACACAGTGACAATAATGAGAGTGTTGTCCAAGTGGATCTTGAAGTCGGCGCTTGTTCGGGATCCGAGCAGAAAGCATATCTGCGCCTCCACCTTCTCCTCTGCATAGGCGTCTAACCTAAAGCTCCGTAGACACTGTAAATTATAACTTTGCTGCATTTCTACTCAAGACTGAAATATTTTTCCACGGAAACCTGCCGAAGTGAGGACTAAACAGATGAGTGGGCTTGGGGACGGTTAATCTGTCATTCTATCACAGGGACTAAATTAGCTTTAAAGCAAAATAAATACCAATCAAAGCATATAAGAGATGATAAATGTCTATTACCACAAATCCAGAATATTGCCACCCAGGTGTCTGAGAATAGAAGGGCTTCCTTGAGTTCATAGGAAAAGATTTAAAAGTGGGGCTCAGTCTAGGGGAAACCAGACAGGATAGGGGGTGGGGTGGGGTGGGGGGGTGAATAGGAGAGAGTCTGGAGCTGCGGCCAGTGTTTGAAAAGTTATCGTAGCATATTATCGAATGCTTGTTTACCTTTATTGCTTGGTACAGTATTAAAACAAATGAACCCATTTAATACAAATAAAGGAGATTTGGATGTGTTGTTTTTTTTATATATCGAGGTTTGAAAACTTAGGGCCTACAGGGAACAAAGTCTAGAATGGTATAGGGCAGGGGTGTCCAAACTTGGGAACTTTAAGACTTGTGGACTTCATAGCTGGCTGGGGAATTCTGGGAGTTGAAGTCCACAAGTCTTAAAGTTCCCAAGTTTGGACACCCCTGGTATAGGGTCTTCTGCTTGAGCAGGGGGGTGGATTAGAGTAGGGTTCCCCAACCTTTCGGACCTCCAGGACCACTAAATTCATAATTTTAAATTCCGCGGACCACTAATATCCTCTGCCTAATGACCGGCTGGGTGGCCGTGGCTAGGCGGTCATGTGACTGGGTGGATGGGGCCAACTCGATGTTACTCACGTCAAGAGGTACCTTACTAGCCTCTACTCGCCACTCCTCGCCTGCCCGCCCGGGCTCCTTAGGGCCCCAACAGGAAGCAGTTGCTGGAGCTAAGCAGCCACCATGAGAAAAGAGTTGGCAAAACAGCTCAGTTCATATTGGATCTGGCCCAGAAGGAGGCTCAGCAGAAGCACCTCACTGAGGACTACGAGCATAGGCTTTCCAAGCAGAGGGAAGACCTGCGGGAGTGCAAGGCCAGGTGACGGCGCCTGGAGGCTCAGCGGGCTGAGATGGTCAGCCAGTTCCAGGCCATGATGCTGTCCCACTGGAACGAGGCCCTCCGGCTCTTCCCCACCAGCGGCTGTTCCCTCCAGCCTTCACCCAAAGCCCCCCACCAGGAGGCTGAAGCAGACCCCAAGTCGGAATTTCTGCCCCCCTCTGCCCCGCACAAAAAGACCCCAAAGGGGGAGACTCTCTGCATCAACACAAGCATTCATTGCACATATCCATCCCAAGAGGTGTAGTTTGCAGATCCCTGATTTAGTGCAATATAAAAAAATGCAAATAATTTTTCTGCAGATGAGCAAAATTTTCTCATGGACCACCGGTTGGTGACCACTGGACAAGAAGACCTCCAAGGTCTATCCCTTCCAACTCTGTTATTCTGCTCTCCTTCATACTCAGGAGGAAATTGTCAATGAAACCCACCAGGCAGGGACAGTTGGCCAAACTTCCAAAATTACAATAATATTTGCTAAGAGACTAGACAGCCACTTGTCCGGAATGGTAGAGGGCCTGCTTGAAAGTAGGGGGTTGGACTAGAAGACCTCCAAGGTCCCTTCCAACTCTAATTCTGTTAAAAAGTTGGAAGGGGTTTGCGGTGAAGCAAGGACATTTTAGCCACGCTTCAAAAGAAGAGCAAGGTTTAGTTTCCAGACATCAACAGCTACGAGGTGACCATTGTGTCTCGCTGGGTTCAAAATTTTTGGTTTATCAGTAACATCCCTGGCCTCTAGCAGATGCCACACTTAGCTATCACAGATTTCTTTATCTCTCCTCAACAGATTGATCCTAGATTATAAATAACACAACTCTTGGTATGTGGCTCAACAGCTATACTAACACAACAGGCTTTAAGAGATTACCTTAGGAGCTAGTTGCTGCCTTTCAGTGATTCATGGAGTGCCATCTGTCAAAAATGGTGTGGGAGGGTCTGCTTGTGTGGGGGGTGGACTAGATGACCTACAAGGCCCCTTCCAACTCTGTTAATCTGTAAAATTTGTATAATCTCATTCATCTCACGTTTATTAGACTTTCCAACACAAGCAACATGCCCAAAAGATTTTATTTGTTTACATTTATTGGCTGCCCACCTTACCATGAGGTTAAGATCAACGTTAGCCCAAAAATAAGCCAGAGAGTGTTAAGAAATCATGCCCAATATATAAAATAGTGAACTAGTCAGGACAATTGTGACATTATAACCAGAAGGAGGCTCCACCCAACTAGACTGGGAATGAGGGTCTTCACTGCTTTTCCAGTGAAGACCCTCATTCCCAGTGGAATGAGGGTCTTCACTGGAATGAGGGTCTTCACAGGAAAGAGGAGAAAGAAAGAGAAGGAGAAGGAGGAGAAAGAGAAGGTAGGGAGGAGGAGAAGAAATAGAAAGAAAAGGCGAAGAAGACGACGGTTTTTCTCAAAATAGAGAATGTGGAGCAAGAGAAGGAGAAGGAGAAAGAGAAGAAAGAGAAGGTAGGGATGATGATGATGAGGAGAAATAGAAGGAGAAGGAGGTTTTTTCAAAATGGAGAAAGTAGAATAAGATGAAAAGGAGAAAGAAAAAGAGAAGGTAGAGAGGAGGCGAAGGAGGAGGCTTTTTCAAAATAGAGAAAGTAGAGTGAGATGAGAAGGAGAAAGAGAAAGAAAAGATAGAGAGGAGGTGAAGGAGGAGGCTTTTTCAAAATAGAGAAAGTAGAGCGAGAGGAGAAAGAGGAAGAAGAAGAGGAGAAAGATGAAAAAAAAGACTGAATGCCATGTCCCAAGACTGGTTATGACTCCATGCAAAGCAATCAAAAAACAAAAAGGAACAAGTGGAAAGCTGGGCATAAAACCTGCCTATATTTATAATTCCAGCCCAATGATAAGCAAATGCCACCCGTTCTTCATCGCCCCATTGTCCGCATCACAGACAAGACGGAGCTGGGGTTTTATGATTAGCAGTTCACCTGTTCTCATCTTTCAGCGCTTTTTGATCCCGGTATTTTATTTGGCCTCCTGGGCTGGTTGTCCATCAGCTCCGCATCGCCTCTTTGGGATGCAAAGCAGCCAACGGGATTTGACCAGGGAGCTTACCAAGTGAACAAGCAGCCCTGCAGATACCACCTTCCCCCACCCCGCCTTCTCTTTACACAAGCGCACGCAAACACACAACTGTTGATCCTATCGAAACAGTTTCCGCGTTCAACAGGCGTTCAAACACCTCTCCCGAGCCTGGTTATTCCTTTTGGGAGTTAAGAGTTGTGTTTGTCTTTCAAGGCTCTTCAAACAAGAGGTCCTTCTCCAAGAACCAAACTCACACCAAAGCCAGTTGCCTCTTGTGTGTTGAGTGGTGAAATTTTCCGTGGCAATGCCTGCTTACCTGGACAGGTGTGAACCAGCAGCGCTGCTTGCCCTGGTTTCATCACTAGCCCAGAAGAGCAGCAAAGAGGATGAAGGATCCGTAAGGTACATTGTGTGATGAACAGGTTGAGGCAACTACCGTATTTCCCCGAAAATAAGACAGGGTCTTCTTTTCTTCTGACCCCCGAAATAAGCACTTGGCCTTACTTTCTGGGGAGGTCTTATTATTTTTGAGGTGCAGGAGGCGGCGAGCGTGGTTCACCTCACGGCTTCTGCTGTGTTGCGCATTGTTGGCCCTGCTGCTACCATTAGTGTGACAGAAAAAGCATGGAGGTTAGGGTTGTGGGAGTGGCCATTAGGTAAGGGCGTGATAGGTGCATGGGGCATGTTCCCCCCTCCCTTGACCCCCTCTGGCCTCGCCTCCTCACCTCGTGATGTTCGCGTGGCAACCAACCCGAGGAAATGGCGGGGATCGGCCTGTGCAGGCGGTTAAATATTTTATGGGAGGGCTTATTTTCAGGGGAGGGCTTATTTTAGCGCGTGCACTCAAAAGCCCGATTTGGGCTTAATATCTGGGGAGGTCTTATTTTCAGGGGAACAGGGTAGGTATGCTTAGTCTAACACTAGTGGGGACATGATAGCTGTCTTCCAGTATATGAGAGGCTGCCCCAGAGAAGAGGAGACTGACTTATTCACCGAGCCACTGCGTCCCTCTTACGGGTAGTTAAAAGAGGCAGGTCCTTTCTCTAGACTAGCAGTACCCAATTCCTGCAACCGTTCATCGTATGTTTTAGCTCTGCCCAGCGTCCCCGAAGGGAACCAAGGCTGGCCGTGGACCCTAATGGGATGAGACAGGGGGATCCATTTGGAAATGGCCCTGGATCTCTGGCTTTTGTCACCGGAAGAAAAAAGAAATCCCAAAGAGCCTGGGTTTGTTTACATTCTCCTGCAGAACTTGTATGACGGGGTAGCTACCCAATCTGCCCTTCTGATAGCTTATCTACAAGGGCTTTTCCCTTCATTAATCATGGAGCACATCGCAGGGAAACATTGACTTTCTAAAAAAAAAAAAAAACGGTTCCTTTCCTTCCGAGCCAGAGCTGAGCAGTTGGGACCTTTCTGGCCACATATTTCTCTGGGTCAAGTTTTCAGGATGGGGACAATAACTCTTTTTCTCTTAAAAACTCGAAGGATTGTGCAGGGCACACATTTTGTTCCAACGGACTCAACCAGAACGAAAGAGCCTTTGACTGAATCAATATTTGTTCCTTCTCTGTGAAAGGCATCTGGGTTCTCGCTGCCCCTACCCGGGACAAAGCAATGGACTGCCCCACCCCCGCCCCGCGACAACTACTTGCAGGAATAAAAATTTAAATAGCCGATAAAATGAAACATATATTTGCATGTTAGTATTAATTTTAAAGGAACGAGGCGACTCAGGGGCTAAGACACTGAGCGTGTTGATCAGAAAGGTCGGTAATTCGGCGGTTTGAATCCCTAGCGCCGCGTAACGGAGTGAGCGCCCGTGACTTGTCCCAGCTTCTGCCAACCTAGCAGTTCGAAAGCATGTAAAAATGCAAGTAGAAAAATAGGAACCACCTTTGGTGGGAAGGGAGCACCTTCGGCGTTTAGTCATGCCTGCCACATGACCACAGAGACGTCTTTGGGCAGCGCTGGCTCTTCGGCTTTGAAACGGAGATGAGCACCGCCCCCTAGAGTCAGGAACGACTAGCACGTATGTGTGAGGGGAACCTTTACCTTTTATTTATATTCTGAGAAGCTGCATTGGCAACATTCAGGTGTTGGAATTTTGAGAAATGGAATTAGCTTTCTATCCGAAATGTTTTTCAGTTTTCAAAAATTTCCCTAGGAATTTCTGGGACTATTCAGACATTCTTATAAACAGTGTTCTGGGGCTTTCCAGGAAAATCTGAAATATTTGCAGCTGGAATAATCTTGAAGCTTTTTTTTTTTTTTTTTACAAATGTGTTCCAATTTTTAATCTGTCAGATGGAAAAGAAACAGGAGGGGATTTCTTTACCATAGTTAATGTCTCAATAAAAGAACACACTCAAAGCAACACTTGAAAGAAATCTAGTGAAGAGAAGGACCAGGGGAGACACGATAGCAGTCTTCCAATGTTTGAGGGGCTGCCACAGAGAGGAGAGGTCCAAGCTATTTTCCAAAGCACCTGAAGGCCAAACAAGAATAATGGATGGAAACTGATCAAGGAGAGATTCAACCTGGAAACAAGGAGGAACTTTCTGACAGTGAGAACAATCAACCCATGGAACAGAAGTTGCCTTTGGAAGTTGTGGGAGCTTCATCACTGGAGGCTTTCAGGAAGAGACTGAACTGCCATCTGTCAGAAATGGTGTAGGGTCTCCTGCTTGGGTTGGGGGTTGGACTAGATGACCTACAGGGTCCTTTCCAATTCTGTTATTCTATATTCAATGAAACAGAAGACGTCTCCATGGTCATGTGGCCGGCATGACTCAATGCGGAAGGCACACGGAACGCTGTTCCCTTTCCACCAAAGGTGGCTGCTATTTTTCTACTTGCATTTTTACGTGCTTTCAAACTGCTAGGTTGGAAGAAGCTGGGACAAATAACCGGAGCTCACTCCGTTACGCTGCAGTAGGGATTCAAACTGCCGAACTGCCAACCTTTCTGATCGACAAGCTCAGCATCTTTGCCATTGAGCCAGCCCTTTCAGAATATAAATAGATCAACTTAAAAACTGGGCTCAGACTCTTTTTATGCACAATCGATATTGAGAGAGAAATCTGAAATCATACCTCCTAAACTATTATTCCTCCTTTCTTTCGTTTCTTCCAACTCTCTCTTCTCGTCACCGAGATGTGTGGTGCAATTAATCTAACGAGTAATGGGAAACAGATGAGGGCATAAATCACACCTCACAAGACCTGACCGTGTGTATCTTCCCTTCGGGTGGGAAATGGTTCTTTGATGGGTTCACGACTCAAAAGAAGGAGCACTTTCCACAACAATAATAAAATCAAAACTTAACAACTCAGCATCCTTCAGTCAGGCCGACCAACTGAAGGCTGTGCTTCAGCCCGGGAAGAAGGAAATCAGGAATAAGTAGTTTCTCTTCTCACAATTAGATAATAGAATAGCATAACAGAGTTGGAAGGGACCTTAGAGGCCTTCTAGTCCAACCCCCTGCTCAGGCAGGAAACCCTACACCACTTCAGACAAATGGATATCCAACATCTTCTTAAAGACTTCCAGTGTTGGGGCATTCACAACTTCTGGAGGCAATTTCTGTTCCACTGATTAATTGTTCTCACTGTCAGGAAGTTTCTCCTCAGTTCTAAGTTGCTTCTCTCCTTGATGAGTTTCCACCCATTGCTTCTTGTTCTACCCTCAGGTGCCTTGGAGAATAGTTTGACTCCCTCTTCTTTCTGGCAGCCCCTGAGATATTAGAAGACTACTATTCTGTCTCCCCTGGTCCTTCTTTTCATTAAATTAGACCAGGTCTCCAACAGTCAACATCTCAAGATCCTGCATGACAGATAGTCCTCAGCTTACGACTACAATTGGGACCTGAGTGTCCATTGCTAAACTCCAGTTGGAGTTGAGTTTTGTTCAGCTCCAGAAAATGACTAAAATTCGAGAAAATGAAACAAACTCCAGAAAATAAGTAAATAAGATCAATTTATCCCCTTTGGAATTAAATGAACTCTGAACAGTCAGGATGAATCCATAACTGTGAGGTCCTTCCTGCTCTCTGAGCTTGGTGGTTTTCTTGCAGACGTTTCGTCCCCAAACTAGGTTACATCATCCGTGCTGATGGTCGTGAAATGTCTGCAAGGAAACCACCAAGCTCAGAGAGCACCAAGGACTTCACAGTTCAACCCTGAGCTACTTCTCTTCTCTTCCATTGCTTGTGTTTATTTGTTTGGCATTTCAATATCACCCTATTCTACAGACTTTAATTAGTGCACCATAAAGCCATCAGCAACAGAACAGCAGCAGAAGAAAGAAGAAAATAGGCAAACACGTTGAAGCAGGGTGCTCTCTGAGCTTAGTGGCTTCCTTGCAGATGTTTCATGACCCAATTGAGTAACAGGATCAGTGCTAGAAGGGTGTGGGGTTTGCAGGGAGGAGGAGGACAACTGTGGGGTCCTTGGTGCTCTCTGAGTTTGCTTGTATTCTTGCAGACGTTTCATGTCCCAAACTAGGTAACATCATCACTGCTAGAAGGAAATGGGGTTTACAGAGAGGAGGAAGAGGAAGAAGAGGAGGAAGACTGTGGGGTCCTTGGTGATTTCTGAGCTTGCTTGGTGTCTTGCAGACGTTTCATAACCCAAATTAGATAACATCATCAGTGCTAGAAGGGAGTCTGTGGGAGAGGAGGAGGAAGTGGAAGAGGAGGAGGAGGAGGAAGAGGAGGAGGAGGAGGAGGAGGAGGAGGAGGAGGAGGAGGAGGAGGAGGACTGTGGGGTCCTGGGTGTTCTCTGAGCTTCCTTGGTTTCTTGCAGACGTTTCATTAGCCAAATTAGATAACATCATCAGTGCTAGAAGAGAGTGGGGTTTGCGAGGAGGAGGAGAAGGACGACGACTATGGACTATGCTGTCTCTGAGATGTATTGTTTCCTTGTAGATGTTTAATGATCTACTAGGTAATAACCTTAGTGCTAGAAGGGAGTGGGGTAGGACGAGGACGAGGAGAAGAAGAAGAGGAGGAGGAGGAGAAAGTGGAAGAGGAGGAGGAGGGAGGACGACTGTAGGGTCCTTGGTGCTCTCTCCGCTTGGTGGTTTTCTGGCAGATGTTTCATCACCAAACTAGGCTACATTATCAGTGCTGATGGTAGTTAAACCTCTGCAAGAAAACCACCAAGCTCAGAGAGCCCCAAGGACCGCACGGTTCAACTGTAAGCTACAAATATTCTCTTCTACCCAGTCTGTAACTAATCAGAGCCAAAGCAGACCTATCAAGAGCCTACAAACGGTTCAACAGACTCTCTCATTCCTGCCACGGGCTCTTCTAACTACATCTGGATCTGGGTGAAGTAAGGTGTGCCTAGATGGTATCTCTGGAGGCTTTTTTGTACATTGATCACAAAGCGTCATTGATGCAAAACCCGAGTCGAAACAGAAAAAGGGAGTTCCTATTCCCAACCAGAAAGGGGGTTGGGTAGGTAGGGAAGGAAGGAAGGAAGCAATTAATCTTCAGTTCTGTCATCTTGATTGGCAAACTTGAGACAAGATCAGCTGTTAGTCAATAACTGATGAGGGAGCGCAGGAAAGAGATCTTCCTGATACAGAAATCATACCGGTTCTGGGAAAAGTTGACCTCAGGCCAGGAAGATCTACGAGTGGTTTAGCATTTACTATTTACTTCTTTGTGGAGGTTTTAAACCTGGCAGACAGATTGAAAGAGACTGAGAGATTGAGAGAGAGAGAGACAGACAGACAGACAGACAGACAGACATTTTGTGAGAGAGAGAAAGAGACTGAGAGAGATTAAGAGAGAGATTTGGTGTGTGAAAGAGAGAGACAGAGAGAGAGAAAGAGATTAAGAGACAGAGAGATTGAGAGATTGAGAGATGGAGATTGAGAGAGAGAGAGAGGGAGAGATTTTGTGTGAGAGAGAAAGAGACTGTGTGTGTGTGAGAGAGAGAGAGAGAGAGAGATTGAGAGACAGAGATTGAGAGAGACAGAGAGATTTTGTGTGCGAAAGAGAGAGACTGAGAGAGAGAAAGATTGAGAGAGTGATTTTGTGTGTGAGATAAAGATATTATGAGAGAGGCAGAGAGAGTAAGAATGACTGAGAGAGAAAAAGAGAGATTTTGTCTGAGAGAGAAAGAGATTGAGAGAGGCAGAGAGAGAGGCAGATTTTGTGCACGAAACAGTGAGAAAAAGATTGAGAGGTTTTGTGTGTGTCAGAAAAAGTTTTAAAGAGACTGAGAGAGATTGAGAAATTGTGAAAGAGAGAGAAAGACTGAGAGAGATTGTGGGAGAGGCAGAGAGATTGAGAGAGAGACAGAGAGGTTTTGTGCACGAAAGAGAGTGAGAGAAAGATTGAGATACTTTGAGTGTGAGGGAAAAAGATTGAGAAAGAGACAGATAGTTTGAGAAATTGTGAAAGAGAGAGAGAGAGAGATTGAGAGAGATTTTGTGTGTGAGAGGAAGATTGAGAGAGAGAGAAAGAGCAAGAGAAGGAGAGAGGGAGAGAGAGAAAGCGTGCACATTGTTTTCTAAAACACCCCTTTATAATAAATTTGACACCGTGCCTACAAGTGTGTTTATAGAGGTCTAAGGGTGGAGAAAAGAAAGGTGGTTATATCTGTTTTCTTAGACTGCAAAATCAAGGCTAGCTTATAGCACCTCCGAGACAGAAGCCGTTTCGAAGGCCACCCATCTGGAAAGCAGCTGATAGTTACCTAAACACCCTTCCCAAGCTTGGGGGTTTTGCCCTTCTCCCCCGCCTCTTCCTGCCCCAAGTTTTATGGTCCCCTGTCAAGCTAAGAAAGAGAGTTTATGAAAGACTAACAGCAATCTTGTAGAGCCCATAACTGAATGGATCAACAAACACGGCCATAAATTAGCAGGAAGAAAAGACCCCAGAGACCTGTCTCTAAGTTGGCCTGCAGTCCCACATAAGTCAGCAATTTTTTAAACACTGTAATCTAAAGTTTCAAAATCCAACAGGTCTCAAACCAGGAGTTGTGGAAGGTCCAGGTTGGAGCAGAGGAGGGGGGAGGAGGAGGAGGAGGAGGAATAAGAGGGGGGGGAGGAGGAGGAAGAGGAGGAGGAGGAAGAGGTGGAGGAGGAAAAAAGAGGAGGAGGAAGAAATGGAGGAGGAGGAGGTGGAGGTGGGGAAGGAGGAAGAGGTGGAGAAGGAGGAAGAGGAGGAGAAAGAGGGAAGGGGGGGAAGGCCAGGAGAAGCCAACCGAGCAGGAATGGCTGAAATGTGAAATTTTGCAAACACGGAGTGAGAGAGGTGGGGTGTCACTCTGATCTGAGGGTCCTTCCTTTTGCTACTTTAGAACTCGGGACTGTTGGAAAATGTCACGCTTCGAGTTTATTAGATCTGGTCTTTGGATAGGGAGGGTGTGATATTTGGTAGAGACGCACTAGAAAGATAGTGAAAGTTAGGGGAGATGGGTAGATAGGATCGCTAGATTAGGTAGAAGAGGGATGGATGAGTGGGTGGGTGGATGGATGGATGGATCGGTGGGTGGGTGGATGGATCAGTGGGTGGGTGGATGGGTGGGAGAACTAGAGACGAGAGAAAAAATATATATAGATGGGTAACTAGATCTAGGTAAAGATGACAGAGAACTATAGTGGGTGGATGGGTAGATATAGAGAAAAAATAGAGAGATAAGAAAGAGAGAGGTGATAGATGGTAAATAGAAGATAGATAGATAGATAGATAGATAGATAGATAGATAGATAGATAGATGATAGATAGATAGATAGATAGATAGATAGATAGATAGATAGATAGATAGATAGATAGATAGATAGATAGATTAAGAGATGACAGATTGACAATAGAGAGGGATAATAGATGAAAGATAGAGATGGATGGATAGATGGATGGGTGGGTCGGTGGATGGGAGAACTAGAGACAAGAGAAAAATTATATATAGATGGATAACTAGATCTAGGTAAAGATGATAGAGAACTATAGTGGATGGATGGGTAGATAGAGAGACAAAATAGAGATGAGAGAGAGATAAGGAAGAGAGAGGTGATAGATTGACGAGAGAGAGAGATAAAGAGATGATAGACTGACAATAGAGAGGGATGATAGATGAAAGATGGATGGATGGATGGATGGATGGATGGATGGATGGATGATGGATGGATGGGAGAACTAGAAATGAGAGAGAAAAAATATGTATAGATGGATAACTAGATTTAGGTAAAGATGATAGAGAATTATAGTGGGTGGGTGGGTGGATGGATGGGTAGATAGAAGGAAAAAAATAGAGATGAGAGAGAGAGAGAGATAAGGAAGAGAGGTTATAGATTGACAATAGATAGATAGATAGATAGATAGATAGATAGATAGATAGATAGATAGATAGATAGATAGATAGATAGATGAGAGGGAGAGAGAGAGAGATAACTAAAATAACATAACTAAAAAGATATAGAAAATATTTATAAGGATCAATAAACAGAAGTTAAGTACCTAGGAAGGACAGAGTGATATTAAACAGACAGAGAGACAGCAATGAGAGAGAACAAGACAGCAACACCTCTATACCAAGGCTGGTGATTGTGAGAGAGTTTCATGTTAGCTCCCATTTTATTCTCTCGTCACGGCTGAGAGTTTTATCCTGCCCACCCTCCGTCTCTCCTGGAATCAATTTCCACTAGTTGCACCTGACGTGAGAGCTATCAACACTTACGGCTGCTAAAAGCATTTCTTTTTTCATGGGCTGCTGTGAAGCTGGTTTAGGTCTTCATTTTTTTTTCCTGCCAAACCATTTTGTTATTTCAATATAAATTTTAATGATCGTTTTTAAACACCCCGAGCCATTCCCTATTCGTACCGAGAGTCTCTATTTTAACTGCAGCTTTAAAGGGCCTCTGACATTATGTACGTGTGCACATAAAAATTTTACACCCCAGTTTCAGCAAAAGTTGGCTACATTTCATTGCCACGGGAGGTTTCGTAACCTGTGGCTTACAAGCAACCCGTTCATAAGCCTGCAAGTAACATTAGAACTTCCATTCATGGAGTAATTGAGGCTGTACGGGGTTTCTTAATATGTATTTTTTTTTTTGTTTTAAAAAATGTAAACAAGAAGATAAAAAACTGGAGAGAAGAACCCACTGTGGAAGTGAAAGTTACGATTTTGAAGAAGCAGACTAAGAAGACTTTCGATGTTTTTGAACTTTGGTGTTGGGGAGGCCAACAACAATATCAACAAACAAGAGTTGAGGTGGCCAGAAGAGTAAGAACTTTGTATCTCCCTCAGGAGGAGGGGGAGAGAGGAAGAGGAAGAGGAGGAGGAGGAGGAGGAGGAGGAGGAATAAGAGGAGGAGAGGAGGAGGAGGAAGAAGAAGAGGAGGGGGAGGAAGAAGGGTGGTGAGGAGGAGGAGAAGGTGAGGAACAAAATGAGGAAGTGGAGGAGGAAGAATAAGAGGAGAAGGAAGAAATAGAGGAAACTCATAATGAAAATGATTGCTTTCTTTCAGTTATTCTAATGGCCTCTTATTCAGTAGAGAAGAAGAAGGAGATTTAGAAGGAGGGTAAGGAGAAGGGGAGAAGAAAAAGAAAGAAGAAAAGCTAATAGAGGAATCTCCTAAAGAGAAGGGTTTCTTATTATGTTGGCCTCCTATTCAGAAGATATGGTAGATACCACCTGTGATGTTGGATGTCTTATTGGATTACCTTAAGTGGTTTTCAGCTCATCACAACTGGTGGCAAACACGAAACACCACATCATTGAGGTCCACCAATTTGTCCTCCTTCTTCTTCTGGTTGACATCCCCTTCAACCAGTGCTACACCGCAATCCTGCCTGAATGATTTGACATCTGGGGAGCTCAATCCAATCTAAGGCAGAGTAAGTCCAGCAACCTTTCAGTCTACTAGAAGGTTGGCCATTCGTGGTTCAACATAAAAACGGGACTCCGGGTGAAACTAGGACACCTGGCGCATTGAGAAAAACCACGGTTCAGCTACAAGCCATAGGACGTCTATGCTGGGCCGTAACATCCCAAAATGCTGAAGAAATTTTCCTTCTTATGCCACTGACGTGTCAAGTGTCAACACATTGTTGGGCGTGAGCCGAGACTATCGACACAATGGGCGCGTTGACAGAGAAGATTTATCAGTAACACAGCACTAAAAATAAACCAGATTCATTGGCCAACAACTGTTTGTCAGATAATGTTCAGACACTAAAACTGATACAGCCATTGATTCAAGAGAAGTTCTGTGATAAGCACTCTCCTAACAGAGAGCAGGGGACACAGTGGCTCAGTGGCTGAGACGCTGAGCTTGTCGATCAGAAAGGTCGGCAGTTCGGCGGTTCGAATCCCTCGCGCCGCATAACGGAGGGAGCTCCCGTGACTTGTCCCAGCTTCTGCCAACCTAGCAGTTCGAAAGCATGTAAAAAATGCAAGTAGAAAAATAGGAACCACTTTTGGTGGGAAGGGAACAGCGTTCCGTGCGCCTTTGGCGTTGAATCGTGCCGGACACATGACGACGGAGACGTCTTTGGATAGCGCTGGCTCTTCGGCTTTGAAACGGAGATCAGCACCGCTCCCTAGAGTCGGGAACAACTAGTACATATGTGCTCGCACATATGAGCGAGGGTAATCAGGGCTGGGGCTAATGGGCATTGAGGTTACAGTATTAAGAAACCCAGCCTTTCTCCATTCATGAAAATGGTGCACATTTGACAACGTAACATAGAATAATGGAGTTGGAAGGGACCATGGAGGTCTTCTACTCCAGCCCCTGCTCAAGCAGGAGACCCTAGAACGTCTTGGACAAATGGTAGTCCAGTCTCTTCTCGATAACCTCCAGCACCCACAACTTCCAGAAGTAGAGGGGCTTGCGGAGGCTGCAATAGGCTATAGCAATCCCTGCAGCCTGAAACAGCTGATGATCGGGAGGCCCACACTGAAATTGAAAGCGAAACTTGCTATTTGCTCCACCAGGCAAATTGTTGGGAGGCAGAGGCAGATTTTTTTCCTTGTGCTAATCAGGCTGTTTGCAGCTTGCTGCAAGGAGGTAAGTAAATAACTATAAATGCCTATAGAATGTTCAAATTATTAGATGTACAAACCCCCAAAATGCAATGTGAGCACCCCTGCACATGCATTCCATCCCCCAGGCATGCACACGTGTGTCCCCACGCATGTGCCCCACCTCCTGCACATGCATGGCAAAGACCCAAAGACCACCTGGCTGGTGGGAGGCGCACGCACATGTATGTGCGAACTGGGCTGGGGCAATGGCTGGCATTCCTGCAGAGAGGACTCTGTATGCCATCTATGGCATGCGTGCCATAGGTTCGCCATTACAGATCTTTGAAAGCTTTGCTTGAAAAAAATCAAGTAAGGGGGAAAAGAGGGATCTCTCAACCTTCTGTCAAAACTAAAAGTCGATCCCAACCCATGTTGATCAGGAGTTTTGACTTTCCACTAAATCTTTATTGGATCTTTTCGAACGGAGAAGTATAAGCGGCCTTAGAGGTTTCCGAAGGAAGGATACTTTATCAGCTCAAAAAGGAGAAGAAGATGCCAAAGGAATTCCTCAAGCATTTCAGGAAGTAAGTAAAGCAACTGAAGTCCGTTTCCCAGGGGAGAAAACAGGGACAATTTACACGAGAAAATTCAGCACAGGGGCATAAGAAGGAAAAGAAAGGATTGGAAAATGATCCCTTTTCCAACCCATTCGGAAAGTTAACTCCGCTGAAATTACTTTTTTTACAAAATGTCATTATACAGCATTTCCAAGTCAGAAGAAAAAATTCTAAAGGACCAGAATTCATCCTGGGATTGCCTACTGCTGCCTCGGTTTGACATCTGCTTAATTAGTTGTGTGTCTAATTAGCAACAAGATCCCTTTGGTTATTCTGAAACTGGAGCTGCCTTCAAGCAGTGGGAGCCCATGAAGAGCCTTGTCACAAAAATCAGAATGGATTCCATTTGGTCTTCACAGCAGCGCCTTCTTCCTTTCCATTAAAAAAAAGCAGCTACTGGTAGAGATATGGGCCTCACAGTAAAACTTTCTGTATCCTTGGATATTAGAGTTAAGCTCTCTAGATCCTTGAACATCACAATGAAACTTTGCAGATCCTTGGGTATCACAGTTAAACTTTCTGGATCATGGAACATTAGAGTTAAACTCTCCGGATCCTTAAACACCACACAATTAAACTTTCTGAATCTTTGAACATCATGGCAAACCTTTCTGGATCCTTGAACGTCACAATTAAACTTTCTAGATCCTTGGGTATCACAATTAAACTTTCTAGATCCTTCAACATCATGGTAAACCTTTCTAGATCCTTGATCGTCACAATTAAACTTTCTAGATCCTTGAACATCACAATTAAACTTTTTAGATTCTTGAACATCATGGCAAACCTTTCTAGATTCTTGAACATCACAATTAAACTTTCTAGATCCTTGGGTATCACAGTTAAACTTTCTAGATCCTTCAACATCATGGTAAACCTTTCTAGATCCTTGATAGTCACAATTAAACTTTCTAGATCCTTGAACATCACAATTAAACTTTTTAGATTCTTGAACATCATGGCAAACCTTTCTAGATCCTTGAACGTCACAATTAAACTTTCTAGATCCTTGGGTATCACGGTTAAACTTTCTAGATCCTTGAACATTATGGTAAACCTTTTTGGATCCTTGAACATCACAATTAAACTTTCTAGATCCTTGAACATCATGGTAAACCTTTCTAGATCATTGAACGTCACAATTAAACTTTCTAGATCCTTGGATATCACAGTTAAACTTTATGGATTGTGGAACATCACAGTAAAACTTTCTAGATCCTTGAACCAATTATTCAATATCTTACAAATGTTTAAAAAGAGATGTGTTTTACGCCAAAGATTCTTAGAATGGGAAACTCCAAACCATTTGTTTGTTTGCCAATGTCTTTCTCAGACAGGAGAACCTCAATTGAGCAAAAGATTACCTAAAACACTTCAAGAAATCTAAATGGCTCAGCTGGTATTACCCAACTTCAACCATAACTTCTGAGTTATGAATCAAGAGCTGCCATTTCAGAATTTGAGATAGTTTCGTTTATGGGCAGCTTAGATTGCTGCGAGGCAGGGCAACTCCTTTGTAGAAGGAGAACCAACAGAACCATAGCAGAACCATAACTGAGAAGCTCTCAAGAGAGATCCCATCTAGAAGAAGAAATTTCCTGACAGTGAGAATAATTAATCAGTGGAGTAGCTTGCCACCTAATGAGAAGGAAGGACTCCCTGGAGAAGAGCCTCATGCTGGGAACGATGGAGGGCAAAAGAAGAAGGGGACGGCAGAGAAGGAGGTGGCTGGAGGGAGTCACCGAAGCAGTTGGTGTGAGCTTCAACGGACTCCGGAGGATGGTAGAGGACAGGAAGGCCTGGAGGAACATTGTCCATGGGGTCGTGATGGTTCAGACACAACTTCGCAACTAACAACGACGACAACAGCTTTCCTCCAGAGGTTCTGGTGCTCCATCTCTGGAGTTTTCAAAAATAGACTAGACCACCATTTGACCAGGATGGTATAAAGCTCCTGCCTTGAGTCCAGGTTGGACTAGAAGGCCTCCAAGGTCCCTTCCAACCGTATGATTCTATGTTCTACGTCCCTGGTCATTGGTCATGCTACGTGGCGCAGAAGGTCCGAATAACAGAATAAGAGAGGGACCTTGGAACCTTATACAATTTCAGACAAATAGTTGTCCAATTTCTTCTTTTTTAAAAAAAAAACATCCAATGTAGGAGCACTCACAACTTCTGGAGGCCACCCATTCCACTGGCCTCCCTCTCCCATCTCTGCTGCTCTTATTAACCCAACCCCCCTCCCCTTTCTTGTCTCCATTAGGAAACATCAAATGAAGGACAGATGGAGGTAGAATGAGGCAAAAACTCTTCAGATTTCCAGTCTCCAAGGTCCGCTGATGGAGGGAGCTGTCATTCCCGAAGAGACAGGAGCAAGCTGTTGGGGAAACAACTTCGCATCTCAGTTTCACAGAGAAACTATATATATATATATATGTATTTGTGTTACAACCCCTGGTATGCCCATATATATATATGTGTGTTGCATTTGTGCTGATAAATAAATAAAGGGAGACTAGTATAGATCTATTTCAAGCTATTTAGCTCTCATCAGCTAGCCATACCCTTACTGGGATATATATATATATATATTATATCCCCCTAATAGATATATAAATAGCCCCCTTTGGAGGGAGATCCCAGCTGTGTTCAGCCCAGGGGGTCACTCCAGTTGTTTATGCCCCTGTCTTCACCAGCCCCAAAATGACAACATCCCCTCCCAGCCCTTCATCTGCAGGAGGAGGGGGGGGCCTCCGAAGAAGGGAAGAATTTGTTTAGGTCCCTATTAAAGCCGGATCCATGACGATGGCAGAATGACAGATGAGTGAACGCCGTGAGTGACATCAGGATCTTGTTTCAATTAGCAGGGTGGGCCACTTCTCCTCCTCCTCCTCCAACTGATCCTTTCCTCCCTTTTCTGTAGGTTATCCTCACCTCAGAGGCCGTTTTAGAAATAGTACAGATCTCCTGCATTAGCAGCGGGTGGAGTAGATGATGTCTAAGATCCCAATTCTGTTGCTGTTAGGAGGCGTTTGACCCCTCCCTTGGGCTCAACCTGGTCATCTCCTACCTCTACAAGATTTACTGTGTCCTCGCTGGAAACAGATTGTTCCAATATCATTATAGCATTTCAATGTCTCAGAGGTTGCCCCAAAGAAGAGGGAGTCAACTTATTTTGCAAAGCCCCAGGACGAGAAGCAAATGGGTGGAAACGAATCAAGGAGAGAAGCAACTTAGAACTAAAGAGGAATTTCCTGAGGTAGAAGACAATTAATCAGTGGAACAGCTTGCCACCAGAAGTTGTGGTGCTCCAAGTTTTAAAGCGGAGATTGGAAGTTTTAAAGAGGAGATTGGATAACCATTTGTCTGAAGTGATGTAATGTTTCCTGCCTCCTCCCCCTTCTTTCCATCATTCTATTCTGCTCTGCTCTACCCTACTCTACCCTTCTCTACTCTATTCTACTCTACCAGTTGTTAGAAGTCTTAAGGTCCCATCAATGGGACAATACAGCCTTGCTGAATGAGTTTGCCTTAAATGTTTGTCTTCTCCCCCACCCGCCCCTGACATAAGAGGCCAGACATGGGCATTTCCTCCATTTAAGTCTCCTGCAGATAAATGAATTTCAAAGTCAACACCCAGCAGATAACCAACAATAAACCAGACAGCTCATCAATCCTCATGAATGGATGGCTGGCAGTCCCGAGTTAGGGGCAAGGAACTTACAGTATGTGAGGCCATCTCTCTCGTTTTAAAAAAATCATCTGATTTGCAAGTTTTAGATTAGATTAACAGAGTTGGAAGGGACCTTGTAGGTCACCTAGTCCAACCCCCCATCCAAGCAGGAGACCCTACCCCATTTCTGACAAATGGCAGTCCAATCTCTTTAACAGTTTGGCTTTTCTTAACGCATTCAGGACCAAGTTTTGGGTGGACAGGCTCAAATCACGGAACCAGATAGTCCTACAACTACTGGTATTTGTTTAGTTACAACGACACTGATAAAAGTGACTTATGGCTGTTTTTTCACACCGAGGACCGTTGGAGCATCCCTGTGGTTAAGTGATCAAAATTCAGATACTTGGCAAGTGGTTCATATTTATGACGGATTGCAGTGTCCCGAGGTCATGTGATCCTCTCTGGCGACCTTCTGTCAGAAGCAAAGTCTGTGGGGAAGCCAGATTCGCTTAACAACCGTGTTACTAACTTAACAACGGCAATGATTCGCTTAA
This sequence comes from Natrix natrix natrix, assembly GCA_029891615.1. Taxonomy (NCBI): domain Eukaryota; kingdom Metazoa; phylum Chordata; class Lepidosauria; order Squamata; family Natricidae; genus Natrix; species Natrix natrix. Next base: position 575,114 of record JAKRSK010011494.1, read on the forward strand.
CATCTATGGCAAGAAAAGTTGTAAAATGGGGCAAAACTCACTTAACCACCATGTCTCGCTTAGCATTGGAAATGTTGGGCTCGCTTGTGGGTCGTAAGTCAAGGACTATTAGAATAACGGAAGGGACCTTGGAGGTCTTCTAGTCCAACCCCCTGCCTAGGCAAGAAACCGGACACCACTTCAGACAAATGTTTGTCCAACATCTTCTTGAAAACTTCCAGTGTTGGAGCATTCAACAACTTCTGGAGGCAAGCTGTTCCACTGGTGAATTGTTCTGTCAGGAAATTTCTCCTCAGTTCTAAGTTGCTTCTCTCCTTGATTAGTTTCCACCCATTGCTTCTTGTTCTGCCCTCAGGTGCTTTGGAGAACAGCTTGACTCCCTCTTCTTTGGGGCAGCCCCTGAGATATTGGAAGACTGCTATCATGTCTCCCCTAGTCCTTCTTTTCATTAAACTACACATCCCCAGTTCCCCCAACCGTTCTTCATATGTTTTAGCCTCCAGTCCCTTAATCATCTTTGTTGCTCTTCTCTGCACTCTTTCTAGAGTCTCCACATCTTTTCTACATCAAGGAGACCAAAACTGAATGCCGTATTCCAAGTGTGGCCTTACCAAGGCCTTATAAAGTGGTATTAACACTTCACGTGATCGTGATTCTATCCCTCTGTTGATGCAGCCTAGAACTGTGTTGGCTTTTGGGGCAGCTGCTGCACACGGCTGGCTCCTATTTAAATGGTTGTCCATTAGGACTCCAAGATCCCTCTCACAGTTACTACTGTTGAGCAAGGGACCACCTATACTGTACCTGTGCATTTGGTTTTTCTTGTCTAAAAGTAGAACCTTCCTTTTTTCACCATTGAATTTCATTTTGTTAGATAGCGCCCAATGTTCAAGTCTGTCAAGATCCTTCTATCTATCTATAATCCCTTCCTCAAAAGAGCTTTGGAGAGTCTTCCTCCTGAAGTAAATTCCAATATTTTTTCCTCTTTCCATCTTCTCTCTCTCTTTTGAACACCTGAAGGTGTTAAAACCTTAAGTCCAGCTGTCATTCCACCCCCACCCCACCAAACCATGTACTTTGAGGGGACACCCTTACAATTCTCATTGCTTTTCTCCCCAAAACACCCTGGTTTTTAAGTCCCCACCCTTGGACATTCCTCGGGGTTTCAAAACTCCACAGGACTTGTGGGGGGGGGAATATCGGCCCCCTTTTTGTTTTTGTTTTGGACTGAAGTGGAGATAACCTTTGGCGTTTGAAATGATGGAGTGCTCTTTGACCTTTCCTGATGACCTTGAGGCAGCTTGCGATTCCACAGAAGGTGAAGCTATTTTGGCGAGGGTCCGAGGAGTGGGTGAAGGTAGAAAGGTTTCAGTTACATGTCAGCTGAGGCTGCAGGGCTGTTAGGAAAAAAAAAAGGTTTGTAGGGCTGCCTTCTTTGATCCAGAATAGCTTGGAGGAGGAAATGTTCTTAGAGCAGAAGGCAGTCTCCAGCAGTATTGATTTTAAGGCAGGGGAGGCACCGTCAATGCCTTCTTCACTGGGCCCGTGATCCCTTCTCTTAGGGATCAAGATCGCCTTTCTTGAAAAAGATCCTTTCCATGGGAAGGAAGTTTCGATTCAAATTCAGGAATTTCACATTTCCTGGAGAATGGAATGGCCCAAGGTCCCTTTTGAGCCAGCTCATCCTAGGCACCCCTGTTATTTTTTTCCGTCTTCATAAAGATCCCAGAAACATTCCTAAAAGATTATGAATGATAGTTGGCCACAACCCACTATTTTGCAGAACAAAAGAAATCCAGAAAGCGCAGAATAAATTGGGTGCCCGAAGCAAACCCATATTTGCTACAGAGTCTGATGAAAACGTAACGTTTGTACCCATGGAAAAGTTTCTTTGCCGTACTGATAGACTCCCCAAATATATCCAAGTGGAGATTTTTGGAAACCGTTCCTCCATCCTGATCGATTTTCATACGAGACGGTAGTACTTTGATGTCTCACTGGTGGTGAACCTCAAAACAAGTTTGAAAACAATCAGCCCTCACACAAAGAAAGAAAACTGCATCTTACAGGCACTGCATATCTCAACGAAATCCACTTCTTAACCATCATTTCAGGCTTATACTGACTTTTCCACTCAGTGCTTCCCTTCTTATGTCTTTAGGTCCCTCAAGTGCTCCCATAAGGGACAATTTTCCACCATGCTGGGAGGTCTCTAGACATCTGGTCCACGAAGGGACATGTCAAACATCTGAGAGTAGCTGCCTTTAGAGAATGGGTGATAAAAGGAGGAGATGGCCGTGTTTTTCTCTTGGAAAAGTGCACTTGAGACGCTGATGGGAAACTGGTCATAACAAGTGTTTTCCCACTGACTGTCTACCTTATTGTGTAACATCTCGGATTTCCAAGAAGGACTCATGTTCCTCCCTCAAACACACATCGGTACAATTTGTCACTGAACTCTGAAGCTCAGATCTTTGGAAAATATTTAGCCCTGGCTAGGCCCACCCTCAACGTCCAATACTTTTCAACAACTATCGGAGTCACAATTTTGCAGCACGGTCTCCAGCCCAGGACAGACACACTCAATCTGTTGTCTCTGAGCTACCATCTTAAATTTCCCACAGTGTTTATAGAGCAATGTTACACTGGAAACATTGTGTGAAATTTAAAATGGTAGCTACTTGTGCAGATACCCTGTTTCCCTGAAAATAAGACCTCCCCGGATAATAAACCCAATTGGGCTTTGGAGCGCATGTGCTAAAATAAGTCCTCCCCTGAAAATAAGCCCTCCCTGAAAATATTGCAATGCAGCAATATTGCCACGGTGTTGGAAATGTAATAATGCTGCACTAGGGACCTTCTACCATATGTGGTGGGAGTGCACAAAAGCTAGGGCTACTTGGCACCAGCTAAGAAAGTATTTGGAAGAGATGCTAAATCAAAGGATGGAGTTGAGGCCAGAATTATTTTTACCAGGGATCACAAAAGAAAAATATGGCAAAGATGGACTATATTTAATGCTGCATATTTTAATTCCCTCGGAACAAGAAATAATAAATAAGATTCTGACGTGCATAGAAATGGACAGACTGACTCTAGAGCTCAAAGACCAGGGTGAGACGGAATATCACGAAATCTGGGACAAATGCTACCACTGGTTAGAAATGAGGGGAAAAGTTTGGGACAGAAAAATGCAAACAAGTTAAGAATTGGAAAATATGGTATTAAGAGTGTGTGATAGGTAGGAATCAGATATGTATCAATGGACAGGTAATCTATATCCTATGTAATGGATATAAAATGTAATCGTTATAAGATCTAACCACTATATGGAAACGTTTATGCCAGAAATGTCGCACTATGTCCAATGTTTTTAAGGTTTATCTAATTAAAAGCTTTTTATATAAAAAAAATTGCAACACAGCAGCAGCCATGAGGTGACCATGCTCGCCGCCTCCTGAACCTCAAAAATAATAAGACCTCCCCGAAAATAAGTCCATGCTTATTTTGGGGGTCAAAAGAAAATAAGACCTTGTCTTACTTTCAGGAAAACATGGTAGTCCTTGAATTATGACCACAATTGAGCCCAACATTTATGTTGCTAAGTAAGACAGTTAAGTGAGTTTTGCCCTATTTTACTAACTTTCTTGCTACCGTTGTTAAGGGAATCACCCAAGTTGTTAAGTTAATGGCCTGGTTGTTAAGTGAATCTGGCTTCCCCTTTTGACTTTGCTTGTCAGATGGTCACAAAAGGGGATCGCGTCACTCCAGGAGGCTGCAACCGTCATAAATATGAGTCAGTTGCCAAGCATCTGAATTTTGATCACGTGACTATTAGATGGCTGCAACGGTCGTAAGTGTGGAAAATGATTCTTTTTCCAGTGCTTTTGTAACCTTGAACTATCACCAAACAAATGGTTGTAAGTTGAGGATTACTGGTGTCAGTCACAAGTTGGCAGGAATTATGCCAATTGTGGGAAAGCGTTGTTTGGAAATGAGTTAAACATACAAACTAGGAAACTGCCAGGAATGACAACTCAATAGCTTACGTCCTTTCATGTTTTAAATTGCAAGAAAAAGTATAAAGAAAGTAAGTTGTGGAACTACGCTAAAAGGTAGTTACTAAGATTGAACTTTTATATATCTGTCTGCTGAATGGTACTCAAGGTCATTAAAAGTCATTTTTTAATGTTTTTATTTTTTTAAAGATACGAATATTCCATCTTTCCTTACACAGTGTGTCATCTGGGTACAAATATCTCTGTGCTATCATAATTTACAACATCATTCACATTGATATAAATTCTCTCCTCTTAGAATTAGGGTATATTAAACAGTTGGACATAATAAACCTGTTCGTTTTTTCCTCTTAACGTATCTTCTAATAAGAATGTGATCGTAATTAAGCATAATAATCTTCATCATCATAATGCTAACAATTATCATGTTATTTATATCTCGAGCTTTACATATTTTCTACTCTTCTTTAATCTTCTTCTTTTACTTCCAACTTCCATTTTTATTCTCTAACCCTTGATAAGATAATTCCCATATCATATAATATTCGGTTTGTTCTTTCCCCTTAATTGCCAGCATTAATCTGTTCGTTTCTGCACATTCTAATATTTTCCTAATCAGCTTCTCATCAATAGGGATCGCTTCACTTTTCCAATGTTGTGCAAATACAATTTAAAGGCAAAGATTCCCCTTGCACATATGTGCTAGTCGTTCGCGACTCTAGGGGGCAGTGCTCATCTCCGTTACAAAGTCGAAAAGCCAGCGCTGTCTGAAGACGTCTCCGTGGTCATGTGACCTGCATGACTCAACGCCGAAGGCGCACGGAACGCTGTTCCCTTCCCACCAAAGGTGGTCCCTATTTTCTACTTGCATTTTTTACGTGCTTTTGAATTGCTAGGTTGGCAGAAGCTGGGACAAGTAACAGGCGCTCCCTCCATTACGTGGCGCTAGGGATTCGAACCACCAAACTGCTGGTCATTCTGACCGACAAGCTCAGCATCTTAGCCAGCGTCAAGCTGCTGTTAATACGTGAATAATTAAATATGTGTTCTCTTTACTACAAGCTCATTGACAGTCATTGAAGTTCTCTAGGCTAGAGATAAGTCTCACTTACTATCCCTTTATACACAGAGATGCACTGAGGAGGAGGAGGAGGAGGAAGGGAGGGAGAAAGAAAGAAAGAGAAAGAAAGAAAGAAAGAAAGAAAGAAAGAAAGAAAGAAAGAAAGAAAGAAAGAAAGATCTTTCCTTTAAGACAACAGTGACCTCTACTGACTATAAAAAAGAACAACGTAGCTATTGGTCAGACATGAATTCTAATTTTACTGTATTTTTAAAATATCTTTAGCCGTTGCTCTGGTAATACCTTCTCTCCATTATTGATTTGTCCCACTGAGACTGAGCAAGGGGTTGGACTAGAAGACCTCCAAGTTCCCTTCCAACCTATTATGTTCTAATGGAAGATAAACTACCCTCTGCATTGTCATTTTGTTTAAGTGGAGAAAGAAACTCATCTCTTACCATACCTTGTTATCAGAGCTGAGTTTATTATCCTCTCCATCTATACAGGCCTGCCCATCTCAAGTTCATGACTTTGGTCCCCTAGCCATAATTAAAACTTTTAAAGCAAAGCGAAGAGACAACAAAACGCATACAAATTTCCTCCAAATTCCAAGTCTGTAGATTGAAGTTGAGTTCAGATATGTGACTTTTTTAAAGCTCTCCAAGGCCTCCGGATCTTAAGTAAAGGTAAAGGTTCCCCTCGCACATATGTGCTCGTTGCTCCCGACTCTAGGGGGCGGTGTTCATCTCCATTTCAAAGCCAAAGAGCCAGCACTGTCCAATATATTCATATCTTGCCACTGGCCACCCATTAAAACTTTTAAGGTAGAACTTAAGAGCCAAAGGACCTCAAGACATGTAACATAATTTTTAAAAAATGATTAAAAAAAAATCAAAGCTAGGCAATCTATAACTCAACAAACAATTCTCAGCTTTTTTCTTTTTTTTTGTAGAAGAATGGCCGATAATGAAGAACGGTTGGGACTTGGTGTTGAATAGACTATAGAAACAGAATAAAATGCAGAATAGACTAGAATAAAAGAACTTTCCTCTTTAACAACCCAAAAAGCAATTTTCAAGGATTTCAACCCTCCGCTCTGACCAATAATGGAAATTGTTTCCATTCACAATGGAAACCTCAGCAACTTACACCCACAAGCAGAGGAAATATTTATTTATTTACTTTAAAGTGTTTACCTTTTGAATTGGCAACATGAAAGAAACAAAAGGTGAAACACTTCCCCCCCTCCCTAAAAAAAGAAAGATACCTTAGGAAGAGTCATGTAGGCCCTTGGAAATGTCTCCAATTGTTGTGATAAAACCACTATCCTAAAGATTGCAATGGTGTGCCTAACTCTATGGCTGACCGTGCAAGGACACATTTTACTCCTCCAATTATTTTAAAACTCAGAACGACAGAGAAGGAAGGTCTTCCACAATCCAGCTCTTCTGAAGCCAGAGAAATAAATAGTTGCCTTCCAAAAGGTGTGATAAACCTTTTCATAGGAAAAATAATAATAATAATAATAGCCTACCTTGTTAGCAATCAGAGACAGGCAGGAGCAGCTTCAATATTGAGGTAAACTAAAATGGAGGAGTCACTTCAGCTCAGGTGAAACCAATTAGTCTCGAAGACCAAAATGTCTAAATAGGGTCCATTCTTTGCTTATTCTGCTGTCTTTTTTTTATCCTCCCTCAATTTTGGGAACTGGTTATCAGGAAAGAAGGAAACAAAGGGCAGTTGTCTTCTAGAAAAGCTGGGAATGTATGTCTGTCTGTCTGTATATATATATTGGTGCTACTTTAATTGCTCCCCTCACTGAATTTCCTTGAGGTTCTTCATCGTTATCTGGCAATTGGTGGCACCTGGATGGTCTCCTGAAGGATCCAGGTTAGCCCGGTAGGCCAGCTTGGGGAGTTAAAGAAGCATCTCAGTAAAAGGCAGGACAAACCAGGTTTATGCTGTTGCCAAGATACTTCATGGAAGTATCCATGGCTTCAGCAGAGTCAGATTGAAGGTGAACTGAGGACTTTTTCTTTCTTTCCCTTGCCTTTTCTTCTTTCCTCCCTCCCTCCGTCTCTTGCTTTCTTTTCCTTTCTTTCTCTTTCTTTTTCTTCCTTCCTTCCTCCCTCCTTTCCTTTTTCCTCCTTCCTCCCTCCCTTTCTTTTTCCTTCCTTCCTTCTTTCCTTCCTTCCCACTTTATCTCTTTTCCTTCCTCCCTCCCTTCCTTCCTTCCTCTCTTCTTTTTTCTTTCTTTCTCTCTTTTTCTTTTTCCATTCCCTTCTTTCCTCCCTCCCTCCATTTCTTTCTTTCTCTTCCTTTCTTTCTCTTCCTCTTTTTCTTCCTTCCTCCCTTCCTTCCTTTTTTCCTCCCTCCCTTCCTTCTTCCTTCCATCCTTCCTTCTTTCCTTCCTTCCCACTTTATCTCTTTTCCTTCCTCCCTTCCTCCCTCCCTTTTTTTCTTTCTTTCTCTCTTTTTCCCTTTCCTTCCCTTCTTTCCTCCATCCCTCCATTTCTTTCTTTCTTTTCCTTTCTTTCTCTTTTTTCCTTCCTTCCTTCCTTTTTTCCTTCCTTCCTTCCTTCCCTCCCTCCCTCCTTTTCTTTCTTTCTTTCTTTCTTTCTTTCTTTCTTTCTTTCTCTTCCTTCCTTCCTTCCTTCCTTTCTTCCTTACTTTCTTTCTACATTAGCAATACCACTGTTCATTCCAGTCCCAATTTGAAGATAGACTCCTAAAGAGAGAGCATTATGGAAATATTTAGAAATTATTCATTGATACTTAGCAACAGGAGAGCAAATGCCCAGAAGGGGGTTTAATTATCTGATCATTATGGGGTCCTTGGTTCTCTCTGATTGTTTTCTTGCAGACGTTCCATTACCCAACTAGGTAACATCATCAGTGCTAGAAGGGAGTCGGGTATGTGAAGAAGGAAGATTGTGGGGGTCCTTGGTGCTCTCTGAGCTTGACTGCTTTCTCGTAGACATTTACAAACCCCAGTCACTTCTAGCCCTGATGATGTTACCTAGTTGGATCATGAAACGTCTGCAAGAAAACAACTAAGTTCAGAAATCATCAAGGACCCCACAGTCGTCGTCCTCCTCCTCTCCACAAACCCCACTCCCTACTACCACTGATAATGTTACCTAGTTGGGTCCTGAAATGTCTACAAGAAAACACCCAAGCTCAGAGAGCACCCAGGATCCCACAATCACACACACACACACACACACACACACACACACACACACACACACACACACTGGATACCCCACTCTCTTCTCACAATGATAATGTTACCTTAGTTGGGTAATGAAACATCTGCAAGAAAACAACAAGCTCAGAGAGCACCAGGGACACCCCCCCCCCGCAATCCTCTTTCTCCTCCTCCTCCTCCTCCTCTTACTCCTCCTCCTCTCTTCAAGCCCCATTCTCTTCTAGCACTGATGATGTTACCTAGTTGGGTAATGAAACATCTGCAAGAAAACAAGCTCAGAGAGCAGCAGGGACCACACAATCATAATCCTCCTCCTCCTCTTACTCCTCCTCCTCCTCCTCCTCCTCCTCCTCTCCTCCTCCTCCTCCTCCTCCTCCTCCTCCTCTCCACAAGTCCCACTCTCTTCTAGCACTGATGATGTTACCTAGTCAGGTCCTGAAACGTCTACAAGAAAACAACCAAGCTCAGAGAGCACCAAGGACCATCTCACCATTCAACCCTGAGCTTACAAAAATTCCCTTCTATTGATATCCGATCAGCTTTCTCACAATGCTGAGAAGAGCTTCATTTTTAATTTAAATTATATTCGTCTCATTGTAAACGTTGGAGGGTTTTAGGATGCAGGTTCCATATCCTCCCCTTGGCTTGATGAGGATAAAACTCTTCCAATAGGGAGACCCCAAGCAAGAAGATGTAATGACAGAGAATGCCCCCCCCCCCACCCGCCGCCCCCTGCCCGGCCAACCCTTCCGTGAACTTCCTCTCCTATTGAACAAAACTTTTGGCCAATCTTCATTTGTTTCAAAGCTTAAAACGTCTCGTAACAAAGGGAGTGGTGGATGGGTGAAAAGAAGCAACAGAGGAAGAAGAGGCAAGGAAGGGGAAAAAAAAAAAAGACTCCGACTCTTTTCTTTCCCCTCTTGCAAAATGGGTGGAATGTCCTGCAAAGGAGCTTGGCGTTTGCCTAGCTAACGACTGAAAACAATGCTGAGGTTTGGTTGGACGCTGATGGATCGTTGATGGACAAGATAAAACACCCAAAGAGCTGCAGAAATTGCAATTACACGGACATTTCCACACACACACACACACAGGCAGCGCGCCCTATTATTTGACCAAGGAAGAGTGCTTGCTTCTTGCTTCCTTAGGCAGATAAGAGGAGAAGGGCCCTGCGGTCATCGGTAAACAGGGCAACATTTCCTCGGACCTCCTACAATGGCCGGCCGTCACCGGGTTGACCTGGCACCCAGAAATTCCTCTGCCAAGACAATAGACTGGATGTATACTCAGGGGTGGGGGGAAATAAGTTACTTTTTCTACAGGGAATGAATAGCCCATGAAGAGATGGCTATCACCCAAGAGGAGGACGCAGGTTGCACAGACAATGGCTGGTCTTTAGCCCAGGAGTCATCCGTCACAGGGGAACAAAAGCTGTTGTCAATCCCACAACGAGTCGGTCCTCCAGGCATGTCATCCGTGGCTCGCTTGGGATGACAACTACACAACTCAGCTTGGAACTGAAAGGAAGAGAGAATGGCCTGGCGCGGTTGAAGTACCCATGTTATTTCCTGTCGAAGGTAGTCAATGCACTTCCCTGTTAATCTGTAATCAAAGCGTCCTCGGAGATGCCCAGTGCTTGGGTGGGGGTGGGGGGGTTGGGCTAGATGACCTACAAGGTCCCTGCTAATTCTGTTAAACTGTAATAATCAAAGCATGCTTGGAGATGCCCAATGTTTGGTGGGTGGTGGTGGGGGTTGGACTAGATGACCTACAGGGTCCCTTCCAACTCTGTTAAACTGTAATCAAAGCATGCTTGGAGATGCCCAATGCTTGGGCTTGGGGGTTGGACTAGATGACCTACAAGGTCCCTTCTAATTCTGTTAAACTGTAATCAAAGCATGCTTGCAGATGCCCAATGCTTGGGCTTGGGGGTTGGACTAGATGACCTTACTTTACTTACTTACTTTATTTAGATTTCTAGACCGCCCCCTCTCCCGAAAGGGACTACAAGGTCCCTTCTAATTCTGTTAAACTGTAATAATCAAAGCATGCTTGGAGATGCCCAATGCTTGGTGGGTGGTGGGGGGTTGGACTAGATGACCTCCAAGGTCCCTTCCAACTCTTAATATTCTATTTTCTCGGTTCTAGTTGCAAAGAAAATTTGCAACACAAGCTTTAGCTGTTTGGGCACATGAACTTGGCATGTTGTCATTGTTAGTTGCAAAGTCATGTCCGACCCATCGTGACCCCATGGACCACGTTCCTCCAGGCCTTCCTGTCCTCTACCATCCTCTGGAGTCCATGTAAGCTCAAGCCGACTGCTTCAGTGACTCCATCCAGCCACCTCCTTCTCTGCCGTCCCCTTCTTCTTCTTTTGCCCTCCATCGTTCCCAGCATGAGGTTCTTCTCCAGGGAGTCCTTCCTTCTCATTAGGTGGCCAAAGTCTTTGAGTTTGCTCTTCAGGATCTGGCCTTTTAAAGAGCAGTCAGGGTGGATCTCTCTAGGACTGACCGGTTGGATGGCCTTGCAGTCCAAGGGACTCGCAGGAGTCTTCTCCAGCACCAGAGTTCAAAGGCCTCCATTCTTTGGCGCTCAGCCTTCCTTACGGTCCAATTATGGTCCAACTTTTTAACTCTTGGGTGGGAGGGGTGGATCTCCTGTAAATTTAGTTCTTTCACCCTCCTTTCCAATTTCCCATCTCCTTTCTGTCTTCCTCTAGACTTTTGTGAGTCACATTTGGTGACGCTCTGCTTATTTTTCTGCTGTCGGGGAAAAATGCCCCAGAACAGAATTGAAGGCTTCTCCCATTAATCAAAACTAGCAAGCTTTCTGTAGGGAGACACAAAATCGCTATGTTTTCTCCCTTAGTGCTGAAGCGAGGTCAGCAGGAGGCCGGGGAAGAAGGGGGGGGGGCAGAGGCCTGGTCCAGCCACCCCCACCTTGAGTTAGATTAACATTTTATTCCGAAGCCTATTTATCAAAGTCAAGAGCGTAGCATAAAGTGGCACCAGAAAAGCGAGGGGTGGGGGTGAAACCCATCTGAGCAGACAAGACGTATCCTTTGGTTTCCCACCATCCATTTCTCGGGCTTAATTTTGTCCCCAAATCCCCACAACTTGGTGGGTGTCATCTGACCAGGATTACCAATCCTGGCTCTCGTGGGGGAAAAACAAATCTATATTTTTTATATGGTGAAAATGCTGAGACCGAAAGCTGAATGAAGCTTTCAAAGGTGCTAGGATTTAAATTTCACAGAATAAGAGAAGGAAGGAAGGAGGATTTTTGAAATAGCTAAAAAGTGCCATTATGTGGTTGTGTTTTTAAGTATGAATAAGTTCAGGCAGAAGCACGTTCAAATAATTGTATATCACAATGAGAATTGTGATATATTGATGGTAAGAGAAATAAAGATTTTTGATTTAAAGTGTATAGCCTATGACTATGACTCTGGAAGAAATGCACGAAAGTTATTTGTAACCAATGGACACGCTTTCTACAAGATGTATTGAATGATGATTCTTTTTTTGTGTTTATGTTCAATTAAAATAAAATAAAAATCTTTAAAAAAAGAGAGGAAGGAAGGAAGGAAGGAAGGAAGGAAGGAAGGAAGGAAGGAAGGAAGGAAGGAAGGAAGGAAGGAAGAACAATATTAGAAGTGTTGGATGGGACCCTGGAGGTCTTCTAGTCCAACCCCCTGCTCAGACAGGAAACCCCACATCACTTCAGACAAATAGTTATCCAACCTCTTCTTAAAGACTTCCAGTGTTGGAGCATTCACAATTTCTGGAGGCAAGTTGTTCCACTGGTTAATTGTTCTCACTGTCAGGAAATTTCTCCTCAGTTCTAAGTTGCTTCTCTCCTTGATTAGTTTCCACCCATTGCTCCTTGTCCTGCCTTCAGGTGCTTTGGAGAATAGTTTGACCCCCTCTTCTTTGGGGCAACCCCTGAGATATTGGAGCGCTGCTATCATGTCTCTCCTAGTCCTTTCTATTAAACTAGACATGCCCAGTTCCTGCAACCGTCCTTCTTATGTTTTAGCCTCCAGTCCCCTAATCATCTTTGTGGCTCTTCTCTGCAGTCTTTCAGCATTTGGGAGTTAAAGTCCACACATCTTCAAGGGGCAATTATGGAAGTTGAAGGCCACACATCTTCAAGGGGTCAAGGTGGAGAAACCCTGGGGGGATTTGGGGAGTTGAAGTCCACACATCTGCAAGGGGTCAAGGTTGAGAAATAAGAGGAGGTTTGGGAAATTGAAGTCCACACATCTTCAAGTAACCAAGGTTAAGAAACACTGTTATATACTATTGGGCTACCCATAGTAGAAAAGGTTTAAGCTTTGAATGTAGACCCACCATATAGATGGCACTGACAAAAACTGAATTATGTTAACGATTTTCAATACCTGTAAGAATAGATCTTTATCTGGCAATGTCCGCAACACAGAGGGAGACACAATTCTATTGCTAGAAACCAGTCATAAGAATGCAACAAAGGGTACTGTCACTCACAATGCATCTATTGGGACCCTGACAGGTACTAGAGAGCAGGGGTGGGTTTCGGCAGATACTACTTCTGGTTTGCTCATGGGCGCACTTAATGTGAGCTGTGCAGGCATGCGCAGTGCAATAGAAATTGTTCTGCGCAGAAACAGAAGCAAAAAAACAAGATGGCGGCACCTCTGGCGCCGCCCGGAGAACTGGTTCGCGGGCATGGCAGGCCTGGGACACTGCCAGTTCCAACTACCCAAGCTACTACCGGTTTGACCGAAGCAGTCCCAACCAGTAGGAACCCACCACTGCCAGGGAGTGAGAGTTCCTTATTTCTACTACTGATATATTACCCGATATCTACCATGTTTCCCCGAAAATAAGACAGGGTCTTATTTTCTTTTGACCCACCCACCCCCGAAATAAACGCTTGGCCTTATTTTCGGGGAGGTCTTATTATTTTTGAGGTGCAGGAGGCGGCGAGCGTAGCCACCTCAGGGCTGCTGCTGTGTTGTAATATTTTCAAGGAGGGCTTATTTTAGCTCATGCGCTCAAAAGCCCGACTTTTATGGGCTTATTATCCGGGGAGGTCTTATTTTCAGGGAAACAGGGTATTATAGTAGGATATATAATATAAAATATATATACAGGATGTATTTTATTTTTGAAAAAGTATAATCTTGTGCCCTGGGATAGTTGTTCTGTTGTATTTATGAATGTACTAGAGGAGTTTTTAAAATTTTTCTCATCTGCCTGCAGAGCGTTGGTTTTCTATATATTATTTGCATTCATAAAATGCAACAATTATCCGGAGAAAGAAGCAAACCCCAAGAAAATTCCCGCCTTGGGTGCAGCCTGGTTTTTCTACAAAGTCGATGTTAGCGGGTCCTATAACAGAGCCCTTGTCTCAGAAATGAAATATCTTTTCTTCTTTGATAGAGAGAAAGAAGTTAGCATTTGCCCTGGCAAGGAAGACACCAATTTGCTAAATGAGATGAAAAGGGTGGAAAAAAATGTGTAATGGAGTTTGGCCGCCCCCTTCTGGGGACAGAGAAAATACTTTTCTGCAACTGAGATTTCAAAAAGAATTTTTAAAAAATCAAACTGGCATGGATTGAAAAAGGGGCAGAGAGAGGGAGAGAGAAAGAAGAAGAGAGGGAGAGAAAGAGGGAGGAGGAGAGAGAATGGAGGGAGAGAGAGGAAGAGAATTGAGATAGAGGGGAGGAAGAAGGAGAGAGAGAGAAAGATGGAGGGAGGGAGAAAGAGTAAGGGGAGAGAGAAAGAGGGGAAAGGAAATAGAGAGAGAAAGAAGGAGAGAGGGAGAGAAAGAGGGAGGGGGAGAGAGAAAGGAGAGAGAGAGGAAGAGAATTGAGATAGAGGGGAGGAAGAAGGAGAGAGAGAGAAAGATGGAGGGAGGGAGAAAGAGTAAGGGGAGAGAGAAAGAGGGAAAGGAAATAGAGAAAGAAGGAGAGAGGGAGAGAAAGAGAGAGGGGGAGAGAAAGAGGGAGAGAGAGAGGAAGAGAGAGAGAGGAAGAGAATTGAGATAGAGGGGAGGAAGAAGGGGAGAGAGAGAAAGATGGAGGGAGGGAGAAAGGGTAAGGGGAGAGAGAAAGAGGGAAAGGAAATAGAGAGAGAAAGAAGGAGGGAGAGAGAGAAAAAGTGAGGGGGAGAGAGAAGAGAGAGAGAGAAAGAAGGAGAGGGAAAGATTAAGCAACACAACCTTCACTGCGTTGTTTGAAAGAGAAAGGAGCTTGATGGGACAATAAGTCTTTGAAAAGAAGCCCGAATAATCTCTCTGCTATGTAATCTCTTTAACCTGCCTAATCACAGAGTTGGAAGGGGCCTTGGAGGTCTTCTAATCCAACCTCCCGCTCAAGCAGGAGACCCTGTTCCATTTCAGACAAACGATTGTCCGATTTCCTCTTAGAAACCACCTGTGAAGTTTTTTTTTAAGAGTTTTAAAAACTGCATTTTAATAACTTGAGATTAAAACTGAGATTTAATCAACCGAAGCTGATCCAGATTGAAGGGTTAGGGGAAGGAGGACCGTATTAATACAGTGAATTTTTTTTTAAAAAGCAACCAGTTATCACATGGCATTTAACAGAGTAATAAAACAGCGAAGGATTATACAGGCAGTTTCTTAACTTACAATTGGGACCAGAATTTCTGCCGTTAGGCAAGACAGTCATTAAATGAATCACTAATGTTATTAAGTGAATCACACAGTCAATAAGAGAATGGGGCTTCTTCCCCCACTGATTTTTCTTTGCCAGAAGATGGCGGAGAAGGTCCCAAATTTTGACCCTGGGATGCTACAACTGTCGTAACTATAAGCCATGTGCCAAATGCCCAAATGGTTTGATTACATACAGATACAAATTAACAGAGTTGGAAGGGACCTTGGAGGTCATCTAGTCCACCCCCCCCAAAAGCAGGAGACCCTACACCATTTCTGACAGGTGGCAGTCCAGACTCTTCTTGAAAGCTTCCAGGGATGAAGCTCCCACAACTTCTGAAGGCAACTTCTGTTCCATTGGGTAACTGTGAGGACCGGTTGTAAATTACATTTTTCAGTGTCAATGGAACTTTGAATAGCCACTAAATGGATGGTTGTAAGTCAAGGACTATCTGTGCATAATATAAGGGACATCAGACAACCTTTGGCCTTGAGGGGGGCTCAATCATGAGTCCCAAACCATTTTTTTCCAATTATAGGAAGATTCTACGGAGTTTAAGTATCAAATAAGAGTCCAGCAAATGGCAGCCTTTTCCATTTTGTCGGTCCATAATTATGTTTATCCATCCCAAATATCTTCTTCTTCTTCTTCTTCTTCTTCTTCTTCTTCTTCTTCTTCTTCTTCTTCTTCTTCTTCTTCTTCTTCTTCTTCTTCTTCTTCTTCTTCTTCTTCTTCTTCTTCTTCTTCTCCTCCTCCTCCTCCTCCTCCTCCTCCTTCAAAAAGCAAGCATCTTCCAAATTCTGCCTAGAACTCCCAAGGTTCTCCAAGGAAATAAGGCATTTGGGGAAAAGCTATTCCTGTGTCATCAATCGATACTCCACCCAAAGGTGTTTTTTTCAAAAGGCAACTGGACTTTCTAGTTTGTTTCCTTGAAGACATTTCGCTTCTCATCCAAGAAGCTTCTTCAGTTGAAGAAGAAGCTTCCTGGAACTGAAGAAGCTTCTTGGATGAGAAGCAAAAGGTCTTCACAAGGGGAAAAAAAAACCTAAGGAAGTCCAGTTGCCTTTTGAAAAGCACTTTTGGGACAACCATGACCTGGTGTTGTAGCCCGCCAGTGGCTAGCGGAGCTGGCGTCAGATTCGGAGAGTGGGGAGATTGGGGAGGAACATGGGCCAGTCCTGGAGGCTGGAGAAGGCTCTAATGGGGGCTCTGCATCAGAGGCAGAGATGGGGCTGTCTGACAGTTATCAGCTGCCTTCGGAGTCAGAGATCAGTGGGACAGAAGAACAGCTGGAGCCTGTTCCCAGTGTGCGCATGCGCAGAGCTGCCAGACGAAGGGAACAGCTAAAGAACAGGGGTCGATTTGGGAGTAAGGCCACAGGTGGACGATGAATGGCCCCTCCCAGAGGAAATAAAAGAGGGGCGAAAGGGGAGTGGAGTTTGCAGGAGACAATTAGTTCGCTTCATTGGTTCGTGACTCTCCGAGGCTCCTTGCCAAGTTCTGCAGATCTCGGCCTGGCAGCTCTCCAAGCCAGATAAGGTCTGTGACTGTAAATCCTCCCTTGAAAGACTTTGCTGGATGTGAATGAGCAGAATTCACAGTTAATTATTAAAGCGGGGGGGTTGGTCAGGACAAGGAGTTTGTTTCATGCTCTTGGGAAGACTCGGTCAGAACACCTGGGTGATTGAGAATCTCCACGGACCTTCAGTCAATACTGTTCTTACGAGCGCTTTCCCACGGATCCGTATTCTCATAAAACTCCGCCATTGTCCTCCTGGCTTCCTTGGCTATCCGCTGGAACCTGCAGATGTAGAAGACCACCAGAAGCAGCAAGATAGCTTGCACCAGGACGAAGACAAAGAGGCAGATCTGGGCCACCAGAGCCAGGCCGCAATACCAGGACTGGCAGGAAGAGATGATCTCATCTTCAGACAGGTAGGTGATAATCCGACCTTGAAGGTGGGCAGGGGCCGAACACACCACGTCGCGATAGAGAGTCCGGTTGTCTTGCCACTGGAGCCAGGAGCGGAGGTAGAGGATTTTGCAGGTGCATTCCCAAGGATTCCCCCGCAGGTAAACAGCCTGGAGGTTGTGCAGGTTGTCGAAGAGACCTTTGGGGATGAAGGTCAAGTAGTTGTTGTTGAGGTACAGCTTGTCGGTGGAGGATGAGAAGGAGAGGGGGATCATGCCGTCCGTGAGATCGGTCGACATGCAGTCGACGACGTTGGCGGCACAACGGCAAGGGCTGGGGCAGTCCGGGGTGACAAGAGGGAGCAAGATGAAGATGAAGAAGAAGCTGCCGAGACTCATCTTCTACTCTGAAAGACACAGAAATCAATTCAATTCAAGGTCGTTGCAATTCGGAAATCGTCCACTACAGCAGGGATGTCAAACTCAAGGCCCAGGATGTGGCCCACACCACCATGTGATCAGGCCAGTGTAGATTCGGACCGGTTCGGTGGTGGGAGAACCGGCTGTTAACTTTCTAAGCAGTTCGGAGAACCGGTTATTGCAGGGGTGTCCAAACTTGGGAACTTTAAGACTTGTGGACTTCAACTCCCAGAATTCCCCAGGCTGGGGAATTCTGGGAGTTGAAGTCCACAAGTCTTAAAGTTCCCAAGTTTGGACACCCCTGGGTTATTGGAAGAAAGCTTATTTTGTTTTTCCCCACTTTACAGGGCTAATCCTGTAAGGAAGGCAGGAAACATTCTGGTGGTGTTTCTAGCCTCATCTTTATTCCCCTGCTTATAGAAACTGCCTCTTCGGTTAACCCTTATTCCATTGTCACAGCTAAGGCGAAGCGCCCATCGATCTGAGTGCCGTTGAGTTGGCCACACCCACACAACCACCAAGCCACGCCTACCCAGCTGCTTATTAGAGCAGAGAACCGCTTGTTAAATTATTTGAATCCCACCACTGGCCTGGCCTACGCAATGTGAAGAGGAAACATGACAGCAATTTGGGGAGTGGTCTCAGGTGGGCTACGCCCGCCCAGTCGGCCATGCCCGCTCAGCCACCTCTAAATCACCCACAGCCCTGATTCTCTGCCCTTTGAAACCTGGAGTTGGCATGCTTAATAAAAGCCGTTTTGCGGCATTTGTGGGGTTGCCACAAGGGGGAGAAGGGGGTCAAATTATTTTCCAAGGCACCACAAGGCAAGATGAGAAACAATGGATGGAAACTAATCCAAAACTAGGAAGCAACCTGGAATTAAGGAGAAACTTCCTAACATTGAGGACCATTAACCAGTGGAACAGCTGGCCACCAGAAGTTGTGGGTACTCTATCACTGGAGGTTTTTTAACAGGAGACTGAACAGCCACTTGTCTGAATTGGTATAGGGTCTCCTGCTTGAGCAAGGGGTTGGACTAGAAGACCTCCAAGGTCCCTTCCAACTATGTTATTCTATGTCCTCTATGAGTGATGTACATTAATGCCTTGAACAAAGCCTACCATGGAAAGATGCAACATTCAAATATTGGACATCTTCTAAATGAAAGACACACAGAGTTGGAAAGTTACTTCTCTCTCAGAAACTGACCAAGAGAAACACAAATGAGAGGCAAGAGGTTAATATGGGTGGGGAAAAATGCTGAAAATACAAACCAGTTAGAAAATTCTATTAAGATATACAGAAACACAAAAAGAGCAGAGAGGGAAAAAGGAAAAATGCTATCCCAAAAAAAAGGACAATTCAAAAATAGAGAAACAGTGGGAAGCAAAAAAAAGAGAAATCCTAGGGAGGGTTACTCAAATAATTCAAAGAAGAATGATAGGGAAAATCCTGAAGAAGAGATATAATGCATATAAAAAGGGGAAGAAAGGAAATTAAGAGTAGGGGATAGAAGGACAAACAGAAAATTGAGGAAAAATGGAACATCGAAGAGAGCAAGAGATAAGAGAAATTGGCTAGGAAAGGAGGAAGGGAAAGAAGAGATGTATTAGCAGAAAATAAAATATGTTAATACTGCTAATGATATATAGTTTAAAAGAAATAACATGGCTAATTGTGGATAACCAATTGAGTAAAATGCTTGTTAGCGTAAAATTGAATGGGGTGATATATGCTAGCTATAGAAATTAGAAGAACAAATGGAAAATGAAAGGATACATTTGGTATCTTTTTTTTCCTGAAAAATGATATTGTCTACGGGTTAAGAAAAACGTAAATTTAAGATGGAAATATGGGAAGAAAATAATGGGGCCGAAATTGGAAATGGTAATGTGATGTAAAACAAATTTTGTATAAGAGAGAATGTAAAAAAAAGGGGGTGTGGGAATCCGGATAACACTTTGTAAAAGAATTTAAAAACTTGTAACAAAACATTTAAAAAAAATATTGGAAAGTTACTTCTCTCTCTAAAGATCTCCTGATGACCTCCTCAAATAGTCAAAGGTAAACTACTCATTTCCCCTGGTGGGAAAAATTCTTATATAAGTGGGTGGGGGGGAAACCAGTTGAGGACTTACCTCTCCTTATGTAGCGTCCTTCTGGAATGAGACGGAAAGGACAACTGGCTGGTAGAGCAAAGAAGCAGCAGAAGTTGAGTTGATAACCACCATGTATGTTCCAGAAAGATAAGTGGGACCCTGGTTCTCCTTAGTCATTCTCTGGAAATCCCTGGAGGTTGTCCTCTGACGGGGCCTCCCCCGCCCCACAAGCCGACATCTCCGAGTAGCCCATTTCAAGGCTTGAATGCAAGCAATGTTGAACTCGTAACAAACCCCATTGATGGAGTCCATTGATGTAACATCCTGCTCACTTTATGATTGAATTAATTTGACAACCTCCTAAGTGAGTGCAGGACATGCGTAGGATAAGGCATCCCCAAAAGATAGTAGCTGGGATCAAACCAGGGGTGGGTTCCTGCCAGTTCTAACCCTTTCTATAGAAGAGGTTCCACAAATCTACAGTGCTGTTTAGAACCGCTTCCAGCTCCCTCCCCCCGCCCGTCCGCGCATCATCAAGATGAAGAGCGAGAGGAGGAATTCTGGGAGTTGAAGTCCACAAGTCTTAAAGCTGTCAAGTTTGAACACCCCTGGGTTTTTTTTTCTAAAGGGTTAGGGGTGCAAGGGTCTTGTAACTTGACAGCTTTAAGACTTGCACACTTCAATGCCAGAGTTCCTCAGCCAACATGACTGGAGGAGGAATTCTGGAAACTGAAGTCCACAAGTCTTAAAGCTATCAAGTTTGAACACCCCTGGGGTTTTTTTTCTAAAGGGTTAGGGGTGCAAGGGTCTTGTAACTTGACAGCTTTAAGACTTGCATCCTTCAAATGCCAGAGTTTCTGAGCCAACACTTTGGTTGCTAAGCAAGAGCGTTGTTAATTGAGTTTCACCACATTTTACAAGTTGGCCACGCCCACCCAATCACATTGCTGGCAAGCCACTCCCACCCAGTCACATGGCCAGCAAGCCACTCCCACAAAGCCACACCTACAGGAAAAGGTTCTATAAAAATTTGAAACCCACCACTGGTTCAAACTAACCAGGTTTAAGGGGTTCTGGAAACGAGTTTATGGTTCTATCTTTCTCACAGGCTTACTAATGCCATTCTGCAAATTTCGTATCTCAGGTGGCAATTTAAGAATCCCTAGGGTTTAATCCTGTGCCCAAGGGCCCCTAGGATTCCCACAACATAGATGTCGTTGCTTGCAGGTTATCTCCAACATGGCTTATTAAGCCATCATGCCCAGCTATATCCAGCTATTGTAGCTTGCAAACCGTGTTTACGGTGCGTGACTCCAATCCAATTTGGTGATTGGTCCAACTATCTTTAAATTGTGGTTTAGTACGATGGGCAAGCCCTAGTAACGAATCCAGGCAGCCTAAAAGGTCAGTCTAAAAACGATACTTCATATGGTCACCAGATATTCACGGTTTTATCTTATCGATAACCAAAGACCCAAACCCTTTGTGGGTTGCCACAAAGAAGAGGGAGTCAAACGATTCTCCAAGGTACCTGAGGGTAGAACAAGAAGCAATGGGTGGAAACTAATCAAGGAGAGAAGCAACTTAGAACTAAGGAGAAATTTCCTGACAGTTAGAACAATTAATAGGTGGAACAGAAGTTGCCTCCAGAAGTTGTGAATGTCCCAACACTGGAAGTCTTTAAGAAGATGTTGGATAGCCATTTGTCTGAAATGGTATAGGGTTTCCTGCCTAGGCAGGGGGTTGGACTAGAAGACCTCCAAGGTCCCTTCCATCTCTACTATTGTATTGTATAAAGATGGATGGGTAGAATGTAGCAGAGCAAGAGGCAGGTTGGGCAGACGGGAAGGGTGAAAAATTCAAAATCTGTTTTTGAGCAATCATTAACGAACCTATTCGAATGTTTGGGTTAATAACAGTTTCAATAGGACTTACAAAAAGCAGGCAGTGTGGTGTAGTGGTGAAAGTATTGGATGAGGAGTAAAGTTCAAGTAGAGGGATGTGGTGGCTCAGTGGCTAAGATGCTGAACTTGTCGATTGAAACGGCTGGCAGTTTGGCGGTTCGAATCCCTAGCGCAACATAACGGAGTGACCTCCTGTTTCTTGTCCCAGCTTCTGCCAACCTGGCCGTTGGAAAGCACGTCAAAAATGCAAGTAGAAAAATAGGAACCACCTTTGGTGGGAAGGGAAACGGCGTTCCGTGCGCCTTCGGCGTTGAGTCATGCCGGCTACATGACCATGGATATATGCCTAACCAGCCTGGGCTCCTTAGGGCCCCAAGAGGAATGAGAAGACCCAGGTTCTGGTTCTTCCTTGAGCATGGAAGCTCTCTAGATCAGGGGTCACCAACTGTGTGTACCAGAATGGCACGGGATCTCTTGCTTGAGGAGGACTAGATGACCTCCAAGGTCCCTTCCAATAACTCTTCTGTTATTCCGTCTTGTTAAACGAATTGTAGAGACGCTCCCACCATCGTGAAACGGCATCTCCTTCAATGACCAACCTCAAGCCAAAAAAGGACAACTTCACAATGTGTTGCCACCAGATGGGGGGGAAACGTTTTGGCCACAACAGTCAAAAACACTTCCTCCGTTAGACAATCAGGAGCCAACAGAATCTGCCCTGAAGGAAGCACAGAAATTTGCCCCCACGCCATGAAAACCATAACTGGGACCTATAAGAGCTGTGGTGGCACAGGGCTTAGAATGAGGAATTGCAGACTAATTCTGCCCACAGCCAGGAGTTCGATCCTGACCGGCTCAAGATTGACTCAGCCTTCCGTCCTTCCGAGGTTGGTAAAATGAGGACCCAGATTGTTGGGGGCAAGAGGCTGACTCTGTAAACTGCTTAGAGAGGACTGTAAATGCAATGTGAAGCGGTATATAAGTCTAAGTGCTATTGCTATTGCTCTTACCTTCCTTCCTTCTTGCCATCCATCCATCGCGCACAGTGGTTAGAATGCAATATTGCAGGCTAACTCTGCACACCGCCAGGAGTTCGATCCTGGCCAACTTGAGGCCTTCCGTCCTTCCGAGGTCAGTAAAATGAGGACCCAGATTGTTGGGGGATAAGAGACTGACTCTGTAAATCACTTACAGGAGGCTGTAAAACTCTGAGAAGCGGTATGTAAGTCTAAGGGCTACCTATAAATCCCCAGTTTCATCCTGAAACTTTTTAAACAAATGACAGTTCTATCCCTTAAAAGGATGGGGCACCAAGAGGAATAGACCATTATCTCCACCCCTTTTTTTCCTTCTGCTTTGCTGGCTTTCCCCCCTCACATCTGCATTTCAAAAGCGACATCTTTTTTTAAAAAAAAAATCATTTCTCTGAATGCGCAAATCAACGATAGATATACATGGCTCGTTTCTGCTTTTTCTCCCCCCGTTTACTTCTTTTGATCAGTTCAGGTAGTAGCAAACATTATATTAATATTCAATCCTCCTCATCCTCATTTTTAATAAAACAGATATCTTTAAAAGGTCTCGCATCACCACGACGAAATATCCCACCGAATATTTACAAAAACCGGAACGATTGCACCGAGGAAAGCCGAACAGAACGCCAGAGCAACAGAAGGCAGAATCCAAATTTGGAACAGATTTGGGGGCGCGGTAGGGTGGGTGGGGGAGCAGCCCGGGAGGGGGGGAAAATCCACACCACGAAGAATATTCCCCACAAAGACACTTTCTTCCTAGGGAAAATCAATAAATAAAGGCATGCGAAGTGGGGCCAGGAAAACCAGCACAGAGGTTGGGACCGCCGAGGGTTGATCCACCTGGGTGCAAATCAGTACTTAAGCAAGGAGATGGGCTTCATAAACTCGCCTTGAAGGTGTGATGTACCTTGGGACACACACACACAAAGATACACACACACAAAGATACACACACACACACACACTAATTCTGTGTTTGTACGATTTGGATTACAACCAGTGTTCTTTTAACCTTGGGGAAGTCATGTTATTGATGGTATTTTGAGTGGACCGACAAGGTAGCAGAGAGAGAGGGGGGAGAAGGGAGGGAGGGAAACACACACACACACAAACACAAACACACACTAATGCTCTTTTTGTACAATTTGGCTTTCAACCTTGGGAAAGTCATGCTATTGATGGTATTTGGGTGGACCAACAAGGCGCGCACACTGAGAAAGAGAGAGAAAGAGGGAGGGAGGGAGAGAGAGAAAGAGGGAGGGAAAGAGAGAGGGAGAGAGAGAGAGGAAGGGAAAGAGAGAGAGGGAGAGAGACTGTTTTTGTACAATTTGGGTTTCAACCAGTGTTCTTTTAACCTTGGGAAAGTCAGGTCATTGATGGGACTTTGGGTGGACCGACATGCACACACAGAGAGAAGAGAGAAACACACACAGACACACAAATGCTGTTTTTGTACAATTTGGGTTTCAACTCGTCTTCCTTTACCTTGGCAGCTTGGAGGAGAAGTGTGGACTTCAACTCCCAGAACCCCCCCTGGCTTAGCCTTCTTCTAACCAAATTCTCACCCAATGACAGAGAACCCCTCTGGTTGAATTTGCAACCAAGCGGGTTTTAACCCAAGATTACAACTGTCAACTGGGGGTGACGGTACAGTGTGTGTGTGTGAGAGAGAGAGAGTGAGAGAGAGAGACAGAGAGAGAGAGAGAGAGAGAGAGAGAGAGAGAGAGAGAGAGAGAGAGAGAGAGAGAGAGAACGAACCACATTTCTTTCTTTCACGCCCAAGAAAAAAAAATGTGAATTATGGAGCAGCTCAGAAACCTCCCCCCACCCCATCCCAAAATTAAAACCGGTTGCAAATTTTAACTTCTAAAGGGACGGGAGAGGGATGGCATTTAAGTGCCATTAATAATTAAGCGAGGTGGATCGACAAGGCAACAAAAACCTATTTGGGTTTTGTTTTCCCCCCCAGCCCCCACCCCAATTTTCTGGCCGTTCAGTCTCTACTTGGGCAGGGGGAGGGTGGGAAAACATTGTGAAATGCTGTGTGTAATACAGTTTGGGGGAGACATGGGAGTGCGTGCATCGCACTTTCTTATTTTAGAGGATTTTGTTGGCACGGGGGAAAATAAGCTGTATCTTTTGCCAAACAGGGCACAAAAATGCGATTTTTTTTAAAAAAACAACCATCCAGCTGGTTATACGCATTGCTGGCTGCAGAGAGGGGCATCTTTATCTCACTTTAACAGGCCAAAGTGTTATCATTTCCTCTTGCTTTAAAAAAAAAACCACACACACACACACACACACCAGAGAAACACAGAAAGCCAAGAAAAATCTTCGCAGCACCAGGTTGGCAAGGGGTTTAAAAAAAAAAAACAGTGGGAAAATAGGTGGAAGGAGGGATAAGCTCCCAGCATTTTGGATTTGTAGCAAAATGGGGACAATCCAGGGGTCTAAGGGGGACTAACGCAGCCTCTCTGCAACCTTTCAAAGCAGCTGCCTCACTTTCTGAATCGCACAGCCGTGGAAGAAAAGAATTCGAACGATTTCCTTCGTTGGATTACTTTTTTTTTTTTGCTGACAAGGAATTTAATAATTTTATTCTGGTTTTTTTCCCCCTTAAAATGAGAGAGATTATGGAGAGATTATTGGGTGATATTTAGAGATGCTGACAAGCTGTGAATTAATTGCTTTAATTCATTTAGTTAATTAATTTAGGGTGGTGGGCCCCTTATTCTTCCCCCCCCCCCTGTTTTTCTTTCCGTTCCTCCACTGGGTTTATTTCTTGTTTCTTTCTTAAGAGACGGATTTAAGCAGGTGGAGGAGAGAGGTCAGGTTTTATTTGAGATTCTGCCAAACGATGAATTAATTTAAATTTTTTTTTACCTGCTGGGGTGATGGGGAAGTTACTCTTTCTCTTCTCCCCCTTTCGTTTCCTTTCTTTAGCTCGCTGGGTTTCTTTTCATGTTTTTCTCTTTATATTCCTCATCCTCAGTATTTGATTTCATTTAATTTAGGCTTCGTCCTAAAATTATTGGGGGGGGGGGAGAGACTACAAAACTCATGATGCACCAACAAACCAAGTTTCTCATAGAGCAGTGTTTCTCAAGCTTGGTGACTTTAAGTCCTATGGACTTCAACTCCCAGAATCCCCCAGCCAGCTGGCTGGGGAATTCTGGGAGTTGAAGTCCACAGGACGTAAAGTCGCCAAGGTTGAGAAACATTGTCCTAGAGGGAATATTTTTGCATCGAAAGAAAAGAAAAAAAGACTGAACTCCAAGGAAGTCCCCTAAAACAAACTTTTGGTACAAGTTTTGTTCCTGCTCAGTGGAAATTGGGACACCCTGCGAGGAATCTACCAAGCAATTTAAGAATCAATATCCATCTTTGTCGGTGGATTTTTTTTTTTTTTTTATCTCTGTTGGGCGAGAAGGGAAATATAGATTTGTGGGCAAAGACAGGGCAGGATCTGAAAGCACAGATGGCAACGCTTGGTCAATTGGGGGAAAAAATCAGCTAACTAGGGAGAGATCGGCCACTTGAAGACTCCCAAGATTTTGCATTCTTCTGACCCGCCAAATTTTGCATTGGGACCGGCAAAATTTAGTCCGCGCCTTTTTCCACCCTGCCCACCTGCCCAGAAAGGCCTTGTATTTTTTCAAGAGAGTAGAAATACTCAAGAGGGTAGAAATACTCAAGAGAGTAGAAATGGAGAATCAACCAGGAATCAAGATCTCCATCAAAAACCTATCCCGCAACACTTTTGGCTCCCTTATTATCTCAAAACAAGGCAGGGGGGGGGGGAACCCCAAAAGTTTTCCAAGCAGAATCAAATCTGCTCGGGACGTCCCACAAAACGTTTTTGTGCAGATATGTGTAATGTTGTCTTTCCCCTCCCCGCCCCACCCCCACCCACAAAAAGGGAAGGTGTTAAGACAGGAGGGGGGGGATGAAAGAAGAGAAGGCGCGGAAGAGCAGGAGGAGGAGAAGAAAGAGGAAAAATGACAGCACCGTGATTAGTCGTAAACATTTACGTGCACTTTCATAGAGTCCTCACACGTCCGACGCCCCACCCCCCGTCCCCCCGCCTCGGCCCCCAGTATCTAATTTTTGTTTAGATACTAGGATGCTCTCGGAGAAGCGATGGGCTTCTTGCAAGGTGGTTCATCACCCTTGAGGGGGAGAAGGTGGGTGGGTGGGTACCTCTCGCTCACAAAAGTCCCTTTTGCGCATTTTGGATGGTAGGAACAAAGTTTCTTGAAGCCGTTTCCCAGGCAGGATGGGCCCCAGGGTGCAGACATACACCTACCCACCCCCCACCTCCGTCGCTCTCTTCGCCCTGCTTCCTTTCTCACTGCTCTTGAATCTGCTGTTGCATTTTCTGTAGCATTTCCTGCATTCTTCGCAGCTGCAGGCGAGATAAGGGGAGGGAGGGAGGAGGAGGGGAGGAGGAGAGGTCACAGTTTTTGTTTAAAAATAAATAAATAAAGGCTTACCGTACTTTTCGGAGTATAAGACGCACTTTTTTTTTTCCCCCTCAAAAAAAAGGGGGGTGAAAATTGGGGAAACGCTTAGATATTTTATTAATTGATTTTTTTTCTTTTAGAATATGTTACAAGATGTAATGTTATGGGGAGATCTGTTGAGATTGCCAAGGAATGCCAGTGGGTGGTTGTGTTTTTGAACGCAAATGATATCAGATAAGAGCACGTGTGAATAATTTTAGCTAGATGAGAAATGGTGGTGTATTGACAGTAAAATACATGAAGATTTTTGATGTAAAATGTACTATTCAATGGGAAGGAAATGTATGTAACAATTATGATAGAAACGCACGAAAACTGCTTGTAGCCAATCGACACGCTTTCGACAGGATGTCATGAAGGATGCTTCTTTTTGTGTGTGTTTTTGTTTATTTAAAACAATAAAAAAATGCTTTAAAAAAAAAGTGGGTGAAAATTGTGTGGCGTCTTATACACCAAATGTTGCCGAAGCCCCGCCCGGCCCCGCCCAGCCGCCAGCCCTCACCCATAACTCAAGGGCTAGCCATACTGCAAACTTTTAACAGCCTCTCCCGCAGCTTACCTCTTCGTCCTTCATCTTGATGAGCTTCTCTGTTTCAGCGTCAGGGGTTGGAAGTGGCAAGATGGGAATTGGACTTTCGATCCGGTTGTCCTGAGTCAGTTTGCTGAAAAGGGGGATTAAGCGTTAACTTCTGTAAATCGGCCTCCCTTCTTCTTGGAGGAGGAGGAGGAGGAGGAGGAGGAGGAGGAGGAGGAGGAGGAGGAGGAGGAGGAGGAGGAGGAGGAGGAGGAGGAGGAGGAGGAGGAGGAGGAGGAGGAGGAGGAGGAGGAGGAGGAAGAGGAGGAGGAGGAGAAAAAAGAGAAGGAAAAGTAGGAGGAGGAAGAGAAGGAGGAAGAGATGGAGGAGGAGGAGGAGGAGGAGGAAGAGGTGGAGGAGAAGAAGAGGTGGAGGAGGAGGAAGAGAAGAAAAAGGAGGAGGAGGTGGAGGAGGAGAAAGAGAAGGAGGAAGAGATGGAGGAGGAGGAAGAGGTGGAGGAGGAGGAAGAGGTGGTGGAGAAGGAAGAGGTGGAGGAGGAGAAAGAGAAGGAAAAGGAGGAGGAGAAAGAGAAGGAAAAGGAGGAGGAAGAGGTGGAGAAGGAGGAGGAGGTGGAGGAGGTGGAGAAAGTGAAGGAGGAAGAGATGGAGGAGGAGGAAGATGTGGAGAACAAGGAGGAAGAGGTAGAGGAGGAGGAGAAGGTGGTGGAGGAGGAGGAAGAGGAGGAGGAAGAGATGGAGGAGGAGGGGGAGGAAGAGGTGGAGAAGGAGATGATGTGGAGGAGGAGAAAGAGAAGGAAAAGGAGGAGGAGGAAGAGGTGGAGAAGGAGGAAGAGGTGGTGGAGGAGGAGGATGTGGAGGAGGACAAGGAGGAAGAGGTAGAGGAGGAAGAGAAGGTGGTGGAGGAGGAGAAAGAGAAGAAGGAAAAGGTGGAGAAGGAGGAAGATATGGTTGTGGTGGTGGTGGTAGTTGTTTTCTTGCAGACGTTTCATGACCCAAACAATGACTACCACTGATGATATTCCCTAGTTGGGTCAGGAAACATCTGCAAGAAAACAACCAAGCTCACGGAGCACCAACGACCCCACACAGTCCTCCTCCTCCTTTCCCCCCTCCTTGCCTCCTGATCGGATGGGTCCGGGAACTCACCTGGTCATCTGTTGGATGCATTGGGCTCGATAGTTCTCATAATGGACGTCACACGTCACGTCTTTCAGGTCATGCATGTGGGTTCGGATCAGCATGTTCCGTAGCTTCACAAAGTCACAGTGCGCTTGGTTCTCCACTAGGGAGGGCAGAAAGAAAGACATCCTTTTGGAGTTGGGTGGCATGGACCACTCAACCCATCCCTACACTAAAAAGGAGCCCTCTAATCATTCCGGAAAGACACAGAGTCAACGAGCAAAGGGCAAGGAGAGCTTCTCCTCTGACAGTCCGTCTTATCTCTGCGATAGATCTCCATCTGTCCTGTTATCTCTGAAAGGACAACTGGGAACATCTAATAGTCTGACTGGAACATGCCCAGATCAACCAGCATTGGTTCTGACTCTAAACCAGAGGTCTCCCGACCTTTCGGAACTCTGGGACCATTAAATTCATCATTTTAAATCCCACGAATACGATCTGCCTGGCTGGTTGGGCGTGGCTAGATGGTCATGTGACTGGATGGGCGTGGCCAACGCAATGTCACTCATGTCGAGGGGCACCTCGCTGGCCTCCACTCTCCTCTCCCCTCCCAGCCGCTCATCCCCCCTGCCCACTCGGGCTTCCCAAGAGGAAGCAGTTGCTGGAGCTAAGCAGCCACCAGAAGAAAAGAGTTGGCAAAACTCTGCTCAGTTCAAATTGGATCTGACCGAGAAGGAGGCTCAGCAGAAGCACCTCACTGAGGACTAGCAGCATGGGCTTTCCAAGCAGAGGGAAGACTGCGGGAGTGCAAAGCCAGGTACCAGCGCCTGGAGGCTCAGAGGGCTGAGATGGTCAGGCAGTTCCAGGCCATGATGCAGTCCCACTGGAACAAGGCCCTCCAGCTCTTTGCTACCAGCGGCTCTTCCCTCCAGCCTTCGCCCAAAGCCCCCCACCAGGAGGCTGAAGCAGACCCCCAAGGTAGGAATTCCCCCCTCTGACCTGCACCAAAAGACCCCGAAGGGGGAGACTCCCTGCAGCAACACAAGCGTTCTCTGCACGTATCCATCCCAGGGGCCGTAGTTTGAGGACCCCTGATTGAGTGCAATGTAAAAAATGCAAATAATTTTTCTGTGGACCACCAACATTTTGTCATGGGCCATCAGTGATCCATGGACCACCAGTTGCTGACCGCTGCTCTAAACTGACCACCGCAGAAGCTCATAACTAAAACTTTCCAACTGTTTGGGCCTTCAGAGCTTCACTGCTTCCAAACCAGGAAGTTTCACTTAGATTTCAAAGAAAACAATAGATCTTGTGAGTTCCTAGGATCAGTGTTAAAAGTCAACCAGACAGCTTACCTTCCACAATGCCCCAAGGGTAGAGTCTTCCTCGGACCCTCTGCCCCTTGGCTTCGACCACCGTGTTGCTCCCAATGACTGCAAAGGGCGCACTCTCCTGGTGCCAACACAAAATGTTACAAGAAGTTAGGAGAACCACAACCGAGAGGGGGACCTGGTTGAAAGCTTAACCAGGTTGCTCTTGCTTCTGAATAGGCAGCAAACCTATTTCAGTAATATAATCTATACTTGTTCTGACCGAGGCTTCCCAAGAGCATGAAGCAAACTCCTGGTCCTGACAAAAAACCCTTTTATTAATTAATTGTGAGTTCTGCTCATTCACATCCAGCAAAGTCTTTCGAGGGAGGATTCACAGTCACAGACCTTATCTGCCTTGGAGAGCTGCCAGGATGATATCTGCAGGGATTGGCAAGGAGTCTCGGAGAGTCACGAACCAATGAAGCAAACTAATGGTCTCCTGCAAACTCCACTCCCCTTTCGCTCCTCTTTTATTCCCTTTGGGAGGGGCCATTCATCGTCCACCTGTGTCCTTACTCCCAAGTCGACCCCTGTTCTTTAGCTCTTCCCTTCGTCTGGCAACTCTGCGCATGCGCATACTGGGAACAGGCTCCAGCTGTTCTTCTGCCCCACTGATCTCTGACTCTGAAGGCAGCTGATAAATGTCAGATGGCCCTGGCCCCCTCTCTGCCTCCAACACAGAGCCCTCATCAGAGCCTTCCCCAGACTCCAGGACTGGCCCATCTTCCTCCCCAACCTCCTCACTGTCTGAATCTGCTGCCATCTGCGCTGGCCGTTGGTGAGCCACAACAATATTTGAGTCTCAGAAATGACGTAAGTTTTACTCACCTTCAGTTCTCTGTCTTGTTGCTTGAAATCCTCATCTTCATCAGAGTCGCATTCGGGAAACTGGTAAACTTTGATTCCAAACTTGTCAATCTCTTCCCGGATCTGACAAAAAGATGATTGTTCAAATCAATATTATACCATCCTGTATTGCAATGTATTCTTTGCCTATTGTGCAGGTAAAGAGACATAGTGGCACAGGGGTTAGAATGCAGTACTGCAGGCTAACTCTGCCCACTGCCAGCAGTTCGATGCTAACCAGCCCGAGCTGGACTCAGCCTTTCCAACCTTCTGAGGTGGGTAAAATGAGTGTTGGGGGCAAGAGGCTGACTCTGTAAACCGCTTAGAGAGGGCTGTAAAGCATTGTGAAGCGGTATATAAGTCTAAGGGCTATTGCTCTTGTTGACTCTCCAGGCACAATGACATGGAAATGTAGTTTGGTTTGTCAAAGAGACATTTTTAAGGTTGTCTGAAGTCTCACATAGTTGCTTTATGTACTTTTTGGTGGGTTGAACTACATCACTGCCCATAGGGAGAGGCGGAAATACAGCTCCCCAGTTCAAAACCCATTTCCTACATGGATTTCTCTTGAGAAATCACAAGGAGTGAATGCCTAAATATTATTAAAATAAAATAAAATAATAACATAAAATAAAATGAAATAATAACATAAAATAAAATAAAATAATAAAATAATAACATAAAATAATAAATAATAAAATAAAATAAATAATAAAATAAAATAATAAATAATAAAATAATAAAATAAAATAATAAATAATAAAATAAAATAAAATAATAAAATAAATATAAAATAAAATAAAAATAAATAAAAAAATAAAATAAAAATAAATAAAATAAATAAAATAAATAAAATAAATAAAATAAATAAAATAAAAATAAAATAAATAAAATAAATAAAATAAATAAATAAAATAAATAAATAAAATAAATAAAATAAATAATAAATAAATAAAATAAATAAATAAAATAAATAAAATAAATAAAATAAATAAAATAAATAAAATAAATAAAATAAATAAAATAAATAAATAAAATAAATAAAATAAATAATAAAATAAATAAAATAAATAAAATAAATAAAATAAATAAAATAAATAAATAAATAAAATAAATAAAATAAATAAAATAAATAAAATAAATATTATCACATGTATTGATTTTGGAGTGACCCATAAGATAACCCTGCCTTATAAACTACTAGCCAATTTGGTCTATTGGTTAAAGTACGGAGCTAGAAACCAGGAGGCAGTGAGTTCTAGTCCAGCCTTGGGCCTGAAAATCAGCTGAATGACTTTCGCCAATCACTAGGAGACTGGGAGTTCTAGTCCTGACTAAAGCATGAAAGCCAGTTGGGTGACTTTGGGCCAATCACCAACAGACTGGGAGTTCTAGTCCCGCCTCAGCCATGAAAGCCGACTGGGTGACTTTCACCCAATTCCTCTTTTTCAGGCCAGCCCACCTCGCAGGGTTGTTTGTGGGAAAAATAAGAGGAGGAAGGAACATAAGTATGTTTGCCACCTTGAGTTTTGTTTTTATATGTATATATAGAAATCATAAAGACGGGACATAAATAAATAAAGTTAATTATTATTATTTTTTAAAACAAGAAAACCCTTTCCTTTGGAAATAAGGAATGTCCTGCCCACCCGTTCTTTTAGCTTCTTGATCTCGGAGGGAACAAGGCAGTCGGCTTTCGCAATGAGGGGAACAATATTCACTTTTTCATGGAGGCCCTTCATGAACTCCACATCCACCGGCCTTAATCTGCAACGCAAAAGGGGGTGAAAAGACGACCGTCTCAATCCACTTCTCCAATCCACTTCTCAGAAGCAAAGCCAGAAGTGGCACTAGATAAATTCCCTCCCGCCTGAACTCCAAAAACCAAAACAGGAAAGCAACTTGGACGCGGCAAAGAGGAAGCGAATGTCAGGCGCAATAAGTTAGGAGCCAGGATAAGAGCTCAAAAATGCCGCAAGTGTCCGGCCTGCCGCCATCTTTTCTTTTGGATCTCTGGCCTGCCGCACTTTCTATTATTCTACCGTGCATTTTCTATTGTGGGAAAATGGGAGGGGGAGGGATGGTACGGAGTGAGATGCGATGTAGCCATAACAACGTTCTTTCTAGAAAGCCAAGGTCATCCTTTGTCTCTGCACTCTCTGCACCTGACCGGAACTGGATGGGTGGAAGCTGCCAGCATGGCAGTGGAAGATTGGACCGTGGGATGGGCTGGTGGGTGTGGGGGCAAGATCTTGAACTTTCAACTGGGTGGGGAAAACCGGGAAGCTTTCAGATTTGGGTTTTCCCAGATGTGCCAACATGGCTCTCTCTTAATAAATTGGAACTTTGAGCAATTCTTTGCCTTGGACTCTGATTTACTTTTGGATGCTATTTGGAACCCTGACAGAAGTGTATTTCATACTACCCATGAGGTGTCCTTGATACTCTCTGAGATTGGTTGTTTTCTTGCAGATGTTGCATTATAGGACTTGTGGAGGAGGAGGAAGACTGTGGGATCATTGATAATCTCTGAGCTTGCAGACATTTTATTATTCAAATGAGGTAACATCCACAGTGCTAGAAAGGAATGGGATTTGGGGGAGAGGTGGAGGAGGAGGAGGAGGAGAGAAGAGAAAGGAAAGGAAGAGGAATTTAAAGAGAAGGGGGAAAGGGAAAGGAAAGGGAGAAGAAGAAGAGATGGGAAGGGAGAGGAAGAGGAAGGGGAAGGAGAAAAAGAAGAAGAGGAGGAGGAGGAGGGGGGGAAGGGAAAGGAAGAGGAAGGAGAAGAGATGAAGGGAAGGGAAGGGAAAGGAAAGGGAAGGGGAAGGAGAAGAGAAGAAGGGAAGGGAAAGGAAGAGGATAAGAAGAAGGGAAGGGAAAGGAGAGGAAGAGGAAGGAAAAGAAGAGAAGAAGGGAAGGAAAAGGAAAGGAAGAGGAAGGAGAAGAAAAGAAGAAGGGAATGGAAAGGAAGAAGAAGAGAAAGAAGAAGGACTGTGGGATTCTTGGTGCTCTCTGAGCTGGTTTTCTTGCAGACGTTTCATTACCCTAGCCCTGATGATGTTACCTAGTTGGGTCATGAAACTTCTGAAACATGCCAACTGAGGGATTCTGGGAGTTGAAATCCAAAAATCGTAAAAGCTGGCAAGGTTGGGGACTCCTCCACTAACAGTTGTAGAAGCTGCACTCTAACTTCCAAACAAAAGGGGTCAAAACTGTGGGGTCTCGGCCTTACCCGTGTCCAAACGGCGAGATAAAATAGAGGCAACAGTGAACTCGATTGTCTTGGATATTCTTCCGGTTGAGGCCACTCTCATCCCGGAAGTATTGCTCAAACTGCTGGTCGATGTAGTCGGTAATCGGCTTCCAGCTGGACAGTCGTAACAAACGAGGAAAACAAAAGCAATTATAGTTCCCAGAATCAGTGACTTAATAAAAAACAAATAAATAAAATAAAATACAGATAGCCTTCGACTAAGTTAGGGCCACAATCAAGCTTAACATTTCTTTTCTTTTTTGTCTGTAAATTTTTATTTTATTGTTATATAAACAATCCATTTTCCATTAACCTGTGTGCCGTCTGGGTATACATATTTTGTGCCAACACTAAAATATTGTTTTATCTTATTCGTAATTTCATCTCACCTTAGCTTAATTTCCAATACCTTAAGTATCTAATATTGTTATAATACTAGAAGCCTATTGTTGAGCGAGATACTTGTTCAGTGAGTTTTGGTCCATTTTACGACCTTTTGCGCTATGGAATGGAATGGAATGGAATAGAAAGAATAGAATAGAATAGAATAGAATAGAATAGATAGAATAGAATAGAATAGAATAGATAGAATAGTAGAGTACAGTAGAATAAAGGAGGAGATGGAGGAGGAGGAGGAGATGGAGGAGGAAAGAAGAGTAGAGTAGAGTAGAACAGAGTAGAATGGAGGAGAGGAAAGAAGAGTAGAGTAGAGTGGAATGGAGGAGGAGGAGATGGAGGAGAGGAAAGTAGAGTAGAGTAGAGTAGAGTAGAGTAGAATGGAGGAGGAGAAGGAGATGGAGGAGAGGAAAGAAAAGTAGAGTAGAATGGAGGAGGAGAAAGAGATGGAGAAGAGGAAAGAAGAGAAGAGAGTCGAGTAGAATGGAGGAGGAGGAGGAGATGGAGGAGAGGAAAGAAGAGTAGAGAAGAGTAGAGGAGAATGGAGGAGGAGGAGAAAGAGATGGAGGAGAGGAAAGAAAACAAGAGAGTAGAGTAGAGTAGAACAGAACAGAACAGAAGATTACAGAGGAGAGGAGAGGAGAGAAGGAGCTGGAAGGGACCTTGGAGGTCTTCTAGTCCAGCCCCCTAATTAAGTGGGTTTTGTACACATTCAGACAAAAGGACTCACCAATCTGAATTGTTGACGGCATCTCCAAAACCTGGCGTGTCCACTATTGTCAGCTTCAGCTTGACCCCTTTCTCTTCGATGTCCACGGTATGTTTCACAATCTCGACCGTCTGATTTATCCTTTCTTAATAGATAAAAGGAAAAACAACCATGGAGGTAGCTTAGCACCAAGATCTGCCTCCAAGTCCCAACTAACATGGTTACACAGGGATCATCCCCAGGTTGCATCTGCTCTCCCTTTCCTCCAAAATATCCAATACGTTGGGTGGCCTTGAAGGGTTGTAACTTTGAATAGTTACTAAGAGAACAGTTGTAAGTTGAGGACTAGCTGTATAAGGGGACAAACTCATTCATTATACTGAAGCATGATTTTTGGCAATTCCAT
Organism: Natrix natrix natrix; assembly: GCA_029891615.1. NCBI lineage: Eukaryota > Metazoa > Chordata > Lepidosauria > Squamata > Natricidae > Natrix > Natrix natrix. Next base: position 610,607 of record JAKRSK010011494.1, read on the forward strand.
GATGTAGTTTTGGGCCAGGAAGAGATCCCGGTTGGTCCACGAATCATCTTATTTTGTAAAAACAGATCCTCTCAGATTACAAAGATGCTCACCCACACGTTTCTACCAAGAATATACAATTAAGACCCACAAGTTATAAACATCATGGGGAATTGTGCTATTGGCTCTGATCACGACTAATTAAGAATGGTACCCTCAGCGTTGAGAAGTTTCCGGTCTTTGTAGAGATCTGTCAGAAAGAGACTGTTCACCAGGGTTGATTTGCCCAGACCAGATTCTCCTAAAAGAACAAAAAGCAAACAATTCTTTTTTTAAAAAAAATAATGATAATCTTGGAAGGAGTCTCAAATCTTCAGAAATGGCACAGACGAACTAACACAATCTTCTCTCTGTAGCTGATATTCTTATTTAGAACATTCTGTCCTTGGAGAGAGAGACAATATTTCAGTCTAATTTTTAATCTCCATTCTCAGGGAGGGGAAGGGAAGGGAAGAGACGGGGAGGGGAGGGAAGGGAAGAGGAAAGAAGAGATGGGGAAGGAAGAGAAGAGACAGGGAGGAACGGGAAAAGAAGAGACGGGGAGGGGTGGGATGGAAAGAGGAAAGAAGAGAGGAGGCAGGGAGGGAAGGGAAGAGAGAGGGAGGGAAGGGATCGGAAGGGATGGAGGGAAGGGATGGGAAGAGATGGAGGGAAGGGAAGGGATGGGATGGGGAAAGAAGAGAAGAGACAGGAAGGGAAGGGAAGGGAAAAGGAGGGGAGAGGAGAGAAGAAAGCATGGGAAGGAGGGAGGGAGGGAGCAAAGAGAAAGAGGGAAGGAAGGAAGGAAGGAAGGAAGGAAGGAAGGAAGGAAGGAAGGAAGGAAGGAAGGAAGATTAAACAGCATTCATCCTTTTGATTCATCCACCCCTGGATGTCCACAGTTGGTCCACCTCTATCAAGGATGGTTTAACATGCAAGCTATTCACAAGTAGAACCTTGGCTGACCATTCCTCACTGATTTTGGGTGACCTTGGAAGATCTACCAAGCCGGAACGCTTAAGTCCATCCCACAACTGCTCTACCAGGAAGCTGAAAAAACCCCTCTCGGTAGACGCGCCCACCCTTAAAGAGAAGGTCCTGAACCTGGCTCTTCCCTCACCTGCCACCATGAGAGTGAAGTCGAAGCCCTTCTTCACTGACTTTCGATGGACCTGGTTGGGCAAAGTGGCAAAGCCCACGTATTGCTTCTCATGGTCCTGAGAAGGGGAGATAAGCAGCCATGGGTCAGACTGGGGGAAAAAGGAGAGAATGAGAAGAGAACAAACTTTTGATTTGCACAACAATCACATCAACTCTGGAGGTTGCCTACTCCCGAGTTAAGTTGGGAGATGTTCACTTAGATTGGGGTCTTCTACTCCAGGCCCCCCCCCCAACCTTTCGGACCTCAGGGGCCACTCAATTCATAATTTTAAACCCCGCGGACCACTAATACGATCTGCCTAATGACCAGCTGACTGGGCGTGGCTAGGGGGGGTCATGTGACTGGGTGGGCGTGGCCAACTGGATGTCACTCATATCAATGGGCGGCTGGTGACCCCCAGGGGGAGAGCCTTCTCTGTGGGAGCGCCTTCCCTCTGGAATGAGCTGCCCCCGGAGCTTCACATAATCCCCGACCTCCGGTCCTTCCGACGCGCCCTAAAACGTTGGCTTTTCCAGCAAGCCGGCCTGGCCTGTTAATTTTATCTCATTTTTAAAACGTTATTGTCCTATTAATTGGGTTTGTTTTTTTTGGAAATGCATCTAATTTCTTTTTAACTTTTGGGATGAGTGTTTTTTAATGTTGTACGCCGCCCTGAGTCCTTTGGGAGAAGGGCGGCATATAAATCCAATAAAACAAACAAACAAGTTTCACGGTAATTCTGCAAACCGCTCTACAGAGGTTTCATAATTTCTTGAAAACCTAGTTATAAGGGTATGCCAACCTACTGAACAAGAACTAAGAACACACTGGCTTCATTTTGTTAATTGCCCTCGTCCTGGAACCACTTCAGGAATATATTTTTTAAAAAATTACATTTTTCTTTTCTCTAGCAAAAGTTGATCTGTGTTGCAATTTGCAATTTCCTGTGTGTGTGTGTGAGTGTGTTTGCTTAAAAGGAAGGGGGTGTTGGGTTGATGATGCCCTCGTTCACACACAGCAGTCTTCAACCCCCTCACCCTGCTTCCAAAATCTCCATGGCTGGTTTTTTTTTTTTACACCACGACAACGACAACAACGCAAACCAAAATTGAAAAACAACAACAAAAGCCTCATTGCAGCTTAGGACAATGGGAAAAATCTAGGCCACAGGCGCTCATTCCAGAATGCAATCTTTTGCGATTAGAAAGACACGGCGATTCTTCTGGCTCAGCAGAGAGCCGGAAAAATACGAAGGGCAAAAACCCTGCTAAAGGGGAAAGCAGAGTTTGCAAAGCGTGGCGATATAATCAGCTTTTTTTCGGATACATTTTGCCTTCTGAAGTCAAGGCTGGTACAGAGTGGCCTCCAAAAGAAATCAGCACATTTTCTTTCTTTCTATTTAAATGTCAACATGATCTGGTGCCCCCTTGGTACAAAATGAAGTTCAGTGTAGAGAAAAGGTAAAGTCCTACGCTTAGGGAAGAAAAACCAAAAAGGACACCTATAAACTGGGTGAAACCAGGTTTCATAGCAGGGACTGTGAGAGAGATCCTGGAATCTTAGTGGACATCCAGCTAAATATGAGCCAGTTGTGTGCAGCGGCAGCCAAAAAAGCCAATGCAATCCTAAGTGGCATTAACAAAAGGATGCAATAAAGATTGAGTGAGGTACTAATACCACTCTATAAAGCCTTAGTAAGACCACATCTAGAGTTCTGCATCCAGTTTTGGTCACCACGCTATAAAAAAGATGTTGAGAGTCTAGAAAGAGTGCAGAGAAGAGCAACCAAGATGATGAGGGGACTGGAGGCTAAGACATACGATGAACGGTTGCAGGAACTGGGCATGGCTAGTCTAGTGAAGAGAAGGACCAGGGGAGACAGGAGAGCAGTCTTCCAATATTTAAGGGGCTGCCACAGAGAGGAGGGGGTCAAGCTATTCTCCAAAGCACCCGAAGGCCAGACAAGGAACAATGGATGGAAACTGATCAAGGAGAGATTCAACCTAGTAATAAAGGAGGAATTTTCTGACAGTGAGAACAGTCAACCGATGGAACAGAAGCTGCCTTCAAAAGTTGTGGGAGCTTCATCCCTGGAGGCTTTCAAGAAGAGACTGGACTGCCATTTGTCAGAAATGGTGTAAGGTCTCCTGCTTGAGTGTGGGGTTGGATTAGGTGACCTACAAGGTCCCTTCCAACTCTGTTATAATCTGTTATCTGATGTGTCTGATTCTCATTGTCAAAGGCCACCCTAGCTAAAAATTATGGGTGCTGAAGTCCCTTCCCTCCAAAATGGTGTTTCTCAACCTCAGCAGCCTGAAGATGTGGTGGACTTCACCTTCTAGTTTTCCCCAAATTTCACCATCAGATCATATGCATCTCTTGGACAACCCCAACACAGGATGCATGCCAATCTACCTGAACAAATCTGCTCACCTCACCCACATCCACCTCAATCTTCTGTTCAGACCATATTAGGTGGAGGGCTGGGAAGATCTCCCCAAATCATCAATCCTTGTGTATAATTTTTGTTCCTCCCCTTCTTTGTCAAGAGTCAAATCAGAGCAGCCACAGAAGGTCACCGATGGATGCAAACCACAAAATAACCTTGACCCATCCCCGTCTCTTCCGATTTGCCTCGCCAACTAGATTCACAGATTAACAGAGCTGGAAGAGACCTTGTAGGTCATCTAGTCCAACCCCCTGCCCAAGCAGGAGACCCTACTCCATCTCTTACAGATAGCAGTCCAGTCTCTTCTTGAAAGCCTCCAATGATGAAGCTCCCACAACTTTCGAAGGCAACTTCTGTTCCATGGATTGATTGTTCTCACTCTCAGAACATTCCTCCTTATTTCTAGGTTGAATCTCTCCTTGGTCAGTTTCCATCCATTCTTCCTTGTCTGGCCTTCAGGTGCCTTGGAAGATAGCTTGACCCCCTCCTCTCTGTGGCAGCCCCTCAAATACTGGAAGTCTTCTATCCTGTCTCCCCTGGTCCTTCTCTTCCCTAGACTAGCCATGCCCAGTTTCTGCAACCGTTCGTCATATGTTTTAGTCTCCAGTCCCCTAATCATATAATATATAATAGATGACCTACATATAATCATATAATAGATGAGTTACAAGGTCCCTTCTAACTCTGTTAATCTAATCTAATCTAATCTCTTAACCGTCAGCAATTTTTGACCTAATAAAGGAGTATATTCATAGTTCAACGTTGAAATCTTTCATGATCCAAACAAGGCAACATCATAAATGATGATCTAGCACTGATGATGTTAGCTAGTTTGGATCACGAAACGTCTGCAAGAAAACAACCAAGTTCAGAGAACACCAAGGACCCCACACTCTCCTCTTCCCCCTCCTCCTCTCCCTTCACTCCTTTCTAGCACTGATGAGGTTACTTCGTTAGAAATAGAATAACAGAGTTGGAAGGGACCTTGGAGGTCTTCTAGTCCAACCCCCTGCTTAGGTAGGAAACCCTACACCACTTGGGTTATCCAACCTCATCTTAAAAAACTTCCAGTGTTAGAGCATTCACAACCTCACAGCCAGTTGTTCCACTGAGTGATTGTTCTAATTATCAGGAAACTTCTCTTTAATTCCAGGTTGCTTCTCTCCTTGATTAGTTTCCACCCATTGCTTCTTGTCCTACCTTCCGGTGCTTTTGGAGAAGAACTTGATTCCAGGGGTGAAATTCAGCAGGTTCTGGAGAACCGGTAGCGGAAATTTTGAGTAGTTTGAAGAACCGGCAAATACCTCCTCTGGCTGGCCCCAGAGTGGGGTGGGAATGGAGATTTTGCAATATCCTTCCCCCAGCAGTGGAGAGGGAATGGGGATTTTGCAGTATCCTGCAACGCCCGCAGAACCGATAGTAAAAAAAAATTGAATTTCACCACTGCTTGACTCCCGCTTCTTTAAGGCAGCCCCTGAGATATTGGAAGACTGCTATTATGTCTCCCCTAGTCCTTCTTTTCATTAAACTAGACATACCCAGTTCCTGCAACCGTTCTTCCTATGTTTTAGCCTCCGGTCCCCTAATTATCTTTGTTGCTCTTCAGTTGGGTCATGAAATGTCTGCAGTAAGACCACCAAGCTCAGAGACCACCAAGGACCTCACAGTCCTCTTCTTCCTCCTCCTCCTCCTCCCAAACCCCACTCCCTGCTAGCATTGGTGATGTTACCTAGTTGGGTCATGAAACGTCTGCAATAAAAACACCAAGCTCAGAGAGCACCAAGGACCTCACAGTCCTCTTCCTCCTCCTCCTCCTCCTCCCAAACCCCACTCCCTGCTAGCATTGGTGACGTTACCTAGTTGGGTCATGAAACATCTGCAAGAAGACCCCCCCAAGCTCAGAGACCACCAAGGACCCCTCATTTTCTTGTCCTGAATGTTTTCTTCCCTTCCACTTGGGAAGTATCTTGGATGGGAAGATGAGATGCGTCTCCTGGGCTATCCTTATCTCTAAGTCTAAGCCCCTTCTCCCCCCCCCCACCCATCCACCTACTCCTTTCCAGTCCGGTCCTCGCTCTGCAAATATCCTGGTACCTTCAGCTTGGCAGAAGGACTCCGTTGGGTTTGAGTGCGGGGTAAAAGCAGCTTTGCCACTAACTGCTCTTGCAGAATGATGGAGTCCATCCGAAGGAACTCGGCAGGAGGGACCCGGTGGGGAGGGGGCAGCTCCAAGCGTCAAACTATAAATGGATCGGCGCGGAGGAGAACAGCCCCATTCGGGAGTTCTTATCCAGTTTTGACTAACTGTATCTGGCAGGCACCAGTCCGCCCACCCACACATACACACACACAGACACACTAACAAGCAGCCAGAGGGCTAGGATTTCCTGTCCAACTCTTACAGGCTTATTACTCAGAGGGAGGGGAAGACGTGTGTGTGTGTGTGTGTGTGTGTGTGTGTGTGTGTGTGTGTGTGTGCGCGCAGAAAGGAGAATATCCACTGCAGCTAACAGGAGCTTGCTAGAGTGAGCATTGGCACCCTGATCGTGGCAACGGAGCCTAGGAGCTATAACAAAGGCTTTGGAATAGGAATTGGGGTCAAATATCTAGCTATTCCTCATGTGGTTTTGATAAATAGGGAGAGGGAAAGGGAGGGAGGCAGGCAGGCAGGCAGAAAAGGGTAGGTAGGTAGGTAGGTAGGTAGGTAGGTAGGTAGGCAGAAAGACAGACAGATATGGCTGGATGGATGGGTGGACAAAGACAGATAACAGAAAATGGTACATAAAAGATAGGGAGAGAGAGAGAAAGAGAGGGGGGTAGGCAGGCAGAAAATGATAGATGATAGATAGATACGATAGATAGATAGATAGATAGATAGATAGATAGATAGATAGATAGATAGATAGATAGATAGATAGATAGATGATAGATAGATGATAGATAGATAGATAGATAGATAGATAGATAGATGATAGATAGATGATAGATAGATAGATAGATAGATAGATAGATAGATAGATAGATAGATGATAGATAGATGATAGATAGATAGATAGATAGATAGATAGATGATAGATAGATAGATAGATAGATAGATAGATAGATAGATAGATAGATGATAGATAGATAGATAGACAGACAGACAGACAGATAGATAGATATAGATGGACAGACAGACAATGGCTGGACGGATACGTGGACAAAGACAGATAACAGAAAATGGTACATAAAAGATAGGGGGAGAGAGAGAAAAAGAGAGGGAGGGAGGGAGGGAGGGATAATATATTTATTAGATATCAACATCAAAAGGAGAAAGGAAATGACAAAGCAAGTTCAAAGTGACTCCAAAAATATATATAGTCATCACGATTACAATATATTCGGTGATCGTGTGTTTTGTTGCGTCTGACGTGCAAGTGAGCGAAGTGTGCTCGTGCGCGCAAAATGTATTTACACGCCGAACCGGCAGTCATGCGGGCAGCAACTCAACTCACCCGATCTTAATATACTAATTGTCGACATACTAAAAAACCCTAGAGAGGGTGGGTGCGTCCTGATCTCTTGTGGCTGCACAATAACTCAAGGCTAGTTCCTTCCTTGATTCCTCCTCCTTGCCTGGCTGGGAATTCCCAACGAACACAGAGAGATGATCATTTTTTAGATGGAGATTTTAATGCCCACTTGTGGTGAAGATGATTTTGGAGAAAAACATACACAGCTCCTCCTTCTTTTCAGGCACAAAACTCAACCGGGCTGTTCGGCTAAAGAATTGTTCTTGCATTTTGTTGCAGTAAACCTGACCTGCAATGCAACTTAGCCCTTTCCCTTCAACCACTTCCCAATTCTGTTCTCTTTTGCTCAAGTCAACTATTGTGCAATAAGGAGGGAGTGGCCCTTTTGCCCAACAACTTGCTAGAAATGTACTTGTCTGTAAGATTAATGTTGCTTAAACATGTCACAGGGAAGAGGGGGTGGGCATATTCTCCCAAGCACCTGAAGGAAGGAGAAGAAACAACGGAAGGGAATACATCAAGGAGATAAGGAGAAATTTCTTGGCTGAGAGAACAATTCATCAACGGAACAGCTTGCCTCTGGAAATTATGGGTGCTCCATCAACTGGAAGTTTTCAAGAAGAGACAGGACACCATGGTGTAGGACAGCTGATTTTCAAGACATGCGTGCATGCGCGGGGTGGAGTACGGGGAGGTCACGCACGCACACGCAAGGGGACGGGGCACATAGGGAACATCACGCCTGCATTGCATTATGGGTGTGGGCACATGCGGGACAAAAAGATTATCCACCACTGGTATAAGGTCTCCTGCTTGAGCAGGGGGAGGTTGGACTAGACGATCTCCGAGGTCCCTTCCAACTCTGTTACTTCATGCTCTATGTTCTACCATACACCAAAACAATGTTCCACCTCTTTTTAAAAAAAAAATTAATTGCCTCATTTGCACCAACTTGAGTATTTTATGGCAACCTTTATTTTATTGCAACGTTTATTTCTAACTTAAAAGAAAAATCAGCAGGGGAATAGTGGGTCCATGGTTTGGAGGGGCCACGCCATACATTTAAAACGCCAAGGTTTGATTTTATTCCTTTTTAATAAAAGCTTTTGCTTTGAACCGGGTCACTCGGCTTCTACCAGCTGCTCAACCTGGAGATTAAAAATTGTCTTCCATGGCTGCAAAGTTCAGTTTAGACCACCAGAGGGATGTCAATGACTGTATAATACAGATAATTATCCTACAGCCTGGATTGCAAATCATTGCCTATCTTTTGCAAATCACTGCCCATCTTTTGCAAATCACTGCCCATCTTTTGCAAATCATTGCCCATCTTTTGCAAATCACTGCCCATCTTTTGCAAATTAAGGAATGAAAGAGGATCCCATCAGGTCTCCGTTTGTTTCTCAGGCAGGCGGCTACAAGGCTCGAAATTCCCGGTTTGGATAATTTAGGAACTGTGTCGCTTGCGGTCAAGGCCTAGGGTATTGCATACAAAATTATACATGTTTCACCTGTAAATGAGTTATTCTGTTTTAAATCGCAATAATATGCATGCAAACAACCAGGCTAAACTCAGTGTAAATCGTTCCTAGGGGACACAGTGGCTCATTTTTTTTTTAGGTAGGAAGGAATTGTTCGCTGCACAGGAAATGCAGTTGCTAGGTTGGGACCCTGGGGCTGATCTTAGTATTGTAGCGTTGTGCGATGTACTCTCTTATGTTGTATGCTTGTGTGAGCATCAAACAGACCAGGGGAAGGGAATAGAATAGATCTTGACCAGTTCAATGCAATACAATACAATAGCAGAGTAGGAAGGGACATGATATCAGTCTTCCAATATCTCAGGGGTTGCCACAAAGAAGAGGGAGTCAAACTATTCTCCATGGCACCTGAGTGTAGAACAAGAAGCAATGGGTGGAAACTAATCAAGGAGAGAAGCAACTTAGAACTGAGGAGGAATTTCCTGACAGTTAGAACAATTAATCAGTGGAACAGAAGTTGCCTCCAGAAGTTGTGAATGCCCCAACACTGGAGGTCTTTTAAGAAGATGTTGGAGAGCCATTTGTCTGAAACGGTATAGGGTTTCCTGCCTAGGCAGGGGGTTGGGCTAGAAGACCTCCAAGGTCCCTTCCAACTCTGCTATTGTAAAATTTCTGTGCCTTAAAATGAAAAGGGGAGGAGGGAAGCTAAGGGAGAAAACATGTCCCTCGTTGGAGAACAAGAAAGCGAGAGAGATTGAGTTGGATTTGGCCAAGTGGAATTATTTCAGGAAGTTCATTTTGCCAAGAAATGAAGCACTGAGTCATTGACGTTGGAAAATACACCTGTTTCCCTGACGCTCCCAGCCCAGAGGGAGAAAAACAGTTTTGGTCCTCGTGTACAAAATTGTGATAAAGGAAAACTCCCTTGCAAAAAAGGTTTCTGCTCCAAATTACAAGCCAGGGAAGGAGATGCAGACAACAGTTTTGGGGAGCGACGTATGTGAAATGCTGAGGTGGTGAAGAGTGTCAGAGCAAATTTGTTGGACTAGGTTTCTAGATCTCATGATGGGGTGGAAGGCAATGAAACACGAGGTGAGGAGATCTAGCTTCTTTCGGTTGCCCGTTCTTGTACAATAGAACTTCCAACTTGTTGTCACCCAAAACAAAGGGAATTGTCTCAGCTTGCAGGAGGACGTGAAGGAGGAGGAGGAGAAGCAGAAAAAAAAGAAGGAAGGAGAAGGAGAAAGAGAGGAAGACAGGAAGAGAGAAAGGGGGGAGAGGAAGAAAGAGGAGAGGAAGAAGGGGAAAGAGAGGAGGACAGAAAGGGAGGAGAGGAAGAAAGAGGAGGAGAGGAAGAAGGAGGAGGAGAGGGAGAAGAAGGAGAGGAAGAAGAAGAAGGCAGAGAGGAAGGAGGGGGAGGAGGAAGAGAAGAAGAACAAAAACAAGGAAGAAGGAGAAAAAGAAGAAAGAGGGAGGAGAGGAAGAAAGAGAAGGAGAGGAAGAAAAAGGAGGAGCAGAGGAAGAGGAAGGAGAAGAAGACAGAGAGGGAGGAGAGGAAGAAAGAGGAGGAGAAGAAGAAGGAGAAGAAGGAGAAGAAGAGGAAGAAGAAGGAGGGAAGAAGGAAGATGAGAGGAAGGGGGAGGGGAACGGGGAGGAGAAGGAGAAGAAGCAGAAGAAGAAGAAGAAGGAGAAGGAGAAAGGAAGAGAGAGAGGGAGGAGAGGAAGAAAGAAGAGGAGAGGGAGAAGAAGGAGAGGAAGAGGAAGGAGGAGGGGAAGAAGAAGGAGGAGAGGAAGGAGGGGGGAGGAGGGGGAAGAGAAGGAGGAGGAGGACACATCCTCATTACCCCATGTAGAACTCTTTTATCCGATGCCAATTTTTTAAAAAACTCTCGTTTCACGTAATTATGATCCTCTGCTAATAGTTCTTATTTTTCCCCTGGCCGCCTGTGAAAAAACACCACTTCTCTCAGCAGCTACTTCCCCGTCTCTCTTGCCAACTCCCCGAAGTTGACAACCGGATGATTCACCGCACCCCAAACTCACAAACTCCCTTCTGTTATGTCAGCCCGGTGTGAAAAATCTTGATCCAGAAGGATAGCGCGCGCACACACACACGCACACACACGCACAGGGAGAAAGAGAGAGAGAGGAGAGAGAGGGAGAGAGAGAGGAAGAGAGAGGAGAGAGAGGGAGAGAGAGGAGAGAGAGGGAGAGGAGAGAGAGGGAGGGGGAGAGAGAGAGGGAGAGAGGAGGGCAAGTGGCTCTGCGCCCAGGCGCCTCGTCTGTATCTCTGACGCTCTGTTTCTCTGCTGGGTCCTCGGTGTCGTGCGCTCTCGCGATCGGCGATCCTCCCTCTTTCTCTTCTGCTTTCTCCCTCTCTCGTTCTTGTCCTCTTCTCCTCTTTCTTCTTTCTCTCTCCCTCTCTCTTTTGCTCCTTTCTCCGTTGCTTGGCTCTCTCCCTCTCTCTCTCCGTCCTCTCTCGTCTCGCTTCTTTCTCTCTCCCTCTCCTCTCTCTCTCGCTTTTCGCTCTCCCTCGCTCGCCTCTCTCTCTCTCTCTCCCTTCTGGCGCGCGGTATATATAAACACTCACACTCCACTAACACCACCATCTATAGCCGTCGCCATAAGACCCACTGGCGTCCCCGGAACAGAAACAAACACATACAGAAACGTGACAACACACACCACGGGCTCCCCATACCGCGGACTTATATCCGTAAGCTGGTTTCGCGAGGTCGGTTCAGTTCGCAGCAAACCTCGCATAAAGTATGAACTGTGTCCATTTCATGGTGCCTGGCTGAATTATTATTGGTCTCTGGAGCTGAGCTTCAGCATGTCAAAACCAAGGAAAATAAAAATAAAACAACCTCACATCGCTTTTGGACTTGGTACTCGGGGTGAAAACAAACAAAGTTTTGATTTCGGGTTTTGGTGATGAGTTTGCTGTTAGAGGAACGGATAAAAATAAAAAGGTTGAGGTCCTACGTTTATTACCTTCTTCTATTGGCTAAAAGGTGGGACGCGGTGGCTCAGTGGCTAAGAGGCTGAGCTTGTCGATCAGGGAGGTTGGCAGTTCAGCGGTTCGAATCCCTAGCGCCACATAACAGAAGGAGCTCACGTTACTTGTCCCAGCTTCTCCTAGTTGTTCGAAAGCATGTAAAAATGCAAGTAGAAAAATAGGGACCATCTTTGGTGGGAAGGGAACAGCGTTCCGTGCGCCTTCGGTGTTGAGTCATGCCGGCCACATGACCACGGAGACATCTTCGGACAGCGCTGGCTCTTCGGCTTTGAAACAGAGATGAGCAATGCCCCCTAGAGTCGGGAACGTCTAGGACATACTTTATATCTACGAGGGGAACCTTTAGCTTTAAAAGCACAGAAGCCCCTCACTTATTTTTCATGTGCTTCAAGGTGCAGAATTCTGGCTGGATATCGACGGAAAAACAAATTAAATTCTGCTTTGGCATCTCTTCGCCTTGAACCCAGCGAGGGATAAACGCCTGAGGACCCCAGAGAACAAACTGGAAAAAAAAATCCAGCATTTGTGGGAAAGGTGTGAAAAGTTTCGTTTGACTGCGTAACAAGAGCTTTTGGCAAAGGAGGCATCGGCCCGAGTCCACCTTGGCAAGCTCAAAAAAAAAAAAAAAAAAAAAGCCACACCCGCCTTACTACGTCTATTCCTTGGCATCGGAAGGGCGATTCCTGCCCTGGGCCATCAATGGAGGCATTCAGAGAGCGAGGAAAGTTCAGTGGCTGTGATGTTTGAAATGCTATTTGATTTGTCTGGCTTAGGAAAAGGCATTTCTAGGGGTCCTTGGTGCTCTCTGAGCTTGGGGGTTTTCTTGCAGACGTTTCCTGACCCAAACTAGGTAACATCATCAATGGGAGGAGGAGGAGGAGGAGGAGGAGGAGGAGGAGGAGGAGGAGGAGGAGGAGGAGGAGGAGGAGGAGGAGGAGGAGGAGGAGGGGGAGGAAGAGGAGGAGGAGGAGGAGGAGGAGGAGGAAGATTGAGTTCCTTGGTGCTCTCTGAGCTTTGTGGTCTTTTTGGAGATGTTTCATGGCCCAAACTAAGTAATAACATCAATGGGAGGTGGAGGAGGAGGAGGAGGAGGAGGAGGAGGAGGAGGAGGAGGAGGAGGAGGAGGAGGAGGAGGAGGAGGAAGACTGAGTTCCTTGTGCTCTGAGCTTTGGGGTCTTCTTGCAGATGTTTCCTGACCCAAATTAGGTAGTATCATCCATGGGAGAAGGAGGAGGAGGAGGAGGAGGAGGAGGAGGAGGAGCAGAAGCAGAAGCAGAAGGAAGATTGAGTTCCTTGGTGCTCTCTGAGCTTTGTGGTCTTTTTGAAGATGTTTCATGGCCCAAACTAAGTAATAACATCAATGGGAGGAGGAGGAAGAGGAGGAGGAGGAGGAGGAGGAGGAGGAGGAGGAGGAGGAGGAGGAGGAGGAGGAGGAGGAGGAGGAGGAGGAGGAGGAGAAGCAGAAGGAAGATTGAGTTCCTTGGTGCTCTCTGAGCTTTGTGGTCTTTTTGAAGATGTTTCATGGCCCAAACTAAGTAATAACATCAATGGGAGGAGGAGGAAGAGGAGGAGGAGGAGGAGGAGGAGGAGGAGGAGGAGGAGGAGGAGGAGGAGGAGGAGGAGGAGGAGGAGGAGGACGACAACGACTGTGAGTTCCTTGGTGTTCTCTGAACCTGGTTGTTTTCTTGCAGACGTTTCATTAACTAAAGTAACATTTTTTAATTAATTTAATTAATAGCCACGGTGGCATAGCGCTAAGAGTGCAGTACCGCAGGCTCCTTCTGCTGCTTGCCGGCCGCCTGCAATTTGGCAGATCGAATCCCACCAGGCTCAAGGTTGACTCAGCCTTCCATCCTTCCGAGGTGGGTAAACTGAGGACCCAGATTGTTGGGGGCAAGAGGCTGAGTCTGTCAACCGCTTAGAGAGGGTTGTAAAAGCACCGTAAAGCGATATATAAGTCTAAGGGCTATTGCTAACACCATTCGCGCTAGAAGGGAATGGGGTTGAGAGAAATGAGGAGGAGGAGAAGGACTGTGGGGTCCTTGGTGCTCTCTGAGCTTGGTGGCCTTCTTGCAGACGTTTCACGACCCAACCAGGGAACATCATCAGAGCGTGAAAGGAGTGGGGTTTAAATCTCTGTTTTTATATACAAATTGCTTGCTTGCTGGCAAGGCCCAAAGATGAGCATCTACTGATGTTTTTTTTCAACCTCGGTGACTTTTAAAATATGGGGATTTCAAATCCCAGAATTCCCCGCCCATGCTGGCCTGGGGAATTCTGGGAGTTGAAGTTTGCCGAGATGGAAAAAAAACACCCCTCTGGAGGCATCCCATCCCCAGCTGAGCTGTCCTCCACGACTTGGTTTCATGCTCCATTTGCAGCCAAGTCCCCCAGCACTGGCTGGCACCAGCCAAGAACGTACCAACGGGCGTGTGGTTTCCCGAACAGGCAAGCTTTGTGTGAGCCAACAACAAAAGCTGGCCTGAAAGAACACGGCACCACAGCTTTGCGGCAGCCCAGAGTCTCTCTCCAAGTACCCAAACATTTGCAGAGCAAAGACATTGAGAGAAGGGGAACTCTGAGATCCGTTCCTAGGGTGCTTTTGAACAGGAACTTATACAGAAAGGTTCCCCTCTGGAGATCTCCCAGCCCTGGAACGCACAAAGCCTTCGCAGGGTGAAAGCTTCATCCGAAATTGTGCATGTTCTTCCTCTAAAAACAAAAAACCCCAGCAGTCTTTTCCTTTGCTGTTCCACCATGTCATTTTATTTTCTGGAAACGAAGGCAATTAAGATCCAGCTATGACCATTATTATCTTCTTTAAACATCCGCCGGCGTTTAAACAAGCTTATGCCGATTCAATAAGGTAAAGGTTCTCCTCGCACATATGTGCTAGTCGTTCCCAACTCTAAGGGGCAATGCTCATCTGTCTCAAAGCCGAAGAGCCAGCGCTGTCCGAAGACGTCTCCGTGGTCATGTGGCCGGCATGACTCAACGCCGAAGGCGCACGGAACGCTGTTCCCTTCCCACCAAAGGTGGTTCCTATTTTCCTACTTGCATTTTTTTTTAAACGTGCTTTCGAACGGCTAGTTTGGCAGAAGCTGGGACAAGTCAAGGGAGCTCACTCCGTCACGTGGCGCCAGGGATTCAAACTGCAGAACTGCCGACCTCTCTGATCGACAAGCTCGGCATCTTGGCCACTGAGCCACTTCTTTAAAATAGGGAGGCAGGGGAAAAAAATGAGAACAGAGCCTAAGGCATCCCATCTTCCTAATTCTACACCTTAGAAATATTTTTTTCTCTCAACTGTACATCGTGTTCAGGTGCCTCTGTGCTTGAAATATTAGAAAGAAGTGGTTCTTTTAATCTACCGATAGCACTTAAGACTTATATACCGCTTTACGGTCTCTAAGCAGTTTACAGAGTCAGCCTCTTGCCCCAAACAATCTGGGTCCTCATTTTACAGACCTCAGGAGGATGGCAGGCTGAGTCAACCTTGAAATGGTCAAGATCTATTCTGTTCTATTCCCCTGGTCTGTTTGATGCTCACACAAGCATACAACGTAAGGGAGTACATCGCACAATGCTACGAAACTAAGATCAGCCCCAGGGTCCCAACCTATCAATTGCATTTCTTGTGCAGCGAACAATTCCTTCATACCTAAAAAAAGATATTTGAGATCCGCAGTCCACCCTAGAAAAACGTACACACCCTAGAAAGGCAAGAGCGTGAAACATTTTTTTTCCGGGGAACAAGAAAACCCCAGAAGAACAAGGAAATGTTGCATTTTTTAAAAAAAAAGGACTTCCATTTTTTTATTCCCCAAAGGGTTAAATCCTGCGTGACTAGCGTATGCAGAGAAGCAATTTTTCTCTGATGCATTTGTCTGCTTGGAGCATGAATTATTGAGAAGAGGGAAGCCACGCTCAAGTATCTTTTATGCACCACTTTCAATTATGTCATATGTCAAACCAAAAGGAAACGTATACTGCAGAAATATCATTTCTAGCGGGTGTCACCTGGGATGGCAGGGAAACTAGCCCTATGATGGCGAACTTATGGCACATGTCAGAGAGGGGGCCAGAGCTGTCTGATAGTTATCAGCTGCCTTCGGAGTCAGACATCAGTGAGGCAGAGGAACAGCTGGAGCCTGTTCCCAGTGTGCGCATACACAAACTTGCCGAAGGGAACAGCTAAAGAACAGGGGTTGACTTGGGAGGAAGGCCGCAGGTGGACGATGAATGGCCCCTCCCAGAGGGAATAAAAGAGGAGCGACAGGGGAGTGGAGTTTGCAGGAGAGACAATTAGTTCGCTTAATTGGTTCGTGACTCTCCGAGGCTCCTTGCCAAATTCTGCAGAGATCGGCCTGGCAGCTCTCCAAGCCAGAGAAGGTCTGTGACTGTAAATCCTCCCTCGAAAGACTTTGCTGGATGTGAATGAGCAGAATTCACATTAAATTCATAAAAGGTTTTTTTGCCGGGACCAGGAGTTTGCTTCAGGCTCTTGGGAAGCATCAGTCAGAACAGTTACGACGGAAATACTTTTGATTCCTGCTCGAGTCTCCTGGGTTCTAACTTAGCAATTTAAACCAGGACATACGGTTGCTTTTCTTAATGAAGGCTAGTTGGGGTGAACGTACTCTTTTCATTTAGAGAGAAATGGTATTGCATTTTTTTAAAACACTCCATCCGGCAACGGATTAAAAAAGAGACAAAGATTCTTGGTGATTGGCAGAATCCGAAAACAGCTTATCCAGCAGTTTAAGCTTAATCCAGCCACAGCTGGATTAATGACAGTTTTAACTACCCCCCGCATTCACAATCTGTTGGTCAGAATAAAGTGATTCGGGAAGGCTGAACAGACTCATAGGTGGGGAAAGCAATTTATCCTACAGGTAAAACCACCTCGGAAGTGATTTCATGGAAAATTGTACATGAAAACAATCCCCCGATCCTAGACAGGCTGTCCTCAAGGCTAAAGGTTCCCCCGGCACATAGGTGCTAGTCGTTCCCGACTCTAGGGGGCGGCTGCTCATCTCCGTTTCAAAGCCCAAGAGCCAGCGCTGTCCGAAGACGTCTCTGTGGTCATGTGGCCAGCATGACTCAACACCGAAGGCGCACGGAACGCTGTTCCCTTCCCACCAAAGGTGGTTCCTATTTTTCTACTTGCATTTTTTACGTGCTCTCGAACTGCTAGGTTGGCAGAAGCTGGGACAAGTCACGGGAGCTCACTCCGTTACACAGCGCTAGGGATTCGAATGAGCAGAATTCACAGTCAATTAATAATACAATACAATAGTAGAGTTGGAAGGGACCTTGGAGGTCATCTAGTCCAACCCCCTGCCTAGGCAGGAAACCCTATACCGTTTAGATGGCTATCCAACATCTTCTTAACGACTTCCAGTGTAATAAAAGGGGGGGGGAGGGGTTGCCTGTAAATTAATAAAAGAGGTTTTTTGCCGAAACAAGGAGTTTGTTTCATGCTCTTGGGAAGCCTCGGTCAAAACAAAACAGTTTTGTTCAGCAGAATAATATTCTCAGTGTACCCTGAGAGAGAATTATCTGCCTCCACTTAGGATCGAACTCACATCCTCCCCTGACTGTGGGGCGACCGCTCCATTTCTAAGCCTCCACACCACTCCTATTTCTATCGTGATGTGGGAGGATAGTTTCTGGGCCGGTACGCAGGAACTGAAACCGCTCCACATTTTTTAGATGCTGCTGTCTGTCCCTTGCCTCTTCTTCACCAGGAAGAGAAAACCGGGACAGGCCGCAATCAGGAGTCATCCAAGCCAATTAGCAAATAAAACTAGATCTGCTGGCTCTCCAAAGCAGAATTTCTGCAAGAGAGAAACTCGCCTAGCCAGCTCTGGTCTTGGAAACCTGCGGGGATCCCCACACTGGCTTTGTGAGTCCTGCTTGGGGGCCAGTCAGGGAGACAAAAGTTCAGCCTGTCCTGCTAAACGACAGGCAAAACGATGTTTTTTCTAAAAGGGGCAATTTTGAACGAGGCTTCCCAAGGGCATGAAGCAAAGTCCTGGTCCTGGCAAAAAACCCTTTTATTAATTCGCTGTGAGTTCTGCTCATTCACATCCAGCAAAGTCTTTAAAGGGAGGATTTACAGTCACAGACCTTATCTGCCTTGGAGAGCTGCCAGGCTGATCAGAACTTGGCAAGGAGTCTTGGAGAGTCGCGCACCAATGAAGCGAACTAATGGTCTCCTGCAAACTCCACTCCCCTTTCGCTCCTCTTTTATTTCCTCTGGGAGGGGCCATTCATCGTCCATCTGTGGCGTTACTCCCAAGTCAGCCCCTGTTCTTTAGCTGTTCCCGTCGTCTGGCAACTCTGCGCATGTGCACACTGGGAACAGGCTCCAGCTGTTCCTCTGCCTCACTGATCTCTGACTCCGAAGGCAGCTGATAACTGTCAGACGGCCCTGGCCCCCTCTCTGCCTCCGACACAGAGCCCTCATCCGAGCCTTCCCCAGACTCCAGGACTGGCCCAGGTTCCTCCCCAACCTCCTCATTCTCCGAATCTGCTGCCAGCTCCCCTGGCCTCTGGCGGGCCACAACAAATATTTTTTTTTTCTACGTAACTCACGAGGCGGATAAATAAATAAATAAAAAATCCAACGGAAGGGTGTGTGCCTTGCACGCCACCCAAATGAAAAGAAATGTCTCAGATCCGGGCGGCATGTTTCCATCGGCGGCAAGCTCTTGCTAGATCAAATCTCCAGAGGTTGTGTTTCGACAGCACATTTGCATAAGGCAGTTTTTTCAGGAAGGCTGCAGAAAGACAGATGTGGAGGGAAGGGAAAGGGGCCGATGTATATGGGGAAAAGACTGATGGAATTTGGTAGCTGTTGGCTCTTGTTCTGCTCCCAAGGGACTGAGGATGGCCTAACAGCACCCTGCTGGCTGGGATCAAAGATTTCATCATCCCCATGCACAGCAGTCCAAGAGATGGGACTAAGATAACACTGTACATTGGGCATTAATACAACTGAGCACGTCCAGAGGTATTTCGCGAGAAGAGTCCTCCACTCCTCTGCTCACAATAGAATCCCTTATGCCACCAGGCGTGAAATTTTGAGCTTGGACAACCTGGAACAACGCTGACTAAGATCTGACCTCAGCATTGTACAAGGAAATTGTCTGCTATTGTCTCCTACCTGTCAGCAACTTCTTCAGCTTCAACCTCAATTATACTCGGGCAAACAATAGATGCAAACTCAAGGTAAACCCCTCCAAACTCCATTGCGGAAAATATGACTTTAGCCACAGAGCGGTCAACGCCTGGAATGCTCTACCTGATTCCATTGTTACGTCCCCAAACCCCCCACAGCTTCAACCTTAAACTGTCTACCGTGGACCTCACCCCATTCCTAAGAGGTCCGTAAAGGGGGCATGCATAAGCGCACCAGGTGCCTACCGTCCCTGTCCTACCGTCTCCATTTATTTGTACTCATTTCTTTCGTTCATATCCATGTTTATATTTATACCTGTCATCCTGTACATGTTTGACAAGCTAATAAATACAAATACAAATACAAATAAAACCATCTTTTCAAGAGTCTGTAAAGATTGTCAGTCATCCAACATTTCATGGTGGCCCTCTTGAAGAGATGCGCTACTGGGAATCAAAATCAAAATTTTCTTTTACCGTACTCTATTGTATTTTATGAGCGGTGGCTCAGTGGCTAGATGCTGAGCTTGTCGATCAGAAAGATCGGCAGTTCGAATCCCTAGCAGCCGCATAATGGAGTGAGCTCCCGTGACTTGCCCCAGGAAGTAGAAAAAATAGGGACCACGTTTGGTGGGAAGGGAACAGCGTTCTGTGCGCCTTCGGTGTTGAGTCATGCCGGCCACATGACCACGGAGACGTCTTTGGACAGCGCTGGCTCTTCGGCTTTGAAACGGAGATGAGCACCGCCCCCTAGAGTCGGGAACGAGTAGCACATATGTGCCAGGGGAATCTTTACCTTTACTTATTGTATTCAAAGAAGATGCAGAGACCCCCGAAAGAGTGCAAGAGAAGAACAATAAAGAGGATCAGCGGTATGGAGGCTGAACAGTTGAGAGAAATTGGGTATGTCTAGTTTAATGAAAAGAAGGACTAGGGGAGACATGATAGCAGTGTTCCAATATCTCAGGGGCTGCCCCAAAGAAGAGGGGGTCAAACTATTCTCCAAAGCACCTGAAGGCAGAACAAGAAACAATGGGTGGAAACTAATCAAGGAGAGAAGCAACTTAGAACCGAGGAGAACTTTCCTGACAGTGAGGACAATTAATCAATGGAACAACTTGCCTCCTGAAGTTGTGAATGCTCCAACACTGGAGGTTTATAAGAAGAGATTAATTCGTCTGAAGTGGTGTAGGGTTTCCTGTCTGATCAGGGGGTTGGACTAGAAGGCCTCCAGGTTCCTTCCAACTGTGTTATTCTATTCTATTCTATTCCATTATTCTATTCTGCTGCCACAAAGAAGAGGAAGTCAAACTATTCTCCAAGGCACCTGAGGGCAGGACAAGAAGCAATGGGTGGAAACTAATCAAGGAGAGAAGCAACCTAGAACTAACGAGAAAAAATTTCCCGACAGTGAGAACAATTAACCAGTGGAACTACTTGCCTCCTGAAGTTGCGAATGCTCCAACACTGGAAGGTTTTTAGGAAGAAATTGGACAACCATTTGTCTGGAATGGGAGTGATGGCTAACCTTTTCCAGACCGAGTGTCCAAAGCACACATACCCCCAAAATGCAATGTGTGTCCCTACACCTGCGCCCCCCCCTTACGTGTGCATGATGCCCCCCAGGATGGTCATGCACACGTGACCCCCCCCCCCAGCTGGCCGGCAGGAGGCACACACGCATGTGCAGCAGAGGTGAATTGGGGCGACGGCTCGCGTGTCACAGGTTCACCATCACGGGTACAGTGTCTCTTGCTTCTGCCGGGGGGGGGGGCAGACTAGAAGACCTCCAAGGTCCCCTTCCAACGCTGTTCCTCTGTTAAAAACAACACAGCGGAAACGGCCGTCAAATCAGACACGCCGTGACCCAACGGGACAGCATGGCTGAGCGATTCCAGAGCGATTCCACGGCTGCTGAATTACTGCCATAAACGAAGGGCCCCTTATGAAGGAGCTTTCACCCATGTACATTTGAGACCAGATCTTCAATCTTGCCAACGGATCTTCAATCCGACCCCCATCGAGTTCAATCACAAACCGAAGGAATTCAGGCAGCTGTTTTTGGAACGACGACGCCGTCCTTTCCCTTCCCCGTGCGCCACCTCCGCGCCAACGGTCTTCCGTGCGCTATTGCTAACGTGCCCAGCTAGCGTGATTTTGAAAGAGTGTGGGAGCGGATGCCTCCCGTTGCTTAGCAACAAGACGGGATGGAGATGCGTTTTGCTTCCAGCAATCTTCTTCCGACTATTCTTAGACCTCGCCGTGGTTTCCAGGAGTGGTTCAAGGCCACTTTTGCGCTCCCTGCGCGGAGTCTTCCCACGGCACTTGTCTCAGCAGGATTTGGAGGTGACCCAAATGTCCAAGAAGGCAACCGTTAATTCAACCCAACAGGCCAACGCAAAATAAAGCTCCTCCAATTTCCCGGGCTCTGAATCTCTCACGAGACTGGATGAATACAGGTTCGGTCCTCGACGTACGACCACAACGGAGCCCAACATTTTGGTTGTTAAGTGAGACGTTTGTTGAGTGAGTTTTGCCCCTTTTTTCTTTTTTCTTGACCTAACACTGCAGTTGTAAAATTAGTAACATGGTTGTTAAGCAAAACTGCTTATCATAAGGGTCGCAAAAGGGGATCGTATGACCTTGGGATGCAGCAACGGTCGTAAGTATGAACCGGTTGCCAAGCCTTTGAATTTTCATCCCGGGGATGCTATGAAGGTCGTAAGTGTGAAAAATGGTTGTAAGTCACTTTTTTCAGTACTGTTGTAACTTTTTTTAAAAGATCGAATTTTTATTTTTTATATTCTTTATATTATATCAATGCGTGAATGGTGTGTTATGTGGGTAGAAGACATTTCAGTGCACATAAACATAATCTTATTACTCCTAGATATTACGTTTCATTTCCATTATTTCATACTATTTATAATACAATGCAATACAATAGCAGAGTTGGAAGGGACCTTGGAGGTCTTCTAGTCCAACCCCCTGCTTAGGCAGGAAACCCTATACCATTTCAGACAAATGGCTATCCAACATCTTCTTAAAGACTTCCAGTGTTGGGACATTCACAACTTCTGTTCCACTGATTAATTGTTCTCAGTGCCATGAAATTTCTCCTTGGTTCTAAATTGCTTCTCTCCTTGATTAGTTTCCACCCATTGCTTCTTGTTCTACCCTCAAGTCCCTTGGAGAATAGCTTGACTCCCTCTTCTTTGGGGCAACCCCTATGATATTGGAAGACTGCTATCCTGTCTCCCCTGGTCCTTCTTTCTATTAAACTAGCCATGCCCAGTTCCTGCAACATCTTTTATTATCACCCTTCATTTCTCAACTTTCTTCCTGTCCTTTTGCATATCTTAACATGTGAATATATAATTACTATGATTCTCCTCTAAGTACTCTTGTAACTTTGAATGGACCCTAATTGAGCTGTCGGAAATCAAAGCTCATACGTGTGGCACAAATGGTCATAAGTCACTTTTTTTCAGCACAGTCGTAACTTTGGTCCCTAAATGAATTCTCGTAAGCCAAGGCCCACCTGTACTTCTAAGCAACGTGCAATAAGTTGACAACGGAGGTTTGGTTAACCAGATGAAAAGCCGGATTCACACTTTGCATTCACCTATGAACGTAGTTTGTGGTGATGAGAACGCAGCCACCCTGACTCCCGGCTGATAAATGGTTCTAAATAATCAGCAGCATAATCAGATTAAAGGCATCAAAACGATCCGTGGTTTTACCTGAGCCCAACCTGACTTCGCTCAGCGTTTAGGCAATTAAGAGTCAGTTACGACCATTATCTTCTCAAACATCCCTCGGTGTTTTAAACAAGCTTATTCAGATTCAATAAGGTAAACGAAATAAAAATATATATAAATCCAGAAGAAAGAAGAGGCATGGTTGCCGTGTTTGATCACAATTCAATTCACTCCCTAAACCATCTGAAAACGCAGGGGGTTGGACTAGAAGACCTCCAAGGTCCCTTCCAACTCTGTTATTCTATTCTATCCGATCCGATCCGATTCTTCCTCCTTGCCAGGTTGTGGAAATGCCAGGGAACTTACTCAGTTGGGGAAAAGACTCTAGAAGGCCAATTTACTCCTCCAGTCATTTAACCTCATGCCTTCAACATCTGTATTCTCCTCCCGCTCAAACCGGCTAAACAGCCATGCCCAAATCATGGATGGATTTAATTCTTGCTGCATCTCCATCCACAGCTACCTCCCTCCAAGATCAAGAAGCCACATCCCCTTTTAGCTCCCAAATGGCACGCAAGCCATAATTTCAAAACAAGATGGCATGCAAAGGGTTATTTAAAAAGGGGGGGGACACACACAAATCATCTGGATATAGTCTGGCATCCAATTTGCCCTTCTACCAGCCAATAATAATAATACCCTAATTCTGCATATATATCTTTCTTTCTCTCACTCTCTCTCACTCTCTCTTTCTGTCTGCCTTTCTTTCTCTCTCTCTGTCATTCTCTCTCTCTCTCTCATATCTCTGTCTCTTTTTCTCATCTCCCTGTCTCTCATCTGTCTCTCTCTCATCTCTGCCTCTCTTTCCCCCTCTCTTTCTCTCTCTCTGTCTCATCTCTTTGTCTTTCTTTCTCTCACTTTCTCTTTCTGTCTCTCTCATCTCTTTCTCTTTCTGTCTCTCTCATCTCTTTCTCTCTCTGTCTCTCTCTCCCCCTCTCTTTCTCTCTGTCTCTCTCTCCCTCTCCCTCTCTCTCTTTCTCTCTCTCTGTCTCTCTATCTCTCTATCTCCCCCCCTCTCTCTCTCTTTCTCTCTCTCTCCCTCCCCCCTCCCTCTGCAAACCGATCGGGCTGCACAATGCTCAAGCTAGCCAGCCAAATTGCAGATAAACAACCTTCCACCCTGCCACGGAATTACATCACTCTAGCTTCCCCCCCCCCCACCATCCCTGCACAAACACACACCCTAGCATCTCTCCAGGGGCACACTGAAAGAGGGGGGGGGGGGGAGAAAGCCTCAGACCGTAAGGAGGAAGCCAGCTTTGAAATCTCATAAAAAATGACTCTCCGGGAGAGAGAGAGAATTGTCAGAACGTGGTCTGGGTTGGCTTGGCCCCCAGCACATGGCCGAGCGGTAGCCCATCAGGGTTGCTAGCTGCCAATCAAAGGACAGGCCTTAGGATTTGCAACCCCCTCAACCCCTTTTAAAAAAATCCTGCTTTCCTGCAGCAACCCAGAAAGCCAAAAACCCTGTCCTTAAATGCGTGTCTGTCTGTGGATGCTTGCTCATTATTAATCTTCCAGGAAAGCTTGAAATTCACTCCCCCTCCCTCCCTTTACGCAGACCTAGAGAGGGGTCTCTCTGTAAAAATTGAGGGGGCTGGGGGAGGGAGGAAGAGAAGAGGGGAGGCGTTCGGATTGCCCTCCCTTGAGGCAGGCGAGGAAATGGAAGTGCCTCCGTCCTCTTCTTTAGCATCATCTGGGATGCCAAAGGGGGGGGGGGGGGAGAGAGAGAGAAAGAAAAAAAAAATAAGGGAGTCAACCTTACCTGTTTTTCTTCTACGGGAGAGAAAGCCAAAATGGGCAGATGCCGGAGGATGAGAGAGAGAGAGAGAGAGGAAAGGAGGGAAGAAAAAAAGGCAAAATTAGAAGAATAAGAAAGCAGACAACCGCCTGAGACTCAAGACCCCCTCTCCAAAATAAGGCCACCTTCTCCCACCCACCCCCCGCAAAAAAACCAACCCTCACCTGGGTTGACAAGCTTGCTCTTGTACCGCAAGGCTGTGCTCATCTCGAAGACCCTCGACCCCCCCTCCCTCCAAAAAAAAGAGGGTGTGGGGCTTCTTGGATTAGGGGTGGCGCGGCTGCCTCCCCCACCCCTCCCCTCCGCCCTTGCAATCCGGGCAGCGAGCCCTGCCCCACCGCCTTTCCCGGCTTTGCGAACGCGGCTCCGGCGGAGGCTGCCCCGAGCGGAGTAAACGGAGCTCCAAGGAAAAGGGGAGGGAGGAATAGAAAAGGAGGGAGGCGGACCCAAAGGAGGCCTGGCCCCGCCCAATCTGTCGCCGGCAGCCAATCAAAAGCCAAAGCACCCACACACACCAGCCGGACGATCTGCGCCCCCCCTTCTCCCCCAACATAAAAGCCTCCGAAGATGAAAACCGCATCCTCGCGCTGCAGCCAGGTCATTCCAGGCGCTAGTCCTCATGATTCGGCGGAAAGATCAGAGAGCGCCTCCGGATCCAGTAAGGTAAAAGCAGCATCTTCTCGTGCCCGTCGGAGCTGAAGTGAATTGATGGCAGGGTAGCCAGTGAGTATTCTGGTAGGGTGCTTTTTTGGGGGGGGGATGTATGATTGGGGTACAGTCTCCTCTCTTGTTCTTTTTGCTGCAGCCCCCAGTCTCCCCATCCTGGCTGGGTGGCTCAGTGGCTAAGACACTGAGCTTGTCGATCAGAAAGGCCGGGCTGTTCGGATCCCTAAGGGGGTGGTGGAGTAGATGACCTCTAATGGTCCCTTCCAACTCTTGTTACTGTTTGCTCTAAATACAGGAGAAGTCTCCCGTGGTCTCACCTCAAATTTCAAAACATCCGCACCACGGGTCCGTTTTGTTTCCTACACCTCGCAACATGTATTGTTTTTAGCACTGATGAGGTTACCCAGTTGGGTCATGAAAGGTCTGCGAGGAAACCACCAAGCTCAGAGCGCAACAAGGACCCCATAGTCCTCTTCTTCCTCCTCCTCCTCCTCCGCACACCCTGCTCCCTTCAGCACTGACGATGTTACCTAGTTGGGTCGTGAAACGTCAGCATGCTCAGAGAGCATCAAGTTAATCCTGAGCTACAAATATTCTCTTCTATTATAGCTTCTTCTTCCCTCCAAATGATTTATTCCACCCACCCTTTCAAGGTCGCTGGAAGCAAATAAATCTTGGCCAGGTTCTGCCCGTTGGCAAAGCGCTCTGTGATATGTGTGGGTATACACAGGAAACTGGCATAGTAGAAGGCCAGGCCTGAGTTTCCCACACACCCCAAGGTCTCCTCTGCCTTAAAAGGTCCATCAAGCCCCCTTTAAGAAATAACTATAATGGACAATTACAAACCATTCTTTCCATGCTTTTAAGATCTTTGGGTCCCATGTTTTAAGATCTTTGGGTCCCATTCTTTTAAGATATTTGGGTCCCATGCTTTAAGATCTTTGGGCCCCATGTTTTAAGATCTTTGGGTCCCATTCTTTTAAGATATTTGGGTCCCATGTTTTAAGATATTTGGATCCCATGTTTTAAGATATTTGGATCCCATGTTTTAAGATCTTTGGGTCCCATTCTTTTAAGATATTTGGGTCCCATGTTTTAAGATATTTGGGCCCCATGTTTTAAGATATTTGGGTCCCATGTTTTAAGATATTTGGATCCCATGTTTTAAGATCTTTGGGTCCCATTCTTTTAAGATATTTGGATCCCATGTTTTAAGATATTTGGGCCCCATGTTTTAAGATATTTGGGTCCCATTCTTTTAAGATATTTGGGTCCCATGTTTTAAGATATTTGGGTCCCATGCTTTAAGATATTTGGATCCCATGTTTTAAGATACTTGGGTCCCATGCTTTAAGAGAGGCACCGAATAAATCCATGTACCATTTGCTAAAGAGCTTTGTAGCGATAAATGTCCATTAAAATGTCAATTAAAAAGGGCACACCGGAGAGGATAGAGAAGTAGACTGGGTGATGGGAGGTTTTAATTTGATTAGTAGGTTACTATAAGGTTGTATGTTATTCCACCTATTCTTCATTTAGCTGACAGCTGCAGGTTGACGCCTCTCATTATGATGGTTGTCTAGACACCCAATCCTATCCTTGGGCATTTATTTAAATGCCTTATTGAACTGAACGTTTGAGCTTTAATATACATTGGGTGTAAAGGAATTTACGGAATTGATTTGTAAGTGTCTTTGGGTCCCATGGTTTAAGATATTTGGCTCCCCTGCTTTTAAGAGAGGCACCGAATAAATCCATGTACCATTTGTTGAACAGCTTCTATGCCAGAGAAGTTAACTATATTGACTTCTACTGTACATAGTGCAATATTCAAGCAATATCAGGGGTTTTCAATTCAATTGCATAGAACGCGAAGGATGTGTCTTTGTGTCTTATATTTTTTATGTATAATGTACACTGAAGAGGGCATTTAATTTCGTTGTACGAGGTGCCACGACAATAAAGTGAAAAGTAATTATTATTATTATTTTCATTTTGTTATTATTTCCAGCTCAAACATGAATATTGGATAGAATATTATATCCAATATTAGGATAGGGTAGGATAGAAACCTATCAAGGTCACAACACAGGATGTGACTCACTTAACCACCCGCCTTGCTTAGCAACGGACGTTCTGGTTGTGGGTGCTCCTTCAGTGGAGGTTCTTGAGAAGAGATTGGACAACTGTTTGTCTGGAATGGAATAGTGTCTCCCGCTGAACAGGGGGGTTGGACTAGATGACCTCCAGGGTCCCTTCCAAGTCTCTTTTTCTGGTCCCAATTTCTTTCCCCAAATTCAAGGGATTTCAAGAAAACACACTTCCATCTGCTCACCTGTTCAAAGCTCTAGAGATGTCGCCCACAGGTTTTCTCTCTCTAACACAGAGAGAGAGAGAGAGAGGAGAGAGAGAGAGAGAGAGAGGAGAGAGAGACAGGAGAGGGAGAAAGAGAGAGAGAGAGAAGGAGAGAGAGAGAGAGAGAGAAAGGAGAGAGAGAAAGAGAGGAGAGAGAGAGAGGAGAGAGAGAAGGAGAGAGAGAGAGAGAGAGAAGGAGAGAGAGGAGAGAGAGAGAGAGAGGAGAGAGAGAGAGAAGGAGAGAGAGGAGAGAGAGAGAGAGGAGGGAGAGAGAGAGAGAGAGAGAGGAGAGAGAGAGAGAAGGAGAGAGAGAGAGAGGAGAGAGAGAGAAGGAGAGAGAGAGAGAGAGAGAAAGGAGAGAGAGAAAGAGAGAAGGAGAGAGAGAGAGAAGGAGAGAGAGAGAGAGAGAGAGGAGAGAGAAAGAGAGAGAAGAGAGAGAGAGAGAGGAGAGAGAGAGAAGGAGAGAGAGAAGGAGAGAGAGAGAGAAGGAGAGAGCGAGTGAGAGAGAGAAACTCACACAGTTTTGTCAGGTTGATTCCATTTATTACAAAAGAAGGTCCAGAAAATTAGTGTCCACAATGCTTACAAAACCTTTGAGGATTTATATCGTTGTTCTCTCAACTGAACAGGGTTCAAAGTGCATAGGAAACACGGTGACGCCCAAAAACAACCGATTATTTTAGAAAGAACATTTAGAAATTTCTTTTAAAAAAAGGACGGGGACGTAGCCATGCTTCACCCATGGTTTATAAGGCGTTGTGGGTGAAGCTCTCCAAATTTTTCACATCCTTGCCAAGTGATACGTTCTGTACAGAGGTGGGTTGCCAGTTTTTTTTTTTTAACTACCAGTTCACTGGTGGGCGCGCGCGTTTGACCCTTCTACGCATGCTCAAAAGCTCCTAAAGCGTCCGGGCAGGTGGGTGGAGCCTCCCACCGCCGCTACTACTGGGAGCAAGCCACCTCTGGTTCTGTACCGTATAAATATTTATTTTTAAGGGAGCACCAGAAAGGAAGAATATGATCCCATATATATATATATATATATATATATATATATATATATATATATATATATATATATATATATATATATATATATATATATATATTCACGGGTGTAGGTATGCTGGTTTTGTTGTATTCGGGTCTTTTCCCGTGTAAGATTGAGATTGTCTTTGCAACGTTTCGGCAAGATCTCACCTGCCATCTTCGGGCTTGGGCTTAAAATGGGAATGGAGCTGCCGTCTTTCTGTAAATCTTGGTGGGAATCTTGGTAAATCCATCCCCTCCCACCAAGATTTACAGAAAGACGGCAGCTCCGTTCCCATTTTAAGCCCAAGCCCGAAGATGGCAGGTGAGATCTTGCCGAAACGTTGCAAAGACAATATATATATTGCCACCAAAAAAAGGCATCAGTTCTTAGTTTCAGGGGATCTCATCCACTGAATAACCTCACCTGTGCACGTCACCCCGCCGGCCTCCTTTTCCCTGTCAAAGGCCTTTTTCGGAGGCTTCCCTGAAGGCCTCTGCAGCCGATAACAGAGCTCTGCATCAATCGGCTGCAGAAGGTCCGACGAGGCAGGTGTTGGGATGTTTGAGGCCTGGCTACTTACCTGTCCAAAGGTAAGTAGTAGGGCAGCTCCACCTTGCCCTCCATCCCCACCCGAGCTTAATTTTTACCCATGCACTCTGCAGTGGGCAGGATATTAATTAGGGCTTATTTTGGGGGAGTAGGGCGCAGGTGTAAAAAAAAAAAATCACTGATTTTACAGGGTTGGTCGTATTTCCGGGGGAACAAGGGACAACTCACAAGGTTGAGAAGACAATTGGGCAAGTCTTAACTCAAACATCATTCCGACAGGGCACGTTGAGGGTAAAGATTCAGGAATCTGCTCGGTGGGAGGTGGGAAAAGGAAAGAAGCGTACCAAGAGCCACCTGGGCAGAAGAGAAAAAAGCGGAAGCAGGTTCTAAAGCTTAGCAGATACAAGGTGCATGGTTAATTGGGGATTTTTAAACGATGCAAGAGACACATCGAAGGATGCCAAAGGAGGGAGAAAGATACAACAGGTCCCCTATTGTGATGCTACATGCATGCATAGCAAGACGTGAGAAAAAATAGAAGCAATGTCGTACGTATACGCGGACAGAGTTCAGTTTTTCCAATGTGAACTTCAAAGGGTGTTTTTTTTTTAGCTGCACTGGGTTTATACATCTTGGTCCGGCATCCACGCATGAACCTCTCAAATCCATTAGTGTCGTCACTGAAATTCAATTTGAATTCATGGCCCCTTTGTCTTAAGACCACCGCTGTAAGGAAGAGCACAAAGGCAAAAGTTTAGAAGAATGGCTGACGGATGGGCGATCCTCGACTTACGGCCAGCCCCAAGAGTGACCAAAGGGACAATGGTGCCCAAATTTGGTCGTAAATCGAGGACCACCTGAATGTTCAAACTTGCAAGATTCACCCGCGTAGCTTTACATGTAGAGATTGTTCTGGAATCAAAAGTAGGGAATCGATGGCAGTGAATTTAGTTGCACATATTGAAAACTGCTTTTTTAAAAATATTATCATTTCAGTTTTGGCAGCTAACAAAGGGGGACGCGGTGGCTCAGTGACCAAGACGCTGAGATTGTAGATCAGAAAGGTTGGCAGTTCGGCGGTTCGAATCCCTAGAGCTCCTGTGACTTGTCCCAGCTTCTGCCAACCTAGCAGTTCGAAAGCACGTAAAAATGCAAGTGGAAAAATAGGAACCACCTTTGGTGGGAAGGTAACAGCATTCCTTCAGCGTTGAGTCATGCCAGCCACATGACCACGGAGACGTCTTCGGACAGCGCTGGCTCTTCGGCTTTGAAACGGAGATGAGCAGCACCCCCTAGAGTTGGGAACGACTAGCACATATGTGCGAGGGGAACCTTTACCTTTAGCCAACAAAATTGGGCTCTTCCCTTGCATTCCCAGCAGCAGACAAACTATCCCTTCTTGGCTGCAACCATGCGCGAAATTTTGGCTGCCCTCTTTGACTTTGACTCAAGCCAAGTTTAGTTATGACACTTCCTTTCCCAAGAAAAGTTTCCATTCGGATCGCTCCCGTTTAGAAGTTTTAAGAAGAGAAACTTGCTTTTCTTCCTTTTTTTTTTTTTTTTTTTGCAGGAAAAAAAAACAGAGCATGTGCACCGCCGGGATATCTCATTCCCC
Organism: Natrix natrix natrix; assembly: GCA_029891615.1. Lineage (NCBI taxonomy): Eukaryota > Metazoa > Chordata > Lepidosauria > Squamata > Natricidae > Natrix > Natrix natrix. The sequence goes on from JAKRSK010011494.1 coordinate 641,192, forward strand.
AAAAATGTGGATCCCACAGAAATTTGGCTCATTGCTGTGTCTAGACTGGGAACTGTGACATGAAGTCTGTTTTGGAAAAGCGGTGGGTTTTTTCCCCCCCCGTTAGAAAACTGAAGGTTAAGTGGCTTTTTCAAGATGCTTCCGCCCATCATTGGTTTGAAATAGACGGCCAGCCAATCGCCAACAACTTCCTGGGAGGAGCTATAAATGGGGAGGAGCTTGCTTTCCCAAATTTTAATTTTCTATTCTTCCAGGGCGTGGAGGGGGGGGGGAAACACTGTTCCCATTTTGGTTGAAGGCCAAAGTCTCCCAATCAAAAGCTGAAAATCTTCTCCATCCTGGCTGTTCGGTGTCAAGATTCACCTATTATCTTCGGACGGAACAACAGATGTTACAGGATCTATTTAGTTCGGTTTCTCCTTAAAAACCGTTTCTAGACTTTGTGCTGGAGGCAGAAAAAAAAAAATGAAATCTGGATCCTGGGATTTGCTGATTAGGTTACTTTGGGATTATAGAAAGGTTAGGATTGACCAAGTATTTAAAATTTAAAAAAATCTGAGGCTGTAATTTTATTTTTTAAATTCTACTGCGCTGAAAAAAGTTAGAAGTTGATGCTTTCTTCGTTCACTTTATCTTATCCTTCCTTCCTTTTTCTTCCTTTCTTTCCTTCCTTCCTTTTCTTTCTTTTCTCTTTCTCTTTCCTTCCTTCTTTCCTTTTCTCTTCCTTTTTTCTCTTCCTTCCTTCCATTTCCTTTTTTTCCCCTTTCCCATTTCCCCACTATCTTTATTTTCATTCATGATTTATATCATATTTATATATGATCTTAATAAAAAAAAATAAAAATGAAAGACACGACAAGGCATATTTCTTGGTTCTGATCAGTGTGTTGGGTCCATCTATCTTTGTGGAGGCCAAGTCAGCAAACTATATTACAAAGCAACATGATTAAGAGAAATATATACATCCAGTTACTAGTTCCAGGGTATCCTGCTCCTCTAGTCTCTTAATAGTTGTGCAGATCCCATATTGACTGGAGTAAAATCATCGGAAGAAAATCTTAAGCTTTAAACTTCAATCGCGACAGTAACTTTCCAAGTCGTGGCAAATGCCTTGACATCGATGTTACATTCTCCTAACCACATAAATATTCTGGGTTCGTATTGACTTCAAACAAGGAAAGCAAAGAGCGACGAAAAGAAAAATAAATAAACTTCCTTCAATGTGGAAACCGTTGCAAAGCCTTAAGGTGGAACATAAGCCGCGTTGCTCAAGGATTCATATTTTAACAGGTCAGCAAAGCACAGCTGGGTTCTCAGAACTGACCACTTTAAACAGCATCCAACGTCCTACAATTGCGGGGCTTTGGACGAAGGCTGGAGGGGAGCGCTGCTGGTGGCGAAGAGCTGGAGGACCTTGAGGGACGGTATCATGGTCTGGAACTGGCTGACCGTCTCAGCCCACTGAGCCTCCAGGCCTTGCACTCCTGCAGGTCTTCCCTCTGCTTGGAAAGCCTATGCTGGTAGTCCTCAGTGAGGTGCTTCTGCTGAGCCTCCTTCTCGGTCAGATCCAATTCGAACTGAGCTGTTTTGCCAACTCTTTCTCATGGTGGCTGCTTAGCTCCAACAACTGCTTCCTGTTGGGGCCCTAAGGAGCCCGGGGGGTGGGGGGGAGGCGAGGATTGGCTGGGAGGGGAGGGGCAAGTAGAGGCTGGCGAGGCGCCCCTCAATGTGAGTGACATGAAGTTGGCCACGCCCACCCAATCACATGACCACCTAGGCACTCCCACTCAGCCGGCCATTAGGCAGATCGTATTAGTGGTCCGCGGGATTTAAAATTATGAATTTAGTGGTCCCTGAAGTCCGAAAGGTTGGGGACCCCTGGGCTAGACGTGCGTAGCTCCCTCAACTGTCCATCGTATAGTTTCGCCTCCAGACCCTACATCCTCTTTGTGGCTCTTCTCTTGCACTCTTTCTAGGGTCTCAACATCTTTGTCTACATACAGTGAACAATCAGGTATTTTAATTTTGATTCCCAGAAGATTCGTCGACTGCTGTGCAAAGGGGAAGTTGATGGGACCTTTGATTCCTACCCATCAGGGGGGTTGTTATAGCCACCCTCAGCCCCCCCTTGGTGACTGCTGTTGCTCTCCATACTACTGTTTGTCTCTGCATCAACGCCAAGAAAATAATCCGGTTGTCAGGCCTGCAGTTATGTTCCTTTTTAGGATCTTTGGCCTGCCACACTTTCTATTATTTCACTGTGCTGTTTCATTAGTGTCGTAAATGGGAGGGGGGAATAGAAAGGAGTAGAATTGTGGAATGTGTTGTTGTCATTCCTTTCCAGAAGAAAGCCAAGGTCATCTTTTGTCTCCGCACCTCTGCACCTGACCGGAACCAGCTGGGTGGAGATGCCAGCGTGGCTGAAGAAGATTGTACCATGTGATGGATGTATGGGTGTGGGGATAAGATCATGAACTTTCAACTGGGTGGAATCCCAGGAAGCTTTTAGATTTGGGGTTCCACAGTTTGTTGCCGACATGCCTGTCTTATTAAATTGGAACTTTAAGGATAGTTTTGCCTTGGACTCTGATTTAATTCTGCATGATATTTGGAACGCTTGACACCAGTGTGCATCTCTGAAGCGCAGGAATGTAAAGCCGTACTTACCGTCAAAGTCTTAGGACACCTCCTTACTCGTCTGCAGGTTTCATCCTCATCTGGGCTTGCATTTGGGCGATCATCTCCTGCATACGACGCAACTGGGGGGGTGGCGGGGGGGGGGGAGAGAAAAAGAGAGAAAATGCGGTGAGCCCAGCTAGCAATAGCAAGTAGACTTATATACCGCTTCGCAATGATTTCCAGCGCTTTTTAAGCGTTTTACAGAGTCAGCCTATGGTCCCCAACAATCTGAGTCATCTAATCTTAATACCTTTTTTGCATTGCTAGACATAAAGTATCTATTCTTTTCACCCATCCATCCATCCTCTTTCCTTCTCTATCTCTCATTCCTACCTGCATCTACTGTATCTATAGCAATAGCACTTATATACCGCTTCACAACCCTGTCTACAAAGCCAGCATATTTCTGTTGTGTTTCACAGATTCGGACAGTGAGGAGGTTGGGGAGGGACATGGGCCAGTCCTGGAGTCTGGGGAAGACTCTGAGAAGTGCTCTGCGTCGGAGGCAGAGATGGGGCCAGAGCCATGTGACAGTTATCAGCTGCCTTTGGAGTCAGACATCAGTGGGACAGAAGAACAGCTGGAGCCTGTTCCCAATGTGCGCAGAGTTGCCAGAAGGGAACAGTTAAGGAACAAGGGCTGACTCAGGAATAAAGGCGCAGGTGGACGGTGAATGGCCCCTCCCACAGGGAATAAAAGAGGAGCGAAAGGGGAGTGGAGTTTGCAGGAAGCCATAAGTTCAATTCATTCAGGTGAAGATCTGCTCCTGACTTCTTGCCAAGGAATTGCTGCTACAAGCTTGGCAATTGGAAGAGATCGGCCTGGCAGCTCTCCAAGCCTGACCAAGGTCTGTGGTTGTGAAATCTCATGAAAGACTTTGCTGGAGAGGAAATTCACTTTAAACTCAATAAAACGGGTTTTATCGGGACGAGGAGTTGGCTTCGTGCTTTTGGGAAACCTAGATCAGAACAATTTTCCCCAACAATCTGTGTCCTTATTTTACCCACCTCAGAAGGATGGAAGGCTGAGTCAACCTTGAGCCAGTCTGGATTGAACTCCTGGCAGTGAGCAGAGTTAGCTTGCAATACTGCATTCTAACCCCTGTACCATCAGGGAGTATAGGTGAAGTAAGGCGATGCAATGCAATTTAAAAATTTTCATGGGTTGTAGTCCTTGACTTAAAACTGGTCACTTAACGTCCGTTACAAAGGGACTTGAAAATGTTATTTATGACCGGTCCTCAAAGTTACGACTATCATGGTCCTGTGGTCACTTGATCACATTTTGGGCCAAAAAATGTCCATTGGATAAAATTTGATTTGGACTTCGCTTAATAGGAATAGCCCTTAGACTTATATAGCGCTTCACAGTGCTTTATAGGCCTCTCTAAGCAGGCTCTACAGAGTTCAGGACCATGGCAACTTGCTTAATGACCTTTATCAAAACGGTCACAACATCGAATTTGTCCCGTGATGACTCAACTTATGACCGCAACGACTTACAACCAAAACACTGGGCTCCGTTATGGCCCTAAGTGGAGGATTAGGTAAAAGGAAAAGGTTCCCCTCGCACATATGTGCTGGTCGTTCCTGACTCTAGGGGGCGGTGCTCATCTCCGTTTACAAAGCCGAAGAGCCAGCGCTGTCCGAAGACGTCTCCGTGGTCATGTGGCCGGCATGACTCAACGCCGAAGGCGCACGGAACGCTGTTCCCTTCCCACCAAAGGTGGTTCCTATTTTTCTACTTGCATTTTTACATGCTTTCGAACTGCTAGGTTAGCAGAAATTGGGATAAGTCACGGGAGTTCACTCCGTTACGCAGCGCTAGGGATTCGAACCGCCGACCTTTCTGATCAGCTAAGCGTCTTAGCCATTGTGTCCCCTTAAATTGGGGATTACCCGTATTAAAAAAAAAAATCCACTGGATTCTACCGAGTGAAAAACCATTCAGAAAGCCATCAATAATGGGAAGATATTCCCACGATGCTGTAACAAGCTATTTGGAATTCAAGGTATGTTTTAACGAGCCACTAATCTGGAGGAATGTGGCCAAAACACACAAGCTGTTACAAACAGCTTGCAATTATTATTTTCTTCCATTCTCCCGTGGGAATCGTGTTCTCCCGTGGGACTTCTTTGCAGAAGCCACATTCTTCAAGTATGACCCACTGCTCGCTCCATGCTATTTATGGAGAGCAGTTCGTTTTCTTCTTTTCCCGTCCATTCTGGCATTTACGGTAAACCAAACAAGAAACGACTAGAAGAATTTTTTAATAAAAATAACTGCGGCAGGAAGGAGGATGAAGAATTCAGCCAAGAGCATGTCTGCGTTACTATAAAAACATTTTTTTTAAAATCTATTTGCTAGTGGATTCATAAATGTGAATATATTTGAGTCTCAATGGCTCAAGCCTTCCAAATTAGAGTAGAGTAGAGTAGAGTAGAGTAGAGTAGAGTAGAATAGAATAGAATAGAATAGAATAGAATAGAATAGCAGAGTTGGAAGGGACCTTGGAGGTCTTCTAGACCAACCCCCTGCCTAGGTAGGAAACCCTATACCATTCCAGACAAGTGTTTGTCCAACATCTTCTCAAAGACTTCCAGTGTTGGGGCATTCACAACTTCTGGAGGCAAGTTGTTCCACTGGTTAATTGTTCTCACTGTCAGGAAATTTCTCCTTAGTTCTAAGTTGCTTCTCTCCTTGATTAATTTCCACCCATTGTTTCTTGTCCTGCCTTCAGGTGCTTTGGAGAATAATTTGACTCCCTCTTCTTTGTGGCAACCCCTGAGATATCGGAAGACCGCTATTGTGTCACCCCTAGTCCTTCTTTTCATCAGACTAGATAGACATCATTCTGAGGTCGGTAAAAATAGGGCCCAAATTGTTGGGGGTCAATGTGCTGACTCCATAAGAGAGCAAAGCACTGTGAAGCGGTATATAAGTCTAAGGGCTATTGCTATATGAATAGAATAGACTGTAAAAAGAATAGAATAGAATAGAACAGAATAGACTGTAAAAGAATAGGATAGGATAGGATAGGATAGGATAGGATAGGATAGGATAGGATGTAAAAAGAATAGAATAGACTAGAAAAAGAATAGAATAGAATAGAACAGAATAGAATGGAACAGAACGTAAAAGAATAAGATAGGATAGGATAGAATGTAAAAAGAATAGAATAGAATATAAAAAGAATAGAATATAAAAAGAATAGGATAGGATAGGGTAGGATAGGATAGGATAGAATGTAAAAAGAATAGAATAGAATATAGAAAGAATAGTATAGAATAGAATAGAATAGAATAGAATAACAATACAAAAAGAATAGAATATAAAAAGAATAGGATAGAATAGAATAAGAATAGAATATAAAAAGAATAGAATATAAAAAGAATAGGATAAGATAGAGTAGGATAGGATACAATAGAATGTAAAATGAATAGAATATAGAAAGAATAGTATAGAATAGAATAGGAATAGAATATAAAAAGAATAGTATAGAATACAATAGAATGTAAAAAAGAATAGAATAGAAAAAGAATAGAGTAGAATAAAATAGAATAGAACAGATTGTAAAAGAATAGGGTAGGGTAGGATAGGATAGGATAGGATGTAAAAAGAATAGAATAGAATAGAATAGAATATAGAAAGAATAGAATAGAATATAAAAAGAATAGAAGATACAAAACAATAGGATAAGAAAGGATACAATATAATGTAAAAAGAATAGAATATAATTCTTTATTGGCCCATATCCAAGCATAAACAGTAATTTCAGCGCAGATTAAACATCTCTATTCTTGTTCCTACTTCTCTTCCTTCCTTATCATCACCACTGTCTTCTTCAAATCCCTGCATTTTCTACATATTTAAGAGGCCCAGGGATTTAAGCAGCCACCAAATTCGTACAACATCCTGCTCTGTTGCGGCTTTAGAACTCTTGCATAATTCAGGGGCTTTGGCAAGCGGTTCATATTTATGACGGCTGCACTGTTCCCAGGCTCATGGGATCCCCTTCTGCAACAAGCAAAATCAACGGACAAGCCGGACTCACTTAACAACCCTGTTGCTAACTGAACCGCTGCAGTGATTCATTTAGCAACGGTGGCAAGAAAAGTCATCAAATGGGGCAAAACTCACTTAATAAGCGCCTCGCTCAGCAACAGAAATTTTGGGGCTCAATTTGTCGTCATAAGTTGAGGGCTATCTGCAGCCAATATCGACCTAAGCTCAGTGCTCAAGTGCAAATTACTTTTTCGCCCTGCGTTTCTTTCGAGAAACAGTGAATGTTCTGACCGGAATATTTGAAATGAGCAGAGAAAGCTACGGGAGGATGCTGAATTGAAGGAGAAGAATGCATCTTTTTACATTTCGGAGATCAGATTAAAAACCGGTGGACTTTTGAGACCTGAGAGACTCCAAAACATGCTTTTTTTTGTTTAGTTTCTGAAGGACTTTCCTGTTTCAAGACTCGTTTTGTTTTTGGGAAAAAGTAGCTAGCTTTATATTTGGAAGAAGAGAGAGATATTTAAAGGCAACTCGGGAAGCAAAAGTCCAAGAGACACAACACTAAACAAATGCCGGTAAGAAACAGACCGGCTTGGCAGCTGGAACAAAGCATGGAAAAGATTAATTGTTCTCAAAAGTCAAGGATTTTTATTCTTTGATAAAATCCAGAATAACTATTGAGCAGGATATCTTGATCCTGGTGAATCTGGCACTCCTCCAAGGTCTGTCTGTCTGTCTGTCTCTCTCTCTCTCTCTCACACACACACACATGGGGGGGGGGCAGAGGGAGACAGAGAGAGAGGGAGAGGGGAGAGAGAGACAGGTGGGGGAGAGAGAGGGAGGGAGAGGGGGGAGAGAGACAGAGAGAGAGAGAGACAGAAAGAGGGGAGAGGGAGAGACAGGTGGGGAGGGAGAGAAAGAGAGAGACAGAGAGGGAAAGAGAAAGACGGAGAGAGAGAGACACACACACACACACAGAGAGAGGACAGAAAGACAGACAGACAGAGACAGGGGGAGAGGGGAGCGAGAGGGAGGGAGGGAGAGAGAGAGAGAGAGGAGAGAGACAGACAGAAAGAGGGGAGAGGGAGAGACAGGTGGGGAGGGAAAGAAAGAGAGAGACAGAGAGGGAGAGAGAAAGACGGAGAGAGAGAGAGAGACACACAGAGAGAGAGAGAGAGAGAGAGAGAGGACAGAAAGACAGACAGGCAGAGACAGGGGGGAGAGAGAGAGAGAGAGTGAGAGAGATGCTCAGAAGGTTATATAAACTTTCCAGATTTGTAAACAGAATTTCAAGCGCTGTTACTGCTCAGAATGTAAAACACTAAAAGGGAAATGGATGTTTGGGCTTCCAACAAAGTCCAAGGAATGCAAACCCATTTCCTGTGTCTTTTTTAGTCCTGCTTTTCCATCTTACTTGAGCGTTATAAATACTGCTTTAGAGAACAGGCAGTTTCTTAGGTAAGAGGAAGGATAAACTGCAAGATGGTTATGACACTAAAAAATATCGAAGGAAGGTTTTGAAGAATGGAATCAGAAGAGAGTAGCCACCATATCCACAAATCCAGTGGTGAGGCCCACTTCTATGGATAGCTTGGGTCTCCAAGAGGTTACCGAGGATATCGAATGAATGTTATGTGACAAGATAGAGATGGTCCTGAAAATGGATTTACATCAGACAGGCCAGGAGAATGACTTAGAAAAGGATGTTTCCACTGGATCTCTGCAAAAGCGACTGGCTCAGTTTCTCAAATGTAAAAGGGAAATTACGAATGAGAAACCAGGAAAGGAGATCTGGCTAATCTTTTTTTTTTCCCTACCGGATTTACAAAAGAGAACTCTTAAAGCCTTGAAGAAAATAAATTCCCAATAACTAAATAAATAAAAATACGGTGTATAATAAGTTTGATCGCCAGGTTTGGAGGGCACCTGCTGCCAATTTACTGTTCCTTTTGCTTGGCTCTTTAACCATGGTTAAATGTGCTGTTGTGGCCCACCAGCGGACAGCGGAACTGGGGGCAGATTTAGACAGTGAGGAGGTTGGGGAGGAACCTGGGCCACTCCTGGAGTCTGGGGAAGGCTCTGATGAGGGCTCTGTGTCGGAAGCAGAGATGGGGCCAGGGCCGTACGCCAGTTATCAGCTGCCTTTGGAGGTGGAGATCAGTGGAGCAGAAGAACAGCTGGAGCCTGTTCCCGGTGTATGCATGCACAGAGCTGCCAGGAGAAGGGAACAGCTAAGGAACAAGGGTTGACTTGGGAGTAAGGCCACAGGTGGACGGAGAATGGCCCCTCCCAGAGGAAATAAAAGAGGAGCGAAAGGGGAGTGGAGTTTGCAGGAGACAATTAGTTCAGTTCATTCGGGTGAAGATCTCTTCCTGACTCCTTGCCAAGGAATTGCTGCTACACCGTGGCGTTTGGAAGAGATCGGCCTGGCAGCTCTCCAAGCCTGATAAAGGTCTGTAGTTGTGAAATCTCTTGAAAGGCTGTTGGCCGGGACTTTGCTGCAGAGGAATTCCCTTTTGCCTAATTAAAAGGGGTTTCATCGGGACGAGGAGTCGGCTTCATGCTCTTGGGAAGCCTAGGTCAGAACATGTGCATCCTTCCAAAAGACAATCGTTGTCTTAACTGTTAACTAACTTAATCGTAACTAAATTTGAACTCAACAGATATCCCCCGGCCTGGCTTTTAGGTCCTTACCTCAGCCTCCTTCTGCTGAAGGATCCTGTCTTTGTCCAGGACTTCTTCCTCCGCAGGCCTGTGAAATATAAGATGGATTCAGTTGGACCAAGTTGAAGGCTACTTGTATTGTGGTCTTTTTCCCCCCCCTGTGAAACCTGGCAAGGAAAGCCAAATTCAGACAAAGAGAACTACTGAAAACGCAAGATCCGTTTTTCTCGCCATGTACGTCTGTACACCTGAACTAGGCTGGGTTGTTTCCCTGTGTCATATATGTGGGTATATGCATCGTTTTGTATTTATTTATTTAGTCACGTTTATGTAGTGTATATTGGAGATGGAGATGCTTTGCGAGCTGAATGCAATGAAATTTCATTTAAATATATGCCGATTAGTGTACATTCAAAGTGACAATAAAGTTATTCTATTCTAGATTTTATGATTGGGATAAGACAAGATGACAAGACTGGAACAAATGTATATATTGCGATTGGACAGAAGGATAGACAATGTATTAAGTAGTTTAATTGTCAATGGTTGAAACTAGCTGTATATCATGTGAATGTATGGTCACTCCGACTCCGTGGTATTGCATTGTTTTAAATGTGAAAATAATAAAAATATATTATTAAAAAAAAGTTATTCTATTCTATTATCCTATCCTATTCTAGCCTAGCCTAGCCTAGCCTATTATCCTATCCTAATCTAATCTATACTAATCTTATTCTATTCCTTAATCCTTTTGCTTCTCCTTCTCCTTCTTTCTATTCTATTATCCTATCCTATCATCCTTTTTAAAAATGTGTTTGCACTCTGCAGGCCTCTTTTTTTGTGAAAAATGGGGCATGCAGAGAGTTTGAGAGGCTTGCAAAGTGATCCTGGAGGCTGACGGGGAGGCAGAAATGAGCCCAAAATGGCCCATTTTTTGCAAAAACAGGCCCATTTTGTGCAAAACAGAAAACAAAAACAGGCCATGCTTTGGGAGGCTTGTGGAGTGCTTCTGGGGGCTGGGGGGGGGCAAAAAAGAACAAAAAAACGGCCATTTTGTGCTCGTTTGTGCCCTCCCCAGCCCCCAGGAACACTTTTTAGGCCTCCCAAACCCTCTGCACATCCAGGGGGCGGGGTTTCGGGAAGCCAAAAATGCTGCATTCAGTGTATAAGACGCACCCAGATTGTCACCTTCTTTTGGGGGGATGAAAAGGTGCGGCGTATACTCCGAAAAATACGGTACCTATATCCTGTCAGCTGATTCGTGTGGCAGAGCCGATGGCCTCAGCTGTGTTACTCCCCAAGAAGTAGCGTGGAAGGTAAGTTTTGGTAAAACTACGCCCGCAGTTTCCCGCACGAAACCCGCGATCACTGAAGAGGTTGTGAAACCGGCAGGATCCCACCGCTGGTTCAAAGTTACAACAGCACGGGGAAAATAAAAAAGTGACTTATGACCATTTTTCACACTTATGACCTGGGCAGGTCACGTGGTCAAAATTCAGATGCTTGGCAACTCGTTCATATTTATGATATGCGACGTGTCCCAGGTGGCCAGGGGATCCCCCCGTTGTGACCCTCGGACTAGCGAAGTCAATGGGAAAGCAAGATTCACTTAAACGCTGCATTACTAACTTAACAACTGCTGTGATTCGTTTAAAAACTGCGGCGAGAAAGGTCGTAAAATGGGGGCAAGACTCACTTAACAACTCTCTCACTGAGCAGCAGAACTGTGAGGCTCATTTGTGGTCATAAATCAAGGATTATCTCTATTTGCATTTGCATGCTTTCGAACGGCTAGGAGCAGTTGGCAGGAGCCGGGGCGAGAACGGGAGATCACCCCATCTTCCGTGTTTGGGTCTTGAATTGCCCACCTTCTGGTCGACAAGCCTAGGGTCGTAACTATTAGGGCATTCTGCTATTTGAATCTATAGCTAGTTTCTTCTAATCAACCCTCCCAAGGGATCATTTAAAAGGAAATCGAGGTTCTTTTTTTGCAGTTAGCTTGTCAATCAAAAAGGTTGGCAGTTCGAATCCCTAGCACCGCGTAACGGAGTGAGCTCCCTTGACTTGTCCCAGCTTCTGCCAACCTAGCAGTTCGAAAGCATGTAAAAATGCAAGTAGAAAAATAGGAACTACCTTTGGTGGGAAGGGAACAGCGTTTTGTGTGCCTTCGGCATTGAATCATAATGGCCACATGACCACGGAGACGTCTTCGGACAGCGCTGGCTCTTCGGCTTTGAAACGGAGATGAGCACTGCCCCCTAGAGTCGGGAACGACTGGCAGATAGGTGCGAGGGGAAGCTTTACCTTAACCTTACGTTAGGAAAGTTTATAAAGGGAGATTCAAAGCTGCAGCCAACAAAGGAGAGCAACGAGACACAAAGAAAGAACTTACTTGCCAGTCCTTTTTAATCTCTCCGACCGGAAATTTTCGTAATGCAAATCCTGGGTTACTTCTTGGAGGTCTTGCATGTGTGTCCTGAAAGAAGAAACACAATAGAGGTTGATCAGAATGGACGTAAAGCCAACGGTATGTCTTCCATTTGGCTTGTTTAAAAAGCTTCTGCAGCCAGGACAACTGTTAGCAACCAACAAGACAAAATCTTCAAGTGTAGCATGAAAACTGTCCAGTAGAGGGAACCCTTGGACTGGAATTCATTCTTTCCAAAGATGCAAAGTAGAATTAAGAATAAACAATCAGGAATTGCTCACTCTGTCTCTCTCTGTCTGTCTGTCTCTATCCATCCATCCATAGTTATCTATCCATATCAGTCAATACATTTCTTTCTTTCTTTTTATTTCTTCTTTCTATCCATCTATAACTATCATCCATCTATCTACCTACCTACCTAGCTACCTAGCTATCTTATCAATCAGTCATATCTATCATATCTACCTACCTACTGTATATTTCTTTCTATCTATCTATCATCTATCTATCATCTATCTATCTATCTATCATCTATCTATCATCTATCTATCATCTATCTATCTATCTATATCTACCTACCTACCTATCTTATCAATCTATCAGTCATATCTATCATATCTACCTACCTACTGTATATTTCTTTCTATCTATCTATCATCTATCTATCTATCTATCTATCTATCTATCTATCTATCTATCTATCTATCTATCTATCTATCATCTATCTATCTATCTATCAATCATCTATCTCTATCTATCTATCTATCTATCTATCTATCTATCTATCTATCTATCTATCTATCATCTACCTACCTACCTACCTACCTACCTATCTTATCAATCTATCAGTCATATCTACCTACCTACTGTATACTTCTATCTATCTATCTATCTATCTATCTATCTATCTATCTATCTATCTATCTATCATCTACCTACCTACCTACCTACCTACCTACCTACCTATCTTATCAATCAATCAGTCATATCTATCATATCTACCTACCTACTGTATATTTCTGTCTGTCTGTCTGTCTATCTATCTATCTATCTATCTTTAGCTTATCATCCATCTCTATCCTCCATCCGTCCATCCATCTAGGATCTCATCTCTTATGTATTTTATCTATCTTATCTGTCATCCCTGTCTGTCTGTCCGTCCATCCACAGCTATACCTCCATCCATCCCTGTTTATCCATTTCTCTCTCTCTCTCTCTCTCTCTCTCTTTCTCTCTCTCATCTCAGTGACATCCGTGAGGTTTTGCTAGCTGACATAACGCACAGGGCTTCCCTACAAAGAGAGGCCAGAGAAGGCCTGGGACTTACACCAGCATCGTGCGTAACTTGAGGAAGTCGTTGTGTTCAGGGTTCTCCACTTCCACCACCCCCCAGGGGTAGAGGCGACCTCGAATCTTTTTCCCCTTCACTTCGATCAGCTGGTTGGACCCGATCACAGCAAAAGGAACACTGGCCTGGAGGAGTCAAGAGGAGGAAGAATTCCATGTCACACCTCATATCGGAAAGCTGAGACTTAATGACTGGGCCTCCTCGCTTTTGCGCAGCAGCGTCCCAACTTCGAGAATGGGGGTTTTAAACGAACAGCCGTGAGTCGAGGGTTGTCGGTAATGACACGGTTGCATCAGCTCACCTTCAGGATCCTCGTCTGTTCTTTGAACTCTTCGTCCTCGTCGGAGTCAGCATCGGGCAGCTGGTAAATCCGGATGCCATGCTCAGCAATTTCGTCTAACACCTGCCAATGTCAAGAAAGAAAGGAAGGAAGGAAGGAAGGAAGGAAGGAAGGAAGGAAGGAAGGAAGGAAGGAAGGAAGGAAGGAAGGAAGAAAGAAAGAAAGAAAGGAATTGAATTAATTGTTCTCCTGCAAACTCCACTCCTCTGTTGCTCCTCTTTTATTTCCTCTGGGAGGGGCCATTCAACGTCCACCTGTGGCCTTACTCCCAAGTCAACCCTTGTTCCTTAGCTGTTCCCTTTGTCTAGCAGCTCTGCGCATGCGCACACTGGGAACAGGCTCCAGCTGTTCTTCTGCCTCACTGATGTCTCACTCTGAAGGCAGCTGATAACTGGCATACGGCCCTGGCCCCCTCTCTGCTTCCGACACAGAGCCTTCCCCAGACTCCAGGACTGGCCCAGGTTCCTCCCCAATCTCCTCACTGTCCAAATCTCCTCCGTTGGCTGCTGGCAGGCCGTACCCATTTCAACATACCCATTACTCTATTTCTTAGAAGAAAATATAACTCTCCACAAAATAATAATAATAAAGATCAACCGAAGAGAACATCCAGGACTAATCCATCCAAACACAAACGGACGCAACATTTTGCAAATCTAGCAGGCTATTTTCCAAAGGCGGGACTTAAAAGAATTAGCACACAGTCGTTTTAATAATAGGTTGCCAGAGAGAATAACCCTCCCAGGAACAGCCTAACATGAGGGGACTGGCCCAGATTGGCTAGTCTGATGTTTGTCAATGATGGGGGAATAAGAAAGGCCAGTTTCTCCGGACAGAGATCTTGGCGATAAACTGTAAAACCGAGACAATGGCGGGAAAACCAGCAAAGGTGGCTGAATAATATATCACAGCTGTTCAAGCCAAGTGCTTTCCTGAAAGGAAAAAAGAAAGGAAGAATCGCAAGGAAAACAAACTGCATTTCATACCCCCCGACAATAAAACTGCATTTTGTTTCTTCAGCCCTTCAGTTTATGGGTCCCTGGGGGCTTTGTGCGTCTTAAAGATTAGGCTTCCCAGGACAAAAAAGAAGAAGAAAAAGAAGTCAAAATGTAAAGTTTCCCTTCACACACAGTCATTCTTTTTTTTTCTTTTTTGAACTTCCTCAAAAAACCGGCACTGGGTGGCTTGTGAATAGGGCACGCATTGATTCCCACTTGAGAGGATGTATTTATTTTATTTTTATTCATTTTGGTTTGTCAAGCATGTGTGAGAAAACAACTATACTGTGAGTAGGAATATAGCACATAAACATAGATATATGTCCCCCTGTTCCCCTGAAAATAAGACCTCCCCGGATAATAAGCCCAATTGGGCTTTTGAGCGCATGCGCTAAAATAAGCCCTCCCCGAAAATATTGCCACACAGCAGCAGCCGTGAGGTGACCACGCTCGCCGCCTCCTGCACCTCAAAAATAATAAGACCTCCCCGAAAATAAGGCCGAGCGCTTATTTCAGGGGTCAAAAGAAAACAAGACCTTGTCTTATTTTCTGGAAAACACGGTATATGCATAAGAAATGAGTATAGATGACAACAGTAGAACAGGGATGGTAGGCTGGTCTGCTTATGACGCCCCTTTACAGACCTCTTGGGAATGGGGTGAGGTCCACGGTTGAAGGTTGAAGCTGTGGGGCTTTAAGGATGTAACAATGGAGTTGGGTAGAGCATTCCAGGCGTTGACCCTCTGTTGCTGAAGTCGTATTTTCTGCAATCGAGTTTGGAGTGGTTTACCTTGAGTTTGTATCAATTGTTTGCCCGAGTATTATTGAGGTTGAAGACGAAGTAGTTGTTGACAGGTAGGACGTTGTAGTAGACAATTTTGTGTACTACGCTTAGGTCAGACCGTAGGCGGCGTAGTTCTCGGTTGTCCAAGCCCAAAATTTCAAGCTTTGTGGCATAAGGGATTCTGTCGCAAGGAGAGGAGTGGAGGACTCTTCTCGTGAAATACCTCTGGACTGTATTAATGTCCGATAAACAGTGTGGATTCCAGGCAGACGAGCTGTATTCGAGAATTGGTCTGGCAAAGGTTTTGTATGCCCTGGTTAGCAGTGCAATGTTACTGGGGTAGAAACTTCGCAACATTAGGTTAACAACTCTTCATGCCTTTTGGGCAATTTTTATTTTATTTTTTTAAGAAAAAAGGAAGAAAAAGAAGATTCAATTTCCACGAAGTCGGGAATTCTGACTTCCTTAACAGAAAAATCCACCATTCAGGTTTCTCCTTATTCAAATACTTTTTTTAAAAAAAACAACCAGAAGTGGGAGTAGAAAAAAACCCTAATCCTTACTTTGGATGGATTGCCAAAACGGCAGAAACATCTAAAAAAAAAAAACCCAACCACCCAAAAACCTTCGAAGCTGTGCCAAGAAAGACGAATTTTGATCCCCTGCTTTGATTAGAGATTTTGCACTAAAGAGATGTTTGCAGGAAGAAAAATATACAGTAGCAGAAATTTCAAAGCTTTGGATCAACATGAAACATTCTTCCTTATAAAGCCAGTTTGTAGGGGGAAAAAAATTTTTTTTAAAGGCTGATTCAAATGGATCAAAATTTAAACAATGGCCTAGATGTTTATTTGCCCTTTTGCTGCTCTATATGGGGACAGGCCTTTTGTTAAACTATCCGTCAACATTTAATGCAAAAATAGCACCGAAGATTTACAAGCTGGTAACGCCAAGGCGAAAGGAGGTGAAACCAACTAAGCAACTGTGATTTTCTGGAGGGAAAGATGCTTAAAGAAAGTTTTAAAACTCTCCATTTCTTTAAATGTAAAGAAGATGATTTAATTCAGTGTTTTTCATCAACCTTAGCAACACTGTGCAGACTTCGACTCCCAGAATTCCCCATCCAAAATGCTTTAAGATGGGTGGAGTTCAACTCCCAGAATTCCCCATCCAGAATGCTTTAAGATGGGTGGACTTCAACTCCCAGAATTCCCCAGCCAGAATGCTTTAAGATGGATGGACTTCAACTCCCAGAATTCCCCAGCCAGAATGCTTTAAGATGGATGGACTTCAACTCCCAGAATACCCCAGCCAGAATGCTTTAAGATGGGTGGACTTCAACTCCCAGAATTCCCCAGTCAGGATGCTTTAAGATGGATGGACTTCAACTCCCAGAATTCCCCAGCCAGAATGCTTTAAGATGGGTGGACTTCAACTCCCAGAATTCCCCAGCCAGAATGCTTTAAGATGGATGGACTTCAACTCCCAGAATTCCCCAGCCAGAATGCTTTAAGATGGATGGACTTCAACTCCCAGAATTCCCCAGAAAAACGCACGCATTACCCTTCTCTTCAGTCGTTCCCTTTCCTTCAAAGTTAGAGTGTCTGCCTTCGCTATGACAGGGACGATATTCACTTTCCCATGAATTGCCTTCATGAATTCCACATCCAAAGGTTTCAATCTGGAAAATAATATTTTTTTTTAAAAAAAAGTTATACAACAACAACAACAATAACAAATCCACTGGCTGAAGCCAGGATCTATTGACGGATTGTCCAAAATGCCACACATATATATTTAGGAAGCTTAATAGATCATATTTGGGCTAGGAAGACCCGTGACTTCACCTATAGAAGTTCACTTGGAGGATTCTATCCTCTTGCTTTCAACCTGACCTACCTTGCAGGGCTGTTTCTCTATGGGCAAAATGGGTGGGGTCCCCACTTCTGAACGCCCCTTTATTAAACTCTCAAAAGGAAAAGCTAGGAAGCAAATACATAATTTGAACAAAATGTTCACCAATAGAATATTTGTAGCTCAGGTGAACGGTGGGGTCCTTGATGCCCTCTGAGCTTGGTTGTTTCCTTGAGACGTTTCATGACCCAACGAGGTAACATCATCAGTGCTGGAAAGGAGTGTGGGTTTTGGTCTTTCTTTATATACAATAGCTTGCTTGCAGAGAGTAAACCCCCCTTCCCCTCTAGCATTGATGATGTTACCTAGTAGGGTCATGAAATGTTTTGCAAGAAAACCACCAAGGTCAGAGAGCACCAAAAACCCCATACTTAAATTATTCTTATTTAGGAGACTAGTTGATAACCTGACGTTGCCAGCTGCTTTTGGCAGCTGCTGCACACGGTTGGCTCCTATTTAAATGGTTGTCCACTGGGACTCCAAGATCCTTCTCACAGTTACTACTATTGAGCCAGGTGCCACCTATACCGTACCTGTGCGTTTTGTTTTTCTTGCCTAAGTGTAGAGCCTGACTCTTTTCACCATTGAATTTCATTAGATAGAAATTCAACGGTGAGGCTTCAATTCAGTGAGTGAAACGTTTCTCCTGGGACGTTAAAAACGAACAAAACACCTTAATACTTACCCGTGTCCAAAAGGGGAAATGAAATAGAAACAGCAATGCACTCGGTTGTCTACGATGTGTCGCCTGTTTAAGCCGCTCTCATCGTGAAGGTACCTTTCAAACTGGTTGTCGATATAATGGATGATGGTTTTGAAACTAGGCCAAGAAGAGAGAGAAGGACAAAATACAATACAATAGCAGAGTTGGAAGGGACCTTGGAGGGCTTCTCTTGCGCGCTGAAATTCGGGGGGGGGGGGGGGGCAATATTCCAGGAATCTTCCATTGTTCCTCTTAAGGATACCTGGGGCTTTGTGACTGGGGAAACACCTGTCTTTAAATGAGACCTCAGCCTCCATGAGGATGAAGTCATATCCTGTCCTCTGCATTACAAAAGCAAAGCGAGCAGAGTTTCTTTTTTTACTTTGGGGGGTGGGGGGGTGGGGAACGGCACGCATCTAACATCAGGGAGATAGATTAACTCTTCCTAGCCAAAAGAAGTTCGAGAGACACATTCATGCTCACAACCGCTTTGCAAAAGAGATATTTTTTTATGAACGGGCAATGCATTCTGAACGAATGATGGCACATACAGTCTGTCTGTCAGTCTTCCAAGTAATGCACCCATAGAAAACAAAGTCCGAGGCTCTTGGGTGCCTCAAAGGACAGTTTATGGGATATATTCGTGATGGCGAACCTATGGCAGGGGTGCCAGAAGCGGCATGCAGAGCCATCTCTCCAGGCACACGATCCGTTGTCCATTGCTCTTCGGGGTTCCAGCTGGTTTTCATATGCTTGGGAGTGCCGGAAACTGGAAGAGCAGTTGGCCGGTGCGCACATGCGCATCAGGAAGATGATCTTCCGGTTTCTGGCGCGCAGGCACATGCAAAGACCAGCTGACCAGTGTGCATGAGGACGCCCGAAACAGGAAGTTCATCTTCCCACTGTGCGCATGCGCAGAGTTGCCAGACGAAGGGAACAGCTAAGGAACAAGGGTCAGCTTGGGAGTAAAACCACAGGTGGAAGATGAATGGCCCCTCCCAGAGGAAATAAAAGGGGAGCAACAGGGGAGTGGAGTTTGCAGGAGGCCATTAGTTCATCCTTGCATTCTTGCCAAGAATTGCGGTGGAGTGTGAAAGATCTCGGCCTGGCCACTCTCCAAGCCTGATAAAAGGTCGGTAATTGTGAACTATCTTGAAAGACTGTGGGAGAGGAAAGACTTTGCTGGAGAGGAATTGACTGTCAATGAAATAAAAGGGGTTTCTCGGGACGAGGACTAGGTTTCGTGCCGCTGAGAACACTCGCGGCCGACCCAGATTGGTTCCTGCCTCATCCTCAATGCCGTGAGAAACCTTGTAAGGTGATGAATAGAAAAAAGACGCCGCCTTCCTATTGGTTGGGGAGAAAAAGGAAAAGGAAGACTCCAGCAGACAGGGTTGTTTTTTATTTTTAATTTTAAATAAACGATTGTTTCTACAATCCTTTGAATTCTCTGTAGCAAGTTCAACCGCACGACGTAACGCCGGGCCTTAGAACGCCTTGTTCCTCCCACCCAATGTTTAGCGTCTTGCTCCCAGACCTCTCCCCCCGCTCCCCACACAAAAAAAGAAAAGCAGAATTTTCAGATCTGCAGAACTTCAAGAAACCTTTCCAAAGAATAAACACAAGCAGCGGAATACAATCAACAGGAAATTCTTCTGACAACACAATGGCCGAGGTCCAGCCATTCAGAGATTCAAAGGGAAGGGTCAAGCGAGATTTACCGGCAACGAGAAGGTGACGTCATTGGAAGGATGGGCAGAGCGGAGAATGGCACAAGGAAGCCCAGGGATAGGTCAATTTTATTTTATTTTATTTGGAAACCAGAGCAACAACTTACCAGTTTTGGCTGTTGATGGCATCTCCGTAGCCCGGAGTGTCCACGACGGTCAAACGTAGCTTGACCCCTCGCTCTTCAATTTCGACAGTCGATGCTTCGATCTGAACCGTCCTTTCGATCTTTTCTTTCGGAGAAAGAGAGAGAGGGGAAATGTTAAACCCCCAAAGTCCAGTTGCCTTTTGGAAAAGCACCTTTGGGGGGGGACAACCGTGGCCTGGAGGACTGAGGAGCTGTATAGATGTTCAACCCCAGAACTGCATAGTTCTGCATGGTTCTTCGTTAAGAATTCCGGGGGGTTTAAAAGGGGCCGCACACCTACAAGTGGCCACGGTTGGGAGCGCTGGTTGGAAAGGCTACCAAAGGAGACTTGGGACCTCAGCAAGGTTGGGGGTTGGCCCTTTCAGTTTAAAGAAAGGAAGGTGAAACTGGAATCATATGAAATTGTTTGGAATGGGCTGGATTAGAAGACCTCCAAGGTCCCTTCCAACTCCGTTATTCTATTCCATTCCTATTCCTATTCTTATTTCTATTCTATCTTCTCTTCCTATTTTATCTTCTTTTCTATTCCATTCTCTGTTCCTATGCTATGCTATTCCTATTCTATCTTCTGTTCTATTCTATTTTCTATTCTCTATTCTATTCTCTGTTCCAATTCTATGCTATGCTTTGCTATGCTATGCTATTCCTATTCCTATTCCATCTTCTATTCTATTTTCTATTCTCTATTCTATTCTCTGTTCTGATTCTATTCTATTCCATTCCATTCTATGCTATGCTATGTTTTGCTATTCCTATTCTATCTTCTGTTCTATTCTATTCTCTGTTCTGATTCTATTCCATTCTATTCCATTTATGCTATTCTATGCTATGCTTTGCTATTCCTATTCTATCTTCTGTTCTATTCTATTCTCTGTTCGATTCTATTCCATTCCATGCCATGCCATGCCTATTCTATCGTCTGTTCTATTCTATTCTCTGTTCTATTCTCTGTTCCTATTCTATTCTATTCTATTCCATTATATGCCATACCATGCCATGCCATGCTATGCTATTCCTATTCTATCTTCTGTTCTATTCTATTTTCGACTATATTCTCGGTTCCGATTCTATTCCTAGTCCTATTCTATTCCTATTTCTATTCCGTTCTATTCTATTTTCTATTCTATTCTCTGTTTCTATCCTATCCTATCCCATCCTACTCTACCCTACCCTACTCTATTCAAATGGTGTTTCTCAATCTTGGCAATTTTAAGGCATTCAACTCCCGGAATTCCCCAGCCACATACTTCCAGGAGATGAATCCCAGATATCTTTAAAATTCCTGAGATTGAGAAATGTTGATTTAGAAAAGAAAAGAAAAAAAAAAACACCCCAAATTACCTCCAGCTCCAGGGATGTAACGTTCAGGATACAGATCCGTCAGGAATAAACTGTTAATTAAAGTGGATTTGCCCAAACCGGATTCTCCTGTTAAACAAGAGGAATATTTAATCCCTGGGATAATTTTTCTACCATTCCATGTAAGCAGCAGATTTGTCAAATGATCAAATTTCCCTTCCCCCCCCCCTTGTTTTTTAAGACAGCATCATCAAAAGGTCTTATTACGTTAGTCTTTTAAAAGTAACCTACAAATGCATTTGAACTCTGGCGCTGGAGAAGACTCCTGCATTGAGTCCCTTGGACTGCAAGGCGATCTAACCGGTCAGTCCTAGAGGAGATCAACCCTGACTGCTCTTTAGAAGGCCGGATCCTGAAGAGGAAACTCAAAGACTTTGCCCTCCTAATGAGAAGGAAGGACTCCCTGGAAAAGAGCCTCATGCTGGGAACGATGGAGGGCAAAAGAAGAAGAAGGGGATGGCAGAGAAGGAGGTGGCTGGATGGAGTCACCGAAGCAGTCGGCGTGAGCCTCAATGGACTCCAGAGGAAGGTAGAGGACAGGAAGGCCTGGAGGAATATTGTCCATGGGGTCGCGATGGGTTGGACACGACTTTGCAACTAACAATGAGAAATGCAGGCTTTTGTTCACATTTTAAATCTGGCCCACAGATTTCTCAGAAATACAGGTATTCCTCAACTTATGGCCACAACTGAGCCCAGAATTTCTGTTGCTAAACAGCTTTGCCCCATTTTACAACCTTTCTTGCCACAGCTGTTTGGTGAATCACCGCAGCTGTTAAGTTAGCAACAGGGCTGTTAGGTGAATCTGTCTTTCCCATTGACCTATTGCTGGTCAGAAGGTTGCAAAAGGGGATCCCATAACCCCCCAGGACCGTCTGCAACCGTCATAAACATGAACCACTTGCCAAGCGTCTGAATTTTGATCACTGACTTTTGGGATGTCGTAATGGTGATAAGTGCGAAAAGTGTTCAAAAGTCGCTTTTTTCAACGCCGTTGGAACTTGGAATGGTCACTAAATGGACTGCTGTAAGTCAAGGACTATTTGTACCACAATTATTTCAGAAACGCAATGCCACTTATTCCTCGTGGAAGAAGGCTAAGGTAGGGTTGTGGGACGCCAGGGATCTGGCAGCGGATTCGGACATTGAGGAGGTTGGGGAGGAACCTGGGCCAGTCCTGGAGTCTGGGAAAGGCTCAGATGAGGACGCTGATTCGGAGGCAGAGAGGGGGCCAGGGCTGTATGCCAATTATCAGCTGCCTTCGGAGTCAGAGATCAGTGAGGCAGAGGAACAGCTGGCGCCTGTTCCCAGTGTGCGCATGCGCAGAGCTGCCAGGAGAAGGGAACAGCTAAAGAACAGGGGTTGATTTGGGAGTAAAGCCACAGGTGGAAGATGAATGGCCCCTCCCAGAGGAAATAAAGAGGAACGAAAGGGGAGTGGAGTTTGCAGGAGACCATTAGTTCAATCCATTCAGGTGAAGATCTGTTCCTGACTTCTTGCCAAGGAATTGCTGCTACAGCGTGGAGTTTGGAAGATATCAGCCTGACAGCTCTCCAAGCCTGACAAAGGTCTGTCGTTGTGAAATCTCATGAAAGACTGCTGGCCGGGACTTTGCTCACTTTAAACTCAATAAAACGGGTTTTATCGAGACGAGGAGTCATGCTTTTGGGAAGCCTAGGTCAGAACAGGTAGAGGAAGAGTGAAGTCAGAATCATACCACCGAAATCCTTTTTCTAAATCCCCTCCTTCCTAAATCCTGTGCCGTAAACAGGACTGCGAACTCAGTGGCTTCTTTTGTCACATTGCCATTTCGATGCACTGCTTTTGACCCTAAAAGATTTGAGTCATTTCTCTAGAACAGGAAGGAATGAGCAAAAGTAATATGTCCCTCTTGGGACACATCTCCTTTGGACGTTCTTGTCAAACTCACTTGGATGTACAAACATTTTTCTATAAGTTTCTGCGCTACTCTGAAAAGCAGAAGCCGTCGAGAATGAATCTTGCTGGAAAAACAGCCCGAACAGAAGAGGACAGCCCCATTTTCTCCTCTGACTTGAGAATTCTTTCTTCTTTAGTTAGAAACTAGCTGATAACCTGGTGTTGCTTGGGTATTTATTTATCCTAATCCATACATTTGTCGTCAAAAATAATCCCGGACCAAGAGTAATTTCTCATGTTGGGTTTCCCCTTTACCAGAGGGAGGCCCCTTGTGGAGTACTCTGAAGCCGTTAACATGGCAACTCCACTATGCTGCACAGTAGAAGCCATTTTACGGCAGTACGGTAGAAGCCATTTTAAGGCACAACAGGCGGTATCTTAATAGAACACCTCCCTCTCCCCCTCCATGATTTAATTGTTAAATAATCGTGCATGATATGGAAAATCAAATCCACATACCGACAACCATGAGGGTGAATTCAAACCCTTTCTTGACTGACTTCCGATGGACTTGGTTGGGGAGATTGGCAAACCCCACATAGCCAGCCGAGTCAGAAAACTGGAATGAGAAATCAAGAATGAAAGCAGCAAATTAGAGGCAGAATTCATGAAAACGCACCCATGTTGGAAAGTTGCAAGCTTGAGAGCAGCTTCTTAAAAGAGGAACATTAGACTAGGCTAGACTACAGATAGACTAGACTAGACTAGAATTCTTTATTGGCCAAGTGTGATTGGACCCACAAGGAATTTGTCTTGGGTGCAGAAGCTCTCATTGCACATTAAAGCTAATAAAAGCAATACATCACGATTATAGTCATCATAAAAATACATTCATCAAAGTCATAAGATACAACACTTAGTGCTAGAATCAACATAAATCGTACCAGAAAACAAAACAAAACAATCTAAACCGTAAAGATACAAGCGACAAAATTATAGTCGTAAATAGAAAAGGAGATAGGTCGTAGGAAAAATGAGAAGAATAGTAATACAGTCTTAGTAAATGGTTTGACAGTGTTTGGGGAATTAGTTGTTTCACAGAGAGATGGCATGGGGGAAACACTGTCCTTGTGTCTAGTTGTTCGGGTGTACAGTGCCCTATAGTGTCGTTTTCAGGGTAGACTTTTGAAACAACATGGTTCTGGACGTGAGAATATCTGTAGATATTTTCACAGATATTTTCACATATAAGGACAATTAGCACGCTCAGCCATGCCTTTAGAGCAGGGTTCCTCCATCATGGCGACTTTATTTTTATTTTTTATTTTTTTTCACACAAAAACATTCTTCATTACATCTTCCAGAAAGCAAGTCGATTGGTTACAAATAAATTTCGTGCGTTACTACAATCATTCTTTATATTTCATTCATATTGAATTGTACATTTTAAATCAAAAATCTTTATACCATCAATATACCATCATTCTCATTTAACTATATTTGTTTAAACGTGCTTTTGTCTAGAATCATTTCTATTTATATTATAATAAATCTAGACAAAAAATTATCACTAGAAGTTATAAGTACCCAGGAGAGATTACATCTTTATAACAAAATCTAAACAAAAAATATATATTAATAAAATTAGTAAATCTTTTCCCCCAGGTCCCATATTATAGTTTATATCCAAATTGCTTTTACCAGTTAGAGTTATTAGTTCATTATTATTGTCATGATGGGTTATCTGTTAACGAATAAACATTTTAAAAACAAAAACATTCTATAAGCAGCTACAACGTTCTACTTATTAATCAATCATGGCGACTTTAAGAGGGGTGGACTTCGCGTGTGACTATACTGGCTGGGGGATTCTGGGAGCTGAAGTCCACAACCTCTTAAAGCCTCTACGGTTGAGCAATACTCCAGACCCAAATTACAACAGAAACCATGTATTTCCTGTTTCCTTTTCCTGGCTGGTGGGAGAGGATGAGGAACATGGTTGTGGAGAAGATCTCTTTGTAAGAACCATGCAGAGTCCCCGTGGACTCCCACTGCAAGGAAGTAGGGGGCTAGTTTTACTTCCTCTTTCTTACTGCTTCTTGAGAATCTGAGGTAAAACGTTTGGAAAAAGCATTTAGCTTCACCCTGCTGTGAGATCTCAACTTTCTACTCCCCCAAACCCGCTTAAAAATCAAACTGGACTGGCTGCGTAGCCACCATCATCCACAGCATACTGCATGTTTTACTCGTGTTTTACTCGCCAGATAACAGTGGAGAAAACCAAGAAAAATCGTTTTTTTAAAAAAAATAATAAAGCCATTTATATTTAATGAGTATACGATGAGGGCTTAACACAACAGGCAGTTTTTTTTTAATTGAGAAGCATCCAATTGTAAGGAGCCCTAATCACCTCATGGCTTGACTACTGCAATACACTTTACATGGGGCTGCCCTTGGGAGACTGTCCAGAATGCCGCAAGATGATTGGCGTCTTTTATTTTATATATATATATATATATATGTATGTATGTATGTATGTATGTATGTATGTATGTATGTATGTATGTATGTATGTATGTATGTATATTATATATATATGTGTGTGTGTGTGTGTGTGTGTGTGTGTTGTATTTGTACTGATAAATAAATAAAGGGAGACTAGTATAGATCTATTTCGAGCTAATTAGCTCTCATCAGCTAGCCATACCCTTACTGGGATTTGAACCTGGGCTGTATTATATACTAGGCAGGAGTCTTAGCCACTAAGCCACAGGCTCGCCTCCTTATCAGTTGAGCTGATATATATATGTTTTTATTGTTTACTTTTATGGCTTCGTTTTTGTTTTTCCAAGAAAAATATTTTGTTAACTATCCTTTGGCTTGGAAACTCACACTGAGAAATTATGATTAAAGTGTTGAGCTGTAGGAGAGGGAGAAAGCAGGATATTCAGCCAATGTTACACTAAAGGTTCATATCCCACTTGTTATCCACTGTTTTCTACAATGGATTCAGACATTTACGGAGAATTTTCTATCCCCCCCTTCAGTCTGTTCAAAAGAAAACAAGCAGAGTAGAACGAGTAAAGCTGGATGATTTCAAGTTATTAAAGTGGGTTATTTATTGAAACAACAACGATTCTCTAAAATTTATTCCAGCTCTTCTTTTCTCTACTCCGCCCCAAAGAGATTGTAAAATGCAGCCTTTAAAACCCTTAAAAACCCCAAATAAAACGTTGAAAGCTAAGAATTGTTTTGATGGGCTATGTCCCAAGTTTTAACTCACCTTTACTTTTTCAGCAGACTGAGACATTTTCCTGTGCACCAAATTTCTAAAGCCTGCAGGGGGGGAAAAAATACAGAACATTTAGACGCTAAATCCAAATCCTATTCATTAGTTTTTCCATTGTATGATGCTGGAATCCAGAGAGAGACAAACGTATTCATATATACACTGAATGTCTATTTTCCTGAACTCAAATAAAAGTGAGGTATTTTAAAAAGGCTACGTATTCAGGGGTGAGTCACATGGAATGCATCATTAAATGACAAATATTTTAAGTTTTTTTTTCATTCTACCCTGCCCAAGAGAGGGAATGAGTCATGTTTATGTTTAGTAACAAAGTACAAATTGAACACTTTTTGGTACACCGCGGCGGCTAGCTGCACACAGAATGTAAATTACTTAATCCATTTGAGCAGAAGGTGGTTGAGTTCATATGTAGAGAATCATACAATTCTGTTTTATAAGCCATACAATCTTCTGCTGCACCACAGAGAGTATTTTAACTTACTGAGCCAGTATCTGGGTTGCCAATTGCACAGGGGCAGATAGGACAGCGCTCCGGAGGGTCAACATCATTGCCCAGAGGATCTTGGGTTGCCCTCTCCCCTCTTTGGAAGAGCTTTATAGCTCCCGCTGCCTTAAGGAAGCTCAAAACATCCTTAAAGATCCATCTCATCCTGGGCACCCTTTCTGTTGTGTTTTTTTTTTTGAACTATTACCATCCGGCAGCCGGTACAGGACAGTAAAAACAAAGAGAAACAGGCTGAAAAACAGCTTCTATCTCAAAGCAGTAACTATATTGAATTCTACTGTATAGTGCAATATGAATGCAATGTCAGG
This sequence comes from Natrix natrix natrix, assembly GCA_029891615.1. NCBI lineage: Eukaryota > Metazoa > Chordata > Lepidosauria > Squamata > Natricidae > Natrix > Natrix natrix. The sequence continues at coordinate 668,294 of JAKRSK010011494.1, forward strand.
GGTTTTCAATTCAATTGTATAGAATGTGAAGGATGTGCGTTTGTGTTTTATTTTTATAGTTACAATGTGCACTGAAGATGGCATTTTAATTTCGTTGTACAAGGTGAAATGACAATAAAGTAAACTAAAACTAAACTGTGCAATTGGCAACTAAATAAACTAAATAAAAGAGATAACCCCTAGTCGTTCCTGACTCTAGGGGGCGGTGATCATCTCCGTTTCAAAGCCAAACAGCCAGTGCTGTCTAAAGACGTCTCTGTGGTCATGTGGCCGGCATGACTAAATGCCAAAAGCACATGAAACGCTGTTCCCTTCCCACCAAAGGTGGTCCCTATTTTTCTACTTGCATTTTTAACTTGCTTTCGAACTGCTAGGTTGGCAGAAGCTGGGACAAAGAACGGGAGCTCACTCCGTTATGTGGCGCTAGGGATTCGAACTGCTGACCTTTCTGATCAACAAGCTCAGTGTCTTAGCCACGGAGCCACCACATCCCATATCTCCTGCATAGCAAGAGTAAAAAGAAACCAATTCAGATTGGTTTCCTGTTGATTAAAAATGTGATTGTTCTAATTTTTAAGAAGCAAAGCAAGGATAACAGCCTTCACTGACATATTCTAGCTTGTTTTAAAACCTTTAATCCTACTTTACAGATCGGACTATCAAGAAAAGAAAAGAAAGAAAAGAAAGAAAAGAAAGAAAAGAAAGAAAAGAAAGAAAAGAAAGAAAAGAAAGAAAAGAAAGAAAAGAAAGAAAAGAAAGAAAAGAAAGAAAAGAAAGAAAAGAAAGAAAATAAAAATGAAAGAATGGAATGGAATAGAATAGAATAGAACAGAACTGGAAGGGACCATGAAGGTCTTCTAGTCCAGCCCCCTGCTCATTGTTACCGGAATTATGGGCGTAAGTTCTGCTAGTCATTAAACAAGTCACTGCGTGACAGTGCCTGGTTTTACAACCTTTTTCAGAGCAGTCATTAAACGAATATGGGCGGTAATTAAATGAGTGCCACAATTGTTCGACGTTAAGAAAATCCATTGTCCGCAATGGGTATGTTTGCCAGTAACCAAAATACTAGCTTATAGCAAAATATGCCCCAACTGTGGGAACTTCAAACCCACATCCTAAGTAGTCACGGGGAGGGGGTGGCAAACACAAGGTTTGCGACAGGGGTGAAATTCAGCAGGTTCTGACCGGTTCTGGAGAACCGGTAACGGAAATTTTGAGTACTTCGGAGAACCGGAAAATACCACTTCTGACTGGCCCCGCCCGGATCTATTCTCTGCCCCTCGAGTCCCAGCTGATCGGGAGGGAATGGGGATTTTGCAACATCCTTCACCTGCCACGCCCACCAAGCCATGCCCGCAGAACCGGTAGTAAAAAAAAAAATGAATTTCACCACTGGCCCTGCAGGAGGAGTATGTCCCGTTTCCCCCCACCCCACAACAGCGGAAAACTACATTGCTGATCCGGCTGTTGAAGAAATCCAGTTCGACACTCCTGCATCAGAACCTCAAACGGCCGCTACGCAGCCAGTCGTAACTTGTTTTTTCTTCTTTTCTTTCTTTCTTTTTTTTTTTTTTGAATCCCGGCTTGCAAAAATTCAAATCAGGGGCACCGAAATCTCTTTCAAACGAAGGGGGGGGACACGAGGATCCGAGGGAGGGGGCAGGGGTGGTCAAGCAAATGCTAATTTTGGATGCAGGTTTGCGACGGTTGGTGGGTGGTGGACGTGCCTGGGTTTTTATACGAAACGAATGGTTCCTTTATTTAGACTAGCGATCGCCGCTGAAGAGGAAAGGCACAAGACATGTCAGCGCTGCGGGGTTTTTTCACCACCACCACCCACAGCCTGAAAGGCAGGAAGTGACCTATAGAAAGACACCTGCGAGGCTCAACGCAGATGCTTTCCTGTTGCAGGCAGGATGCAACCCAAAGCTGCAGAGGGAGGCGTTGGGGGGGGGGGAGAGAGAAACCCAACAGGTCAGGGAACTGCTCGCACTCCAGGAAAACGGTTAATGGGGTGTATTTTGCACTATTTTTTTTCAGCTTCCCCCATTGCCAAGCAGTGCGAGTCATGAGTCATTTACACACACGCCTTCCGACACAGAGAATTGAACTAATGAATTGAACTGATTGTTCTCCTGCAAACTCCCCTCTCCTTTCGCTCCTCTTTTATTTCCTCGGGGGGGGGGGCATTCAGCATCCACTTCTGGCCTTACTCCCAAGTTGCCCCCTGTTCTTTAGCTGTTCCCTTCGCCTGGCAGCTCTGCGCATGTGCACACCGGGAACAGGCTCCAGCTGTTCTTCTGCCTCACTGACATCTAACTCCGAAGGCAGCTGATAACTGCCAGATGGCCCTGGCCCCCTCTCTGCCTCCGACACAGAGTCCTCATCAGAGCCTTCCCCAGACTCCAGGTCTGGCCCATGTTCCTCCCCAACCTCCACACTGTCTGAATCTGCTGCCAGTTCCTCTGGCAGGCCACAACCTCCATGCCAGTTGCCATGGATTGCGATCACATGGGGATGCTGCAACCGTCATAAATATGAGCCAGTGGCCAAGCATGGTGACCCTGGAGATGCTGCAATGGTCGTAAGTGTGAAAAACAGTCACTTTTTTTCATGGCATTTTTGCCACTGTAACTCTGAACTGTCACCAAATGGAACTATTGTAAGTCGAGGATTACCTCTATGGAAAGGAAAGGAATATCCTTTAAGTGAGCAGAGCTTAATCCTGAATTTTAAGGGTGAAACAGGTCAATAATGGGACTCTACTCTTTGAGGCATTAAATTTTGCATCAAATACTTTTACTTTGCATCAAACAAAGCCTGCATGCACACCAGAACAACCACACCCAAGAATAGTTGTTTTCCCGAAGGCCATCACTCTGCTAAACAAATAACTCCCTCAACACTGTCAAACTATTTCCAAATCTGCATTACTATTACTATTAATCTTCTCATTGTTCCTATCACCCATCTCCTCCCACTTATGACTGCAGGACTGTAACTTTATTGCTTGCATCCTTACGATTTATATTGATTGTTTCCCCGTATGATTTGATTGCTTATTTGTACCCTCTGACTATCATTAAGTGTTGCACCTTATGATTCTTGACGAATGTATCTTGTCTTTTTATGTACACTGAGAGCATCTGCACCAAAGACAAATTCCTTGTGTGTCCAATCAGACTTGGCCAATAAAGAAGTCTATTCTATTCTATTCCATTCCATTCCTCTATTCTTTTCTATTCTCAATTCTTATTCTATTCTATCCTATCCTTATTCTTATTCTATATTCTATTATATTCTATTATCAATTCTTATTCTATTCTATTATATATTCTCTATTCTTCTCTGTTCTGTTTTGTTCTATTCTATTTTCTCTTCTCTTCTCTTCTCTTCCATTCTATTCCATTCCATTCTATTCTAACATTGTTGTATCCAATATTTTGGCTTTGTAGCCAATACGTTTGTATCCAACGCTTACATTTTTGTATCAAACACTCCTCTTAATAATAAATAAAGGCTTTGCTACAGTTTCCTTAAAAATCAAAGAAGCAATTAAAGGGGGCTTATTTTTCAAACCCATTCCAGCATCTTTGGATCGATTAAGACAATTATTTTAGCAGCAACACATTTTCAATTGTCGCTTATCCCTGACCACCACCCACATACAAACACAAAGGCAGCAAAACACCGCAGCTGAACAAACAACAGCTTTCAGTAGTCTTTGGATTCATTCCCAGATATTTTTCCCGGAGGTCAGCTGGATCGTTAAATCAGATTTGCTCTTAAGCTCTGAATGGTAGCCAACCCGAAGCCTTTTGCCTCTAAAAGTCCTGACACTCAGCACTGTGAGTTGTAGTAAAATATTTGTAATTTAATTAAAGAAATCTTTTGGTCCAAAAAGACCAGCGAGAAAAGTACAAGTTTTTGTTTTAACTTTCTCTGATACTTAAGTAATATTCATTAAGAATGGGAAGGAATCTATTATGTCCCCATATTCAGCTTTTGTTGTTGTTAGTTGCGAAGTCATGTCCAACCCATCGCAACCCCATGGACAATGTTCCTCCAGGCCTTCCTGTCCTCTACCATCCTCTGGAGTCCATTGAAGCTCACGCCGACTGCTTCGGTGACTCCATCCAGCCGCCTCCTTCTCTGCCGTCTCCTTCTTCTTTTGCCCTCCATCGTTCCCAGCATGAGGCTCTTCTCCAGGGAGTCCTTCCTTCTCATTAGGTGGCCAAAGTCTTTGAGTTTCCTCTTCAGGATCTGGCCTTCTAAAGAGCAGTCAGGGTTGATCTCCTCTAGGACTGACTGGGTTGGATGGCTTTGCAGTCCAAGGGACTCGCAGGAGTCTTCTCCAGCACCAGAGTTCAAAGGCCTCCATTCTTTGGCGCTCAGCCTTCCTTATGGTCCAACCTTCATAGCTATACATTGCAATATTCAGGCTGGAAGGAAGAGCTGCTGGTGGCGAAGAGCCAGGGGGCCTCGTTCCAGTGGGACTGCATCATGGCTTGGAACTGGCTGACCATCTCAGCCCGCTGAGCCTCCAGGTGCCAGTACCTGGCCTTGCACTTCCGCAGGTCTTCCCTCTGCTTGGAAACCCTATGCTCGTAGTCCTCAGTGAGGTGCTTCTGCTGAGCCTCCTTCTCAGCCAGATCCAATTTGAACTGAGCTGTTTTGCCAACTCTTTCTCCTGGGGGCTGCTTAGCTCCAACAACTGCTTCCTGTTGGGGCCCTAAGGAGCCCGGGCGGGCAGGTGAGGAGTGGCTGGGAGGGGAAGGGCGAATAGATGCTGGCGAGGCGCCCCTCGATGGGAGTGACATCAAGTTGGCCACGCCCACCCAGTCACATGACCGCCTAGTCACGCCTACCCAGCCAGTCATTAGGCAGATCCTATTAGTGGTCCGCGGGATTTAAAATTATGAATTTAGTGGTCCCTGAAGTCCAAAAGATTGGGGACCCCTGTTCCAAGGTCCCTTCCAATTCTGTTACATTATTCTATTCTATGGTTTGCTTATAGTTTGTTTCATAACCCCTAATTGGAAAAGGACCTATTTTTACCTTCTGTAACTTGACCAGCTTTCCAAAGATGACTCCTGAACTTTATGTCTTGTACCAAGAGACATCCGGACTTTGGCAGAACAGCGTTTTGAGTGTTAAGAGACTTAAAAAATGTCAAAGATCAAGGGAAGCCTGTCTTATTCAGCTCAACTTGAGCCCCCTGGAAGATGCTGTCATGCCAGAATCCCAGTACGAGATGGTGGCCTCCTGCAGGAAGGAAGCCAACTCATTTCCTTTGTAACTCCAGGATACCAAAAAAAATAAATATATACCAGCTGGCATTTGAGGATTTCCCTCTCTGACCGCAGCAAAATGAAATATTATATAAAGTGTTCAAGATCTCGGCATTAAAAAAGATACCTCGGTCAAATGCCGTGTGGACCGAGGGAAAAAGCAGGCATCAAAATAAACCATGGTTTATTTCTGTCTCATTTCCACCCCCACCCCCCGTCCAGTCCTTCAAACCCATCTTTTCCATAAGACATGATGTGATCCAACTCCTTCGTTGTACCTTAAGGTATGGTAAAGGGAAAGTGCGAGATTTATGCATCTTTTCTTGGCTTAAACCTGAATCCTAAAAACTAAAGGTAAAGGTTCCCCTCGCACATATGTGCTAGCTGTTCCCAACTCTAGGGGGCAGTGCTAATCTCCGTTTCAAAGCCGAAGAGCCAATGCTGTCCAAAGATGTCTCCATGGTCACGTGGTTGGCATGACTCAACGCCGAAGGCACACGGAACGCTGTTACCTTCCCACCAAAGGTGGTTCTTATTTCTCTACTTGCATTTTTACGTGCTTTTGAACTGCTAGGTTGGCAGAAGCTGGGACAAGGAACGGGAGCTCACTCCGTTACGCGGGCTAGGGATTCGAACCACTGAACTGCTGACCTTTCTGATCGACAAGCTCAGCGTCTTAGCCACTGAGCCACCGCATCCCTCGTTGTACCTTAGCGAAATCTAAAAACCAGGAGACTGAAAATAATGTTTCAGGTTATCTCTGCAGTCCAAAGAAAAATTTCAGAAACCAAAAAGTACAGCTACCGAATCTTTGAAAAAATATTATGCCAATGAACGTATATGGCTGCCCGTCTCAGAAACAGGACTTAATATTTGGTTGGGCACCCTGGTGTTAGCTGCTGAAGAGCCCTTCCGCCAGCAGCTCAAATATTTACGACACTGTTGTAAATTGTAGGTCCTGTTGTAGGTTTTGTAACAAGACTCAAGTTTCTTTTTCAACAATGGATTGAGCAAGAATACGGTTGTACCCAAAACATTTCCAGTGAATGTTCTCGGACAGGGCGGAGAGCCCGGAACTTTCCAGATGCTGCTGAAACTACAATTCCCAGCACCTCTTATCTCATCAGCTACATCTGGCTAGACAATAAGATTTGTAGTTTAGCAACATCTGATTTTTGTCTCTACTCTAAAACAAAGCGGAAGGGCTCTTTTTATTTTTCATATTTTTTTGATCCACGCATCTTCCGCAAGGATTTTATTAATGCGCCTTCCAAATTTATGACGCTTGCAACAACCGGGATTTATATTTATGTTAACTTATATTATTGTATAAAAGTAAAGAGCTGAGGTTGTTATTGTCTTCTACTGTGCTAAAGAGAGTCGAAGGTCAAAGCTTCCCTCCCCTTTTTCGCCTCTACACTTTCCCCTTCTCCCTTTTTCTTCCCTTAGTTCCACATTATGTTCATTTCCATTATATATTTTATATTCTGAAAAACTAATACAATTTTCAAACCCAAGTTTAGTAGCAAAGAGACTTAGGAAAAATGATGCCTGTTATTGCAGGAGTCACTAGATAATGGTTTGCATCCCTTAAAGCAGGGGTCACCAACCTTTCGGATCTCGGGGACCACTAAATTCATAATTTTAAATCCCACGGACCACTTATATGATCTGCCTAATGTCCAACTGGGTAGGCGTGGCTAAATGGTCACGTGACTGGGTGGGCATGGCCAACTCTATGTCACTCACATCGAGGGGCGCCTCGGCGGCCTCTACTCGCCCCTCACTTCCCCTCCCAGCCACTCCTCACCTGCCTGCCCAGACTCCTTAGGGCCCCAATAGGAAGCAGTCATTGGAGCTAGCCACCACAAGAAAGAGTTGTAAAAACAACTGACTCACTTCAAAGTCTTATGGAGAAGGAGGCTCAGCAGAAGCACCTCACTGAGGACTACGAGCATAGGCACTCCAAACAGAGGGAAGACCTGCGGGGGTGCAAGGCCAGGTACCAGCACCTGGAGGCTCAGCGGGCTGAGATGGTCAGGTAGTTGCAAGCCATGATGCAGTCCCACCGGCCCTCCGGCTCTTTGCCACCAGCGGCTCTTCCCTCCAGCCTTCGCCCAAAGCCCCACACCAGGAGGCCAAAGCAGACCCCAAGTTGGAATTTGGTTGCCTGAATTCAACAGCTTTATCTTAATGTCCAAACCAGACATTTTTACAGAAAACTGGAAGGGGGGCACCATTAAAGGCAAGGCAGAAGAAAATATCAGTCCCTTTTGATTTAAAGTTATTTCTCAAACACGGGCAAGGACCCCTGCAAAAGTCAAAGATTCACTTCTTTGACAAAGAGCTGCAAAAAAACCTTTTAAAGGCTGCCTATCGTAAAGTTTAGAATTGGGCGGGGACTGAAGCAGGAAGTCCTGAACGCATGTGGCATTCCTTAAATGCTTTTGGAATTGCAAAACGGAGCATAGATTGGGAGCTGGTGAGGAAAAGTGAAGGAGAGGGGGAAATTAAGAAGGTGCCAAAATTCGGAATAGCTAGCAGGACAGCCGTACTTCAAAAGCATCATTAATTTTCGGTAATCAGTAATTTGTGTTTGCATGGTAGAGGTAATCCAGTATTCTGATTGGCCCGTCCTTAAAATGCCTTCATTTGGTTTTTCCACATCAAATGGCATTAGCCCTGCAAATGATGGAGCTAAGAATCAGGGGCTTTAAACTGGCTCTTCCCATGGAAGAGGCCAGAATCAAAACTATCGTTTGCTTTCGGCTTCTTGTTTGTTTGTGTTTTATTTGGGAACTTACAAAAAGGTGCTTTATGATTTAGATGTTTCTGGTATTAGGGGCCTATGGACATTAACAGAATAACAGAGTTGGAAGGGACTTTGGAGGTCTTCTAGTCCAACCCCCTGTTCAAGCAGGAGGCCCTATGCCATTTGTTCATACCATTAATTGTTTACAAATGGTTTATAAAGAATTTATATATAATAAATTGTGTCAATGCCTATTCTCAAAACGACACTATAGAGCACTGCACACTAAGACAACTAGACACAAGAACAGTTTTTTTTCTAAAGGCCATCACTCTGCTAAACAATTAATACCCTCAACACTGTCAAACTATTTACTAAGTCTGCTTACTTACTATTACTATTAATCTTCTCATCCTTCCTATCACCCATCTCCTCCCACTTATGACTGCAGGACTGTAACTTTGTGGCTTGTATCCTTACGATTTATATTGATTGTGTCCTAGTATGATTTGATTGCTTATTTGTACCCTATGACTATCATTACAATACAATAATACAATACAATAGTAGAGTTGGAAGGGACCTTGGAGGTCTTCTAGTCCAACCCCCTGCCTGGGCAGGAAACCCTATATCGTTTCAGAGTGTTGTTCCTTATGATTTGTGACGAATGTATCTTTTCTTTTATGTACACTGAGAGCATCTGCACCAAAGACAAATTCCTTCTATGCCCAATCATACTTGGCCAATAAAGAATTCTATTCTATTCTATTCTATTCTATTCTACTCCATTCCATTCTATTCTATTCTATTCTATTCTACTCCATTCTATTCTATTCTATTCTCTATTCTATTTATAATCCTTATTCTATATTCTATTCTATATATTCCATTCTATTCTAATTCCTAATCTATTCTATATTCCATTCCATTCCACTCTATTCTATATTCAATTCTAATTCTATTTCTATTCTAATTCCTACTCTATCCTATCCTAATTTCTATCCTGTCCTGTCCTGTCAGGATTCCTCAGAGTTGGCTTCCACTATCTTAAAAACTAAGCCAATATGGGCAGATGTCACATGAAGGCTACAATTACCTAAACAAGAGTAGTAGCGAGTATAAGTAGATAACTGGATTCCGTGATTCTTCTGAAAACAATCAGATTAATTCGCCTAATCAGATTTTCTAATCCAACCACCGAATTAATTCTAACCAGCTCCAGAAGAAGCTTGTGGGATGGGAAGCGCAAGAGGTCTTTCCAAGAAAAAAAAGCCAGACAGCCCAGTTGCCTCTGGGGGAAAAAGAAGAAAGACCTTTGGGGTCTCCCTAATTTTAAACCAAGCAACCAACCAATCAATAAAATGAATAAAAGTTCCTTTCTTTGGCAAAGACGGCAAGTCAATAGCCTTCTCCAAGGATGCTCAATGCAACAGGGGACGCCTGGTGCAATCTTCCCCCTTTGCATTCTTGTACGCCCACCCCCTGATATCTGCCCCTGACACTCACACACGCGTACACACCCATCCACCAAACAGACCCACTGATTTTGCAGTCCTGGCAGCCTTGCTCCTGTGCATTGACGGCAATCCCGTCGCTTGTCCACCCCGGGAAAGGGGAGCAAGCCGGGGCGAGCATCCCCTTACCTTGGCCTTGGCCCCGAGCCGTCGCTCCGTCTGCAGCTGGGCCCAGAAATGCGGAAGGAGGGCGAAGAATTCGCTCTACCGAGCCCGCTTCTATCCCACATCCCTCGCGGGCCCTTCTAGCGCTCTCCTCTCTATGGTCCTAACCGGGCTCTGAAATGAATGAGAGCGATTCGGGGAAGAGATGGAGGCCATAGAAAGCGAGGGCTAGAGCGGCGTTCCTGCCTGTGGTCCTTTTTTTCCCTTAACGAAGCTACCTAGGGCATCTTTAGTCTGGGAGGCCGATTCCTTTCCTTGCTTTTGCAAATCGGGGGAGGGGCTAAAAAAGAAACCCAGGAGGGAGGCGTTTTTGGAATGAGAACGCAAGGATGAGTCAAGGGTTGGGTATGTCCTCCTCCCAGATTTAATTAGCTTTTCAGTGCAATGCAATTTAATTTTCCTCTTTCGTTTTTGCAATGCACTAGAATAGATTTCTTTATTGGCCAAGTGTGATTGGACACCCAAGGAATTTGTCTTGGGTGCATAATTCAGTGGTGGGATTCAAAAAGCTTCACTACCTGTGGGCGTGGCTTGGTGGGCGTGGCATGGCTTGGTGGGCGTGGTAGGGGAAGGATACTGCAAAATCCTCATTTCCTCCTGATCAGCTGAGACTTGGGAGGTAGAGAATAGATGGGGGCACGGCCCAGTCAGAGGTGGTATTTACCGGTTCTCCAAATTACTCAAACTTTCCGCTACCGGTTCTCCAGAACTGGTCAGAACCTGCTGAAAACCACCTCTGGTACATACGCTCTCAGTGTACATAAAAAGACAAGATACATTCCTCAAGAGGTTGACAAATTGCTTGTGTGTCCAATCACATTTGGCCAATAAAGAAGTCAAGTCAAGTCAAGTCAAGTCAAGTCAAGTCAAGTCAAGTCTAGTCTAGTCTAGTCTAGTCTAGTCTAGTCTAGTCTAGTCTAGTCTAGTCTAGTCTAGTCTAGTCTAGTCTAGTCTAGTCTAGTCTAGTCTAGTCTAGTCTAGTCTAGTCTAGTCTAGTCTAGTCTAGTCTAGTCTAGTCTAGTCTAGTCCAGTCCAGTCCAGTCCAGTCCAGTCCATTCCATTCCGTATTCTAGTCCTTATTCTATCCTATCCTATCATATCCTATCCTATTCTAAACCCTGAGCAAGAGAGCTTCTCAAAGGACTGCAATCCTTCAGGTTTTCTCAAGTTCATTTATTCCCTTGGGAAATTAGGCAAACTGGAGAAAAAGAAAAATAGGCTGGACCCATATGGCTGCATGCAGATAAGTCCTAATCTAATTATTGCAAAAGTGTCTGCGTAGACTATTGTCTTTTGATCTCTGTCACCAGATTCTTAATACAATAGTGTTTAGATAAGTGGTGCTGAAGGTCATGGGATGTTTACAGTATTCTGAAAATTAATATGCTACTCATAGACATTTTTAAACTGCTTCTCTGAATAGGCAAACACAAGCTGAATTTTCGTCGGTGGGAAGTCCATTGGGTTAAATTCTATTTCCACCCAGATAGATGGCAATTGGCCAGTGGATAAGTCTACATCTTAGCATCCTTTATTTTATGTATTTACTTACTTACTTATTTTCTTACTTTCTTACTTGACTGTCTGGTTTGATTCTGCAACTCAACAAGACAGACACAGACTTCAGAGGATAATCAGAAATCAGAACTGCAGAAAAAAATAATTACTACCAACCTGCCTTCCATTGAGGATCTGTACACTACACGAGTCAAAAAGAGGGCTGTGAAAATATCAACAGACCCCTCACATCCCGGGCATAAATTGTTTCAACTATTACCCTCAAAACGACGCTATAGAGCACTGCACACCGCAACAACTAGACACAAAGACAGTTTTTTTCCCTAATGCCATCATTCTGCTAAAGAAATAATTCCCTCACCACTGTCAAACTATTCACTAAGTCTGCATTATTATTACTATTAGTCTTCTCATCGCTCCTATCACCCATCTCCTCACACTTATGACTGCAGGACCGTAACTTTGTTGCTTGCATCCTTACGATTTATATTGATATTGATTGTTTCCTGATTGCTTATTTGCAATCTATGACTATCATTAAGTGCTGTGCCTTATGATTCGTGACTTTTACTTTACTTTACTTTTATTTGCGCTTCTAGACCGCCCCCTCTCCCAAAAGGGACTCGGGGCGGTGTACAGTCCATACAAGAAATACAACATATGAATAATTAAATATAAACAGTTAAAATTGTTAAATAGATAAATAGATATGGAGGAGGTTAAAAAGAAGGTTAAAAAGTGATGAATGTATCTTGTCTTTTTATGTACACTGAGAGCATCTGCACCAAAGACAAATTCCTTGTGTGTCCAATCACACTTGGCCAATAATGAATTCTATTCTATTCTATTCTATTCTATTCTATTCTATTCTATTCTACTCCATTCCATTCTATTCTATTCCCTATTCTATTTATAACCCTTCTTTATTATTTTTACAAATAACTCAAGGCATATAAAACACAACATCCTCTTCCTATTTTCCCCACAATAACGGAAGTGAAAAAAATTTATTACATGAATTTAGTCCCGTCCCCCCGTCCCACCCGGTTGATAGAACATGTGAAGAATCCCTTAAAGGCTCTGATTAATTATGAAAGAGAATCGGCAGCTTTGAATTCTAAGTGAATTCAAAGTGAACCTTTTGCACCGATATTTCACAAATTAGGAAAGAAGATGGGAAAAGGAAGTATTTTTCATCTCTATTTTGATCTCCAGATGTCTATTTTTAGAGGAACCAAATTGAGCAACTGAGGACATGCTCCTTTCAGAACCCGTTGTCACATCTTGGTGGGTGTGACATGAGGCCTTAAAAAGAATAATTCAGAAGAAATATTTTCCAAAATGTGGGTTTACTTACCTATAGAATTATATTTTAATTTGATCTGTAACTTCTAGCATTGACTGAGTCTGCTGATCGTTTATAGTAAAGGTAAAGATTCCCCTCGCCCATATGTGCTAGCCGTTCCCGACTCTAGGGGGCAGTGCTCATCTCCGTTTTAAAGCCGAAGAGCCAGCGCTGTCCGAAGACGTCTCCGTGGTCATGTGGCCGGCATAACTCAATGCCGAAGGCGCACGGAACGCTGTTCCCTTCCCACCAAAGGTGGCTCCTATTTTTCTACTTGCATTTTTTACGTGCTTTCGAACTGCTAGGTTGGCAAAAGCTGGGACGAGTCACGGGAGCTCACTCTGTTATGCGGCGCTGGGGATTCGAACCGCTGAACTGCTGACCTTTCTGACCGACAAGCTCCGCATCTTAGCCACTGAGTTCCTGTGTCCCTATGATTGTTGACAGTTTTGTCAATTATTTGTATCAGGTTAAGCAAATATATTTACTTTAAAGCTTAATAGGGATGAGAGGTTGGTTTGAGAAAGGTTACAATATAGAGATGGCCATTGGATTACAACTATTCGTTTAACGACTGCTTGAAGTTACAACGGCACTGAAAAGAGTGGCTTATAGCCAGTCCTCACACTTACAACCATCTCACTAGCATCCTCACGGTCACATAATAAAAATTCATGCACTTGGCAATCAGCATGTACTTAAGATGGTTGTAGCATCCTAAGGTCCTGGGATCATTATTTGCAAACTTCTCCATCGTAATAGCAATGGCAATAGCACTTAGACTTATATACCGCTTCATTTTGCTTTACAGTGCTCTCTCTAAGCGGTTTACAGAGAAAGCCTATTGCCCCCAACAATCTGGGTCCTCGTTTTACCGACCTTGGAAGGATGGAAGGCTCAGTGAACCTTGAGTCTGGTGAGAATCGAACTGCCAAATTGCAGGCAGCCGGCAGTCAGCAGAACTGGCCTGCAGTACTGCACTCTAACCACTGCGCCCCCATGGCTCATTTGGGCTGGGCTAATCTAGAGAAAAGAAGGACCAGGGGAGGACATGATAGCAATCTTCCAATATCTCAGGGGCTGCCCCAAAGAAGAGGGAGTTAAGCTATTCTCCAAAGCACCTGAGGGCAGGACAAGAAGCAATGGGTGGAAACTAATCAAGGAAAGAAGCAACTTAGAACTAAGGAGACATTTCCTGACAGTGAGAACAATTAATCAGTGGAACAACTTGCCTTCAGAAGTTGTGAATGCCCCAACACTGGAAGTCTTTAAGAAGAGATTGGATGGCCACTTGTCTGAAATGGTATGGGGTCTCCTGCTTGAGTTGGACTAGAAGACCTCCAAGGTCCCTTTCTGTTCTGTTCTGTTCTGTCCTACTCTACTCTACTCTACTCTACTCTAGGACTACCTGTATTGTATAATATCATCCGTTCTTCCTGACCTAAAGGTCCATGCTAGATATTATGCTGCTTGTGACCTGCTGCTTAATAACCACACTAAATAATTTCTCATTTGCTCACATTTAATATTTGAGGCCGAGTTATTTGAGACGTCTTTCTACAAAACGACTTTATACTTTTTTTTTTTTTATTAGTAGAAATAAATGCAACATTTCCCTTAATCGGAGCTTCAAATCCTGCTGGCCATAGGGACATCTGAAAACAATGTTATATATTTGCAATCTTTTTGCAGTCGACTTCTCATTATACGTCTGTGCATTAGGGGTTTCTTTTCCCCTACCCAGTTGGCATTTTCGATCCGAATAGATCCTTCTGTCTATCCTTTTGGGCTGGCTGTGGTTTGCAATGGGATACAGAACAGGAGGAATAATAAGAGAAGATGCCCATATTTGCAGATGTTTCCAACCGAGGAAAAACCTGGAGGTGGAACTTCCGATGACCAAATCATCCTTATGGTCCTCTTTCTACACAGTTGTTTGTGGTTGCTCGGAACATATACGATGGGTGTGCGCTGCGTCACTTCCCTCTGTGCACAAATGACGAAGCTTTTGTGGTTGAAACGGGCACCCTTTCTGGAGCGCTTCCTTTTTAGGCATGACCAGCTGAGCGCATTACATGAACTGGCAGGGGAAATCAGGAGGTCCATGCTTCGAAATTGCACATCGAAGGATATGATGAGGAAGGTTTGGCTCCTTATATCATGCCTTCTGGGACATGTCTCTCATGTTGTCATCCTAGCTGGTTCACTCATAAACTCTTGGTGTGTGTGTGTGTGTGTGTGTGTGTGTGTGTGTGTGTGTGTGTGTTTTAATTAAGTTCCTAACTACAGGTAGTCCACGGCTTACAACTGTTAGTGACAGTTTCAAAGTTACAACAGCACTGGGGAAAAAGGAACTTGGGACCATTTCCCACACTTATGACCGTTGAAGCTTTGATCGTGTGATCAAAGCTCAGATGACAAACTTGAACATTGGGCACTAACAAAATGAAATTCAATGGTGAAAAGAGTAAAGTTCTACATTTAGGCAAGAAAAGCCAAATACACAGGTACAGTATAGGTGGTACCTTGCTCAATTGTAGTAACTGTGAGAGGGATCTTGGAGTCCTAGTGGACAACCATTTAAATAGGAGCCAGCCGTGTGCAGCAGCTGCCAAAAAAGCCAACACAGTTCTAGGCTGCATCAACAGAGGGAGAGAATCAAGATCATGTGAAGTGTTAATACCACTTTATAAGGCCTTGGTAAGGCCACACTTGGAATAGTGCACTCAGCTTTGGTCGCCACGATGTAGAAAAGATGTGGAGACTCTGGAAAGAGTGCAGAGAAGAGCAACAAAGAGGATTAGGGGACTGGAGGATAAAACATATGAAGAACAGTTGCAGGAACTGGGTATGTCTAGCTTAAGAGAAAGAAGGACTAGGGGAGACATGATAGCAGTCTTCCAATATCTCAGGGGCTGCCCCAAAGAAGAGGGAGTCAAACTATTCTCCAAAGCACCTGATAAGGATAAAAAGCAATGGGTGGAAAGTAATCAAGGAGAGAAGCAACCTAGAACTAAGGAGAAATTTTCTGAAAGTTAGAAGAATTAATCAGTGGAACAACTTGCCTCCAGAAGTTGTGAATGCCTCAACACTGGAAGTTTTAAATATGATATTGGATAGCCATTTGTCTGAAATGGTATAGGGTTTCCTGTCTAGGCAAGGTGTTGGACTAGAAGACCTCCAAGATCCCTTCCAACTCTGTTATTCTATGCTATTCTATTCTATTCAGATGCTGGAATGGGCTTGAAAAACCAGACCTGTTTAACTGCTGGTGTGATTTTGAAGGAAACTGTATCAAAGCATTTATTGCAAAAGAAAAGTGTTTGATTTCCCAAGCAGAAGCATTTGATACAAAGGGTATTGGCTACAAAACAAAAAATATTGGCTACAAAACTGTTTAATGCAAAGCAAAACTATTGGATGCAAAACAAAAATATTGGATGCCAAATGAATGAAATGCATCGAGGTAGATATGCTTATCTTTAAAATTCAGGATTAAATTGTGCCGATTTAAAAGATATTCCTTTCCTTTGCATATAGGCAACATGTGACCATTAAAAGTTATAACGGCACTGAAGGAAGGGAAGGAAGGCTCATGGGAAATAAAAATACCATAGAAATAACCGTTTGGGAGCAAGTAACGAGGGACACTTAAGACCATTCTTTAATTCAAAGATGTTGGGTTTGTTTTTTAAAAAAATCTATTTGAGGACAATAACCGACAGACTCACTGGAATGTATTTGTACCAGCGATCACATTATTCGTAAGCAAAAGTCCCTTTCCTGAGCCTCGAGCGGGCTTAAAGCAGCTTAGATGCACGAAATGTAGTTTTATTGAGAGCGGATCTGTCCTGAAACAAACCAATATATCGAGAGAGAGAGAGAGAGAGAGAGAGAGAGAGATCTAATGCTTTATCCTAACAAACAGAAAAAAGCAAGACTTTTCAAATGCACGACCGGCCTCCCTCTGATTCCCCAATCTTTCCTTGCCAAGAGGAATTAGGTGTTCTCAAAACAATGTTGTTGCCTGTTCCATGGAATAGCTGCTCCCTTGCAAACTCAAGATAACAACATGGCCCGTTGCTGGATCATAAATATTTACTACATCCCTTTGTGAACAAGCTAACCAGGGGCAGGAGGGGGAGGTTGCTTTTGGCGTTGCCATCAGTATAATTCTTCCACCACAAAAAAATAAATAAAAATGGACAAATATCACCACAATGCATTTTCCCATCTTTTAATATTCCCGAGAGAATCCAATATTCCCAACCATCAGTCCACACACTCCCCAAAAATCCTTCTAAGCTCGCTATTTTGAGTGGATATCTCTCTATTTTGAGTTGGGTTGAGAGGGATGGGGTGCCTAAGACACTGAGCTTGCCGATCAGAAAGGTCAGCAGTTCGGCGGTTCGAATCCCTAGAGCTGCCTAATGGAGTGAGCTCCCATTACTTGTCCCAGCTTCTGCCAACCTAGCAGTTCGAAATCATGTGAAAAACGCAAGTAGAAGAAATAGGGACCACCTTTGATGGGAAGGTAACAGCGTTTCCATACGCCTTTTGCGTTTAGTCATGACTAAGGACCACGGAGATGTCTTTGGACAGCGCTGGCTCTTTGGCTTTGAAACAGAGATGAGCACCGCCCCCTAGAGTCGGGAACGACTAGCACATATGTGCGAGGGGAACCTTTACCTTTTCTTTTTATTTTGAGTTGAGATCTATAGTTGGCAAGTGAGATATGGTTAAAGGGAAGGGCTGCAAAAGTACACCAACAATTGTACTTGATGTCTTTTGGACAAAAATACAACAACATAAATAAGTTCGTTGTAATAAATGTCTTTATTTATTCTACCATATCTGAAACATGAAGAAATCTGACTCACTTTGAAGGTCTATGGGTTTTTTCTTTTTTCTTTTTTTCATTTCAGTCTTGCCATCTCAATTCTAATGTTTTGGGGCCACTTGCAAAACACAACTCTTGAAAAGAAGTGTTTAATTGTTGATTTTAATTGTTTTGCATTGTTGTGTGGAGTCCTTGGTGCTCTCTGAGCTTATTTGTTTTCTGGCAGACGTTTCATTACAAGAAAACCAGTTATCAAGGACTCCACAATTCAAGCCGGAGCTACAAATATTCTCTGCTGTTTGATTGCTGTGTCTTGCACTTCTGGTTTTGGGTGGGTGCGTGTGTTTTATTATAAACAGCTAAAAGACTAAGATAGCAGGCAATGTAGGGAGGGTGGCATCAACAGATAAACACTAGATATTTCAAAACTGGGCTGAACTCTAAAGAGGCATGGCAGATGATGTAAACATCAAATGAGTCAATAAATAATGGCCCAGAATTCTTAAATAAAGTTGGAAGAGTCAAAACTTTCACTGAAGCTGTCAAATCTTTCCTGCTACTCCCAAAAAACCCCAAATGAACCCTCCCTTATATCTATCTATCTATCTATCTATCTATCTATCTATCTATCTATCTATCTATCTATCTATCTATCATCTATCTATCTATCTCTATATCTATATCTCTATATCTATATCTATCTCTATCTCTATCTCTATATCTATATCTATCTATCTATCTATCTATCTATCTATCTATCTATCATCTATCTATCTATCTATCTATCTATCTATCTATCATCTATCTATCTAATACAATAATAATACAATAGTAGAGTTGGAAGGGACCTTGGAGGTCTTCTAGTCCAACCCCCTGCCTAGGCAGGAAACCCTATACGGTTTCAGACAAATAGCTATCCAACATCTTCTTAAAGACTTCCAGTGTTGGGGCATTAGGCAGATGTGTATATATATATATATATATATATATATATATAGATAGATAGATAGATAGATAGATAGATAGATAGATAGATAGACAGACAGACAGACAGACAGACAGACAGATAGATAGATATATCTAGCTATCTATCATCTCTCTCTCTCTCTCTCTCTCTCTCTCTCTCTCTCTTCTCTCTCTCTCTCTATATATATATTATATATATATATATATATATATATATATATATATATATATATATATATATATAAACTCGAAATAGATCTATACTAGTCTCCCTTTATTTATTTATCAGTACAAATACAACACAGATTATATATATATATATATATATATATATATATATATATATATATATATATATTATATATATATATATATATATATATATGTGTTGTATTTGTACTGATAAATAAATAAAGGGAGACTAGTATAGATCTATTTCGAGCTAATTAGCTCTCATCAGCTAGCCATACCCTTACTGGGATTCGAACCTGGGCTGTATTATATCTTAGGCAGGAGTCTTAGCCACTAAGCCACAGGCTGTCCTCCTTATCATATACATACATACATACATCTGCCTAATATGTAATACAGCCCAGGTTCAAATCCCAGTAAGGGTATGGCTAGCTGATGAGAGCTGAATAGCTTGAAATAGATCTATACTAGTCTCCCTTTATTTATTTATCAGCACAAATACAACACACACACACACAGACACACACACACACATCTTAAAAACCTCCAGCTTAAGAAACGCACATCCCCCTTTCCACTGTCCAGCTTCTTTCAATGTTAAGCAGTTTTTCCCTAGCGTTAATTGGATTAATCTGAAATCTGCCTTTTTGTACTTTAATTCCACAGGTTTGCACTCTGGGAAGGTTGAAATCAAATGAATCCAAAACTTCTAGAATCTTGGAACCGGCTGATTTGTAAACCTCATAAATCATTTTTAATAATTATAATAATAATAATACTCTGTTTCCCTGAAAATAAGACCTCCCCGGATATTAAGCCCAATCAGGCTTTTGAGTGCATGCGTTAAAATGATCCCTCCCTTAAAATATTCCAACACAGCAGCAGCCATGAGGTGACCACGCTTGCCGCCTCCTGCACCCCAAAAATAATAAGACCTCCCCAAAAATAAGGCCAAGCGCTTATAAGACCCTGTCTTATTTTCAGGAAAACGTGGTAACAATAACAATAACAACAACAACAACAGACGGATCGTCATTTGGAACATACCATGCCAGATATCACAGTTGTTGAAAACCAAAACGTACAATTTATTGACAGTCGAAGAAAACGAACTAGAAAAAAAATCATGGAATATCGCGATCTGGCCATCGAAACTACACGGCTACGGATGAAGCATGTAAGAGTGATACCCATTGTCATCGGGGCACTTGGCACCACGTCCAAGAATTTCACAAGATACATCCACAAATTACAGTTTCCTGCAATAATACCAGCGGAACTGCAAAAAACTGCGCTACTCGGAACATCTTATATTTTAAGAAGGTCCTTGGTTGATCAATAGGACGCTGGCAGCAAACCGTATCAA
Source organism: Natrix natrix natrix (assembly GCA_029891615.1). Classification (NCBI taxonomy): domain Eukaryota; kingdom Metazoa; phylum Chordata; class Lepidosauria; order Squamata; family Natricidae; genus Natrix; species Natrix natrix. The sequence continues at coordinate 688,246 of JAKRSK010011494.1, forward strand.
CCATTAGCACCAGTGACTGGTAGTTGCGATGCGCTTTTGAATGTTCAGTTGGCTGAGTTTCCTGTTTAATGAATAAAGTATAAATAATAATTGCAGAAGGTGGCTTGACATTGGAACTGCTTCCATCCTGCGACAATATCTGTAACACAATCAAACATCCAGATTTGCCTCTCCCAGGTCCTTGGTAAGGACTCGATAGGTAGACAAAAATGCCAAACCCAGACTGAACATCTGGCTGACTGTGTGATGTTTAATGAATAAAGTATATAATAATAATAATAATAATAATAATAATAATAATAATAATAATAATAATAATAATAATAATAATAATAATAATAATAATAATTCCCAGAAAGGAGATTGATGACCAAGCGTCCCTCAAAAGCCTACTTGGAAAAAAAGGGAATAGAAAGGAACATCTTTGACCGTGAGTGCTTTCCAAACACACACGCAAAACAAATCATTCGAAATACAAGTAGGCCTCGAATTACGACCACGATTGAGCCCCGAATTCCCGTTGCTCAGAGAGACAGTTAAGTGAATACTGCCTTCTTTTACAACCTTCCTTGCCACAGTTGTAAGTGAAGTGAATTGCTGCAATTGTTATGTTAGTAACATGGTTGTTAAATGAATCTGGCTTCTCCATTGACTTTGCTTGTCAAAAGTCGTAAAAGGGGATCATATGAAACCCCCCCCCCGAGACACCATGGCAACCGTCATAAATATGAGTCAGTTGCCCAGCGTCTGAATTTTGATCACGTGACCACGGGGACGATGCAATGGTTGTTAAGTGTGAAAAAGGGTCATAAGTCCCTTTTTTTCCAAGCATAAAACAAACCACCTCAAACTGTGGGTCATACCTGAGAAATATTAGCAACCCTTTGAGGGTGATGTTTACGCACACGGAAGCAACCTTAGAGAAATAAATGTATCTTGATTATTGGGTACAGAGGTAGCGCAAAGCAAAGCTAACAGAGTGCCCCAGAAATTTAAATCAAAAATGCCAACCAACTGTTTGGCTACAGATTTTTTTTCTTTTGGTAGCAAAAATTACCACTTAAAAATCCATCGCTGGAAAATAATATTGCAAAAATAAAAATAAAATCAACTGATTTTGACACACACTCTCTCTTTCTGTCTCTTTCTGCCTCTCTCTTTCTCTATCTCTCCCTCTCTTTCTCCTCTCTCTCTCTTTCTCCCTCCCTCCCCCCTCTCTCTTTCTCCTTCTCTCTTTCTCTTACTCCATCTCTCTCTCTCTTTCTTTCTCTGTCTCTCTTTCTCCCCCTTCTCTCTGTGTCTTCTCCCTCTCTGTGTGTATATCCCTCTCTCTCTTTCTTTCTCGGTCTCTCTCTTTCTCCATCTCTCTCTTTCTCCTCCCTCTGTCTCTCTTTCTTTCCCCCCTCTCTTTCTCCCCCCTGTCTCTCTTTCTCTCTCTTTCTCTCCCCTCTCTTGCTCTGTGTCTCTCTTTCTTCTCTCTGTGTATCCTCTCTCCCTTTCTTTCTCAGTCTCTCTCTTTCTCCATCTCTTTCTGTCTGTCCCTCTGTCGTCCCCCACCCCCGTCGGTCTCTCTCTCTCACAAGGGGCATCAGGGGCAGAAAAAGACGGTATTTTGCAAGACGCGGATCCTGCCCCGTCTCCCCATTGCCCTGCCTGACCCACGTCGCGCACGAAGTCGTTGAGTTCCCGTGCGGTACATTTTGCAAACCTGGGAAGTACCCGCGCTCCCCTCTCCATCGCCTCCCGGCCTTACAAAGGGGAAGAAGGGCCAGTGATGTGTCAGACCCGCGCGGCTGCCCACCCCCGTCCCAAATACACTTTCTCCTGTCCCCCCACCCCGCCAGCGCCCTTATCCTGACTCACCCACCTTATCCTTTGATATCCCCCCCACCTTTTTTGGAGACTGTAATGCTACTTTTTTCCTGTCTCCGAGCTTCCTGATTGGCTGCGGGGAAGCCGTTCCTTTTTTCTATTGGCCAGTGAAGAGAGAGAGAGAGAGAGAGAGAGAAAGGGGAGGGGGCGTCTCTCTCTCGCCTTCCCTTCGACGGGGAGGGCAAGAGCTCTCCCAGCCGAGCAGCGCATCGCGCCTATATAAAGTCGAGACGGGCATCCTTTGCGCATCAGCCAAGAAAGTTTGAAGCGGACAAGCGGAGATTTCCCGACGGGTAGCAGGAGAAAGGGAAGATCGCAGGGCGCCGCTTTAAAGTGGAGATCGACGGCGAGAAAGCCAGCCGAGAGAGCAAGGCACACCCGGACACAGACTCACGCACGCAGGCAGCGAAAGGCGTTTCTTGGACCTGGATGGCTTCTACCGGGGTCCAGCTGCTGGGCTTGACCTTGTCCGTGCTGGGCTGGGCGGGCTCCATCCTAGTGGCCGCCCTGCCCATGTGGCAAGTCTCGGCTTTCATCGAGGGTCACCTGGTGGTGGCGCAGACCACCTGGGAAGGCCTCTGGATGGCCTGCGTGGTACAAAGCACCGGGCAGATGCAGTGCAAGGTCTTCGACTCCATCCTGGCGCTCAGCCCGCAGATCCAAGCCGGCCGGACTCTGATGGTCATCGGGGCGGTGCTGGGGCTGGTGGCCTTGCTGGTGACGGTCACGGGAGCCCAGTGTACCACCTGCCTGCGCGGGGCCAAGATCAAGGACTGGATCGCGGGCATCGGAGGCGCCCTCTTCCTCGTCTGCGGTTTACTGGTGCTGGTGCCCCCGTCCTGGTTCGCCAACACCATCATCAGCAACTTCTACGATCCCAACGTGGAGCCCTCCAAGAAGCGGGAGATGGGCGCCGCGCTGTACCTGGGCTGGGCGGCCGCCACGCTGCTCCTGCTGGGGGGCTCGCTCATCTGCGGAGCGTCGGCTTGGAAGGACGACAGCGCCAGCTTCCCGGTCAAGTATTCGGCTCCCAGGCGCTCCGCCGCCCCGGTCTCCAACGGGGCAGGAGGAGAGTACGACAAGAAGAACTACGTCTGAGAACTACTCCGTCCGCCTTAAGGGATTTTGGTTGTTGTAAGAGCACCGTCTGCCCGTCGCGGGGCCGAGGGAAGAGTTGGCGGAGGGGGAAGAGGCGAGGGGATGGCTGGTCCTCGGATTAAGACCTTCCTCCTCGCTTTTGTGACTTTAGGGAGGGGAGGGACTATGTGGGGAAACAAAACAACAGCAAGAACAACAAAAAATAATAATGGAAAATTCACACCCGAGACTCTTCCTTTTGCTTTGAGAATCCTTCTCTTGTATGGACTTCGAATTGTATTAGCCTTCATTGAGTGCCTGCCTGTTTGGCTTTCTTTCTTTCTTCAGTGGAAGCGCCTGGGCTTTTCCAGTTTTGTAAAAGTTAGTTCTTAGATTTATTGCTAAGTATTTTTCTTAGTAAGGGACTTGATGGTTCAGGGGTTTGTGGATCAGAAAGGGCGACAGCTCGAATCCCTAGCGCTGCGTAACGGAGTGAGCTCCCGTTACTTGTCCCAGCTTCTGCCAACCTAGCAGTTCGAAAGCATGTAAAAAATGCAAGTAGAAAAACAGGGACCACCTTTGGCGGGAAGGGAACAGCGTTCCGTGCTCCTTTGGCATTGAGTCCTGCCAGCCACATAACCACGGAGATGTCTTTGGACAGCGCTGGCTCTTCGGCTTTGAAACAGAGATGAGCACCGCCCCCTAGAGTCAGGAACGACTAGCACACATCTGCGAGGGGAACTTTTACCTTTAAATGTTTTTCACAGGGGAATCCAAAAATCAGAGGTTGATGCTTGTCTGAGATGAGGGAGGGATGGCTAATCTTGTAAATATAAGTGGGGTGTGTGTGTCCTCTGACTTTGAAGTGTATTCTGCGGAGACGATCAGAGAGAGTTGTGTTTCATGCGTAATGTGAGGGTGTGAGAGGTGGGTACTTCTTCAGGAAGTTTGTGAGCCTGCACCGTTTTTTATGGAATTTTATTGGGGTAGGGATGTGCTCTTCCATTTCTAAACTTTCCTTCTTTTCCTATCACTACTTTTATTTTTGTTTTTCCCCCTTCCTTCTCTCTCTTTATATCGGGTGAAACATCCGTTGAACAAAATTAGAAATGACTCGGCATTCAGAGCTGCCTATTTTAAATAACCATGTCTTACTTTATGGCCGTCGTTAGGTAGCTGTTTCTTTTATTGTTTCTCCTCTAAAACAGATTTTTATTCCAAGAAAATTTTCTGCCTTCTTTAAGGTCTTCACCAGGCCAAACATCAAAGTTAGAGGGTTTTGCAATTGTCTGTGCTCCATTGCGCTGCCTTGTTTTTAAACGATGTAACTCTCACCTTTAAGTTATGGGATAACTCGATGAAATTTGGACTGGATGTTTTGTTTCCAAATATCTGTTTCAATATTGACTTTTTATTTTTGTGTGCCAAATAAAAATCCACCTCGAGGTTTTAAAATCCAGTCGAGAACGTTCTGTTTGTCAGTTTCCAATTCAGAGTTTGCCCTGCTTCTCTTTCCGTTGGTAACGATCAATTTTTAGCTCCCTTCAGTGGATTTGGAGCAGGGATAATTCTGGTACTGTATTTTTTATTATTATGATTTCACACTGTAACTTAAGAAAACTGAAGTCTTCATCAACAGGCTTCTCAAATCAAAGATTGTGGTATATATTCTATATACAGTAGCTGCTTATTTATAATACATATATATATACACATGAAATGATAATATGTCTCCTTATCATATGTTCAGTGTGGTTATCCATAAAGAACATGACTTGTTCAGAAAGCAAAAACAAAAACCGAACAATATTTTTTCCTCAACTCTCTTCCTGCTTTTGAAGTGTGTATTTTCAATGTTATTTGCTGAACCTTTTTTTTAAATGACTGATTTATTTTTTAAAAAGCCTTCCATCACTGTAAAGACTAAGGCTCTTAGTATGATTAACTGGGGAAGAAAATATTGGCAAGAGGCACAGCTGTGAATAGCCAGGTATTTGGAGTGCCTTGAGTGGGTGGGAGATATTTTCTTAGCCCACTGTCATTTTCCAGATGTTTCCAGCCTGGACTTAAAAGTATTGGTTTGGTCTCTAGGTTTGGGTGGTTGCATGAGATGTTAAGCTCAACCCAGCGAGAAAAAGCATCAGACATTTAGTTTTGAATAACTAACGATTTTATTGGGAAACACATTAGCACTTCTTTCTATCCAAAAAGAATCATTCTTGTGCATTTCTGCTCTTTATTTCTCCCTGGTCCTGCAGCTCCCTTCTTTTAATTAGATGGCTTATGATAGGAAAATATTAACGCATCCGAGCACCTTAAAGATTACAGGTAGTCCTCAACTTACAATCACAATGGAGACCAACATTTCTGTTGTTAAGCGAGTCATTTGTGAAGTGAGTTTTGTCCCGTTTTACGACCTTCCTGGCTTCGGTGGTTAAGGGAATCATTGCCATTGATTAGTTAGTCACCTGGTTGTTAAGTGGATCTGGCTTCCCCATTGATTTCCCCACTGTGGGCCAGTCCTTTGCTGTTTCTAGGACGGCCCCAGGGGTCAGATCGAAGTACCCCGCGGGATGAATCTGGCCCTCGGGCCTTGAGTTTGACGCTCCTGCTCTATATTATGATCTCGGTGGATTAAGATTGAATGTGTTTTGGCACCTCGAGAAGTTACGATTCATATCTCAAGTCCCAGTTGAACAAATTTACAGCTCAGGATAACCTTCGAAATTCAGTTGGAGTATATAATCGCCCAGGCGAGAATATTTGGAAAAGAAGCAGGTGGGTTAAGGCCGGATATCTTTGGGACACACATACACACACACTTTGTTACCCCCTTCTGTGAAGTTGCGTGGCCATTTACTTCTGAAGCAGGTACCCATTTGAAGACGGTGATTACATGGTGATTTTCTAGCCACACAAGGCTCTGATGAGACACTCCTTCTGTCAGAAGAGGCGTCCTGCGCAAGAGTTAAACCCCCTCCCTCTATTTTACAAGGTGGAGCTTGAGAAAAGTCATTTTACTTATTTACGGCACCCTTAGCAACGAAAGCTTCTTCAGGAAAGAAATGAACTCAAAACTCAACTGGGGGCATTCCAGACAAGAGTCTTAGCATGAGGAACGGGCCAGTTTGAGGCCCTGTTCTGCTATGTTTGTCCCACTCATTGGGAATGGCCTATAACAGGGGTCTCCAACCACTGGCTGGGGAATTCTGGGAGTTGAAGTCCTCCAGGCTTAAAGTTGCCAAGGTTGGAGACCCCTGGCCAGTGGAGGAATTCAGCCAGTTCGCACCTATTTGAGAGAACCGTTTGTTAACTTTCTGAGCAGTTCGGAGAACCAGTTGTTGGGAGAAATCTCCTTCCAACAGCCTTTGGTCCCCCCCCCCCCCCATTTTACAGGAAGGCATTCAGACAGAAATCAGTTTTCCATGTTGGCTCTAGCTATCATTGATCTTCCGTGTGTATTCCCCCATTTCTAATCTAACGATTCATATTTAGGGCAGCTTTTTGCAAGCAAAGAAGCTATTTGTATTTTTGTCCAGGTAATCTTTGCCTTTCAACAGTTCAGTTATAATGGCCCTGAAAAAAAGTGACTTATGATTCTTTATTTCACACTTATAATGACCGCTGCAGCATCCCCAGTCATGAGAGTCCAGGTGAGGCGAAGCGCCCCTCGACGTGAGTGGAGTTGAGTTGGCCACACCCACCCAGCTGGCCATGAGAGCAGAAAACCGGTTGTTAAATGATTTGAATCCCACCACTGCTCCTGGCCTATAACATGTTTTCCGTCCCTCTAGCTGGAAGGCTGGACTTCCTGTTGGGAAGCTGCATTTAAAACAAAAAATAGATTTCACGAAGGATGGCGAATCTACGCGTCCCAGGATCCAATCTAGTGTTGGTCACCGAGACTGGAGGTTTTGTCTTTCGGAGCGCATCCTCAGGGAACCTCCCTGTAGGATGGGCTCCAGCACGAGTCCGAAAGCTTGGAAGACAGAACTTCTGGTTCCGGTGACCGACACTAGGTTGGAATCCTGCAAAAAAAAAAAAAAATTCAGAGTTAATCACAATTCCTTGCTTTCGCTCTCGTGACAGGCTGTTTCCGTCTACCAAGCTTACTAGATAAACATTGGGATTTTTCTTGCGGGTTATTTTCAGTTTCTTTTCCTTTTCAATCAAGCCTTCCTTAATGAAAGGTTAAAGTTATCCATGAAAGGGTTTAACCGCATCCTCCAGCTAGTCCAGCAAATCCAGCTCAAACCTGCCTGTTCTATGACCAGGAAATGCAACAGTCACCAGGCGAAGGAAAAAGGAAATAATAGGTCATTTTTTCTCTCGACAGAATGTTTAGGACAGCATTTCCCCTTCCGTTGTATCGTAATGCTGATGTATTTGCCATTCCTCGTCTGGGGGGGCCCTTTGTTTTGCTAGAATATAGAGCAATATAAAGAATTGGATGGGGAGTTTTCCATATCACCTAACGGGACTCAAAGGAGCTCGTAATGAATGCCACGATAAGCACGTACATAGGACAATGCAGGTTGGCTTTTCAAGGCAATTATGACCCAGATTTTTATAGACTGTGGCCCCTTCTTGAGATGCCCAAAGGGTTGAGTTTGGTTATGTGGCATCAAATTGATTTTACTCTTAGTGAGCACATAGATTTTCAGCTATATTTTATAATGATGTATAGGATGGATGGATGGATGGATGGATGGATGGATGGATGGAAGGAAGGAAGGAAGGGGGATGAAATGAAAGGAAGGGAAAGGAGAGGAGAGGAAAGGACAAAAAGAAAGACCATAGAGACAGAAAGACAAAAAGAAAGGAGATGGAAAGGGAAAGGAAGAGAAAGGAAGGAGGAGAGAGAGAATGAATGAAAGAGAGAAAGAAACAAAAAAGATAAGAGACAGAAAGACAAACAGAAAGGAAGAAGAAAGAAAGGAGACGGGAAGGAAAGAGAGTAAGGAGAGGGAGTAGAGAGAAAGAAGGAAGGAAGGAAGGAATAAGAGAGACAGAAAGACAGAAAGGAAGAAGAAAGAAAGGAGACGGGAATGAAGGAGAATAAGAGCGAGAGAGAAAGAGAGGAAGGAAAAAAGGAAAGAAAGAAAAAAGAAAGAAAGAGAAAGAAAGAAAAAGAAAGAAAGAAAGAAAGAAAGAAAGAAAGAAAGAAAGAAAGAAAGAAAGAAAGAAAGCAGTTTCAATTCTGAGTTGTCTGACTCAAAAAAACAGACAAAGCTTCGAGGGTTCAAAGCGGATTTGAAGAGCCGTTTTCCTCCACCCCCAGATAGGACAGAAAAAGCTTTTATTCTTTTCCTTGTTTAAATTAAACCTGAATTTCCTCCCTGCTCTGCCCAGCTTAAGGGTCACAACGAAGGAGAAGGCAAAGAGAACTAACGGGGAGGATTGAGAATAAGGTCCCCAAATGCCAGGGGATAATGCAAACCCTGGATTGATTTATTGCCAGCGGCTTCATTCTCTGCTTCAAGGGTGGGGGGAGTAGGGGGGGACTGACCTAACAAGGGTTGGGTAGCTAAGCAACCTCAAAAGCTTCCCCAGTTACCATGGGGACATATATTCCCCACACCCCTCCATGCGCTGGCTGAAATCGCCCTGTATTGTAATTAAAGATTTGAGTCAGGAACTGGAGAGGCCAGGCAGAGTCTTAACTATGGGGTAACTGGGTATTATAAGCCTGCCTGGAAGATCCTTTGCTGGGATCCAGTGGCCTTCAGGACAGAAACCCTGTGATTACAAAGAAACGCCGAACAGAAATAGACCGTTTAGATCCAGGCGGCAGGATTCCTTTCATCCAGAATCCAGGAGAGGAGCGGCGTAGACATAAGGGGAAATTTCCTGACGGTTAGAACAATGAAACCAATTTCGTTGTATTTAAGTACAATGACAGTAAAGATTATTCTTCATGAACCAGAGGAACGACTTGCCTCCAGAAGGGGTGGGGGGCTCCATCGCTGGAGGTTTTGAAGAAGAGACTGGGCATCTGTTGGTCTGGAAGGATAGAGGGCCGTCATGGCGAACCTCTCCGAGAGCCCTCTCGGCGGGCATCGCCAGCCATCGCCCCAGCTAAGCTCCACTATGCCTCCTCCTGGCCAGCTGGTCTTTGGGTCTCTGCCGCGCATATGCAGGGGGTTGGGGTGCATGCACTGCAGCCCCTCGCAGTGCATTTTGGGGCCTCGTGCAACACCCCCACGCCCCATTTTGGCTCCCAGATTGGTGCGGGAGGCCTTCCAGGCCAAAAACAGGGCATGGGGAGAAATGCACGGCCTCCCCGTGCCCCATTTTGGGCCTGGGTGGCCTCCTGCACCAACCAGGAAGCCAGAAATGGGCGAGGGAGCGGGAAGGGCACATGTGGGGAGGTGGGGGAGCACGCGGGGGTCATGGACACATGCGCAGGGGGGTTGTGTACGCAGGTGCGGGGCGCATGCACCATGAAAACCAGCTGGGTGACTTTGAACCAATCGCTAGAAGATGGTGAGTTCTAGTCCCGCCTTAGACATGAAAGACAGCTGGGCGACTTTGGACCCGTCCCTCTCTCTCAGACCAGTCCACCTCACAGGACTGTTGGTAGAGACAATAGGAGGAGGAAGATGTGTTGGATATGTTCGCTGCCTTGATTTATTTGTAAAAATAATAATAATAAAAGCAGGATGCAAATAAAAGGAATATTAAAAGTCTAAGGGACAGAAATGTATTGTGGCCCAACAACGGCCAGTGGAGCTGGCAGCAGATTCGGATAGTGAGGAGGTTGGGGAGGAAGATGGGCCAGTCCTGGAGTCTGGGGAAGGCTCTGATGAGGGCTCTGTGTCGGAGGCAGAGAGGGGGCCAGAGCCGTATGCCAGTTATCAGCTGCCTTCGGAGTCAGACATCACTGGGGCAGAAGAACAGCTGGAGCCTGTTCCCAGTGTGCGCATGCGCAGAGTTGCTAGACAAAGGGAGCAGCTAAAGAACAGGGGTTGACTTGGGAGTAAGGCCACAGGTGGACGATGAATGGCCCCTCCCAGAGGAAATAAAAGAGGAGCCAAAGGGGAGAGGAGTTTGCAGGAGACAATTAGTTCACTTAATTCAGTGGTTCTCAACCTGTGGGTCAGGACCCCTTTGGGGGGTCGAACGACCCTTTCACAGGGGTCGCCTAAGACCATGGGAAAACACATATTTTCGATGGTCTTAGAAACCGAGACACCGATTTTATGGTTGGGGATCACCACAACATGAGGAACTGTATTAAAGTGTCGCAGCATTGGGAAAGTTGAGAATCACTGACTTAATTGGTTCGTGACTCTCCGAGACTCCTGGCCAAGTTTTGCAGAGATCAGCCTGGCAGTTCTCCAAGCCAGATAAAGTCTGTGACTGTAAATCCTCCCTCGAAAGACTTTGCTGGAGGTGAATGAGCAGAATTCACAGTCAATGAATAAAAGGGGTTTTTGTCGGGACCAGGAGTTTGCTTCATGCTCTTGGGAAGCCTCGGTCAGAACAAAATGAGGCTAGGAACAGCTTTGGCAAGCTACGTTTTGAGCAGACCACATCTTGGCTGACATTTCCAAGGAAATCATCGCAGGAAATCTGGCAAGGAAGACTCACTTAAATCCTTTGGCAAGGCTTTTATCTCCCCCCCCCCCTCATCCTTGCCTTGTTTGGAGATAAGGGCAAGGTCTATTTGTATGGAAGTGAAGGACTGTTATCGTTGTCCCCCATAATAGGCTATATAGCTGATAGGGAAGGGCAAAGGGTTTTCCTGGCTCATAACAACAGATATCCTTTCCCAAATATTAGTACAAAAAGAAAGATGCAGCTCGAACAGACTTACAAGCAACCAACCAACCAACAGATCGTCAACTTTTAAGAAAGTTTTCCAACAAGACCGTTGGTAACGGCTGTGGCGGACTGATGACGCCAATAAGCAACGATCGACGGGGAAGTCACTTTTGCAGGGAGTCCTCGACGTACGACCAGAATCCAGCCCCACATTTCTGTTGTTAAACGAGACATGTGTGAAGCGCGTTTAGCACCGTTCTACGACCTTACTTGCCACAGTTGTTAAGGGAGTCACTTTTACGTTAAGTCACATGGCGGTGAAGCGAATCTGGCTTCCTCATTGACTTTGCTCGTCTGAAGGTCGCAAAAGGGGATCACATAAGGCCCGGGATGCTGCAACGGTCATAACGATGAGTCAGAGGCCAAGCGTCTGAATTTTGATCACATGGCCACAGGGATGCCGCAACAGGCGTAAGCGTGAAAAGGATCATCAGTCACATTTTTCACTGCCTTTATAACTAAATGAACTGATGCTAAGTTGAGGACTACCTGTATTTGTTGTTGTTGTTAGTTGTGAAGTTGTGTCCAACCCATCGTGACCTCATGGACACCGTTCCTCCAGGCCTTCCTGTCCTCTACCATCCTCCAGAGTCCATTTAAGTTCAAGCCGACTGCTTCAGTGACTCCATCCAGCCACCTCCTTCTCTGCCGTCCCCTTCTTCTTCTTTTGCCCTCCATCGTTCCCAGCATGAGGCTCTTCTCCAGGGAGTCCTTCCTTCTCATTAGGTGGCCAAAGTCTTTGAGTTTCCTCTTCAGGATCCGGCCTTCTCAAGAGCAGTCAGGGTTGATCTTCTCTAGGACTGATCAGTTGGATGGCCTTGCAGTCCTTCTTCTTTTGCCCTCCATCGTTCCCAGCATGAGGCTCTTCTCCAGGGAGTCCTTCCTTCTCATTAGGTGGCCAAAGCATTTGAGTTTCCTCTTCAGCATCCAGCCTTCTAAAGAGCAGTCAGGGTTGATCTCCTTTAGGACTGACCAGTTTCCTCTATTTAGAACGTCACAAAAGTCCATCTGGATTAGGTCAGACAGTTCCATCAGATCCAGGGTTGGGTTTCAACCAGGTCTGATCTGAAACCTCTAGGAAGCCCTGGAGAGTAAATGCTCAAGTCTCAAAGATGCTTTTTCCAGAGGGCGGCTGGACGTCTTCGGTTTTTTTCTTTGAAAACGTTTCACTTCTCATCCTGGAAGCTTCTTTGGCTCAGGAAGAAGCTTGTTGGATGAGAAGCGAAATGTTTCCAAAGGGGAGAGGGGGTTCAGTTGCTTTTGGGGGGAAAAGCACCATAACTGGGATGACTGAGAATCTTTAAATGCTCCAGTGTTTCCAGGTTGCATCAAGCTATAGTGTGGGTTAGGCTTAAGGTTGTGGGAATTCACATGATAAGGTTCGCACATCCAGGTTACGCTCAATATATGCAGGAACCCAGCAAATGCGGACGTAATAAGCCATTAAGAGGGAAACAGAGGAGCAGAGTGTCAACAGCAGGCCAAGCTGAGGGGGAGGTAATATGCAGCTTGAGGACAAGTCACAATTGTTCCCAAGAAGACACAAGCACTAAATCAAAGGTGGCTCTTTGTCCTAAAAATGACCAGTTCTTCGCTCTGGCTCAACCACCGTTTTTGAAATCTGGTTCACTGCATTTATCGGGGAACTTCTGGTCCGTGAAAGATTTTGGCCTCCGTTCTTCCGAATCAGGCTGCATTCTCACAACCAACTAGATAAATGTCATCTTACTTTACCTCTTTAAGCAAGTGGGTTAGCTGTTGCTGTTTCTGAGAGAGAGAGAGAGAGAGAGAGAGAGAGAGAGAGAGAGAGAGAGAGAGAGAGAGAGAGAGAGAGAGAGAGAGAGAGAGAGAGACAGAGAGAGAGAGAGAGAGAGAGAGAGAGAGAGAGAGAGAGAGAGAATGAGAGAGAGTGAGCGAGCGAGCGTGAAAGAGAGAGAGAGAGAGAAAGAGAGGGAGAGAGCGTGAAAGAGAGGGAGAGAGAGCAAGAGAAAGAGAGAGAAAGAGAGAGTGAAAGAGAGAAAGAGAGAGAGAAAGACTGAAAGAACGTGGAAGAGAAAGAGAGAGAAAGAGAAAGAGAGAGGAGAGAGAGAGAGAGAGAGAGAAAGAAAAAGACAGAGAGAGAGTGAGCGAGCGTGAAAGAGACAGAGAGAGAGGGAGAGGGAGAGAGGGAGAGAAAGAGAGAGTGAAAGAGAGAAAGAGAGAAAAAGACACAGAGAGAGAGAGAGAGACAGAGTGAGCGAGCGTGAAAGAGAAAGAGACAGAGAGCAAGAGAAAGAGAGAGAAAGAGAGAGTGAAAGAGAGCAAGAGAAAGAGAGAGAGAAAGACTGAGAGAAAGAGTGAGCGAGCGTGGAAGAGAAAGAGAGAGAAAGAGAAAGAGAGAGAGAAAGAGAGAGAGAGTGAAAGAGAGAGGGAGAGAAAAAGACACACAGAGAGAGAGAGGAAGAGAATGCAAATACAGCCCCATTTAAGCGACCAAAGATACACGTTTTCCAGAAACGGACATTGGGGCGACGTCCACAATTGCTCCTTGACTACCTGCTGAAATCTGTACGCTCCCAAGAATGTCACCTTTAAGCTTTATAACAGTCTTTGGAGAAGTGCCAGCTTGAAACACAAAGTGGAGGCCAGTAATTTTATTTCTCTCAAGATTTCCCCAGCTGCTGTTTTTGGCGCTCAAGTGTCTAGATCATTGCCCCTCCTAGTGCTTATGATGTCCTCGTGCTTATGACCATCATACCATCTCCATGAACGTAATTGGCAACTAGCCCGTATTGGATGCAGTGTTATGAAGTTTCACAAGATTGCAAATTACAACCTATTTTGCTGGTTTCTGCCAAAAATAAGTCAGTTTAGAAGAATGGGTTCATCTTTATGACTGCAGCATTCGCTTAAGGACTATTGAGACACTTAACGATCATGTGATTTGCTTAACACCATTTTGCAAAAAAAATGGTCATGAATTTGAGTCTAATTTGACTTATGACAACAATGACTTAGTATGGAAACTCCACACCCAGATGGGTCGTAAGTGAAGGCCTACCTATGTACTTAATACCTTCAGGTTTTTGGGGGAATACCCAGGTCAAGTAGTTTCAAAAGAAATCATGAGAAAGGAGACTCATATCACATCATGGGCTAAGGGACCCTATTGAGCAGGGGTCTACAAGAAGGGACTCTGTAGAGCAGGAGATCTCCAATCTTGGCTATTTTAACACTTGCGGATTTCAACTTCCAGAATTCCCCAGCCTGCTACAGAGAATGTTTTCCAATTTTTGCAAAGAAATATCTATCTATCTATCATCTATCTATCTATCTATCTATCTATCTATCTATCTATCTATCTATCTATCTATCATCTATCTATCTATCTATCTATCTATCTATCTATCTATCTATCTATCATCTATTTAAGATAAAGGTAAAGGGTTCCCTCGCGCATATGCACTAGTCGTTCCTGACTCTAGGGGGAGGTGCTCATCTCCGTTTCAAAGCTGAAGAGCCAGCACTGTCCAAAGACGTCTCCGTGGCCGGCATGACTCAACACCGAAGGCGCACGGAACGCTGTTCCCTTCCCACCAAAGGTGGTCCCGATTTTTCTACTTGCATTTTTTACGTGCTTTCGAACTGCTAGGTTGGCAGAAACTGGGACAAGTAACGGGAGCTCACTCTGTTACGCGGCACTAGGGATTCGAACCGCTGAACTGACAACCTTTCTGATCGACAAGCTCAGCATCTTAGCCACTGAGCCACCACATACCCATATATCTATATCTGTCTGTCTATCATCTATCTATCTATCTATCTATCTATCTATCTATCTATCTATCTATCTATCTATCTATCTATCCATCATCTATCTATCCATCCGTCCATGTCCATGTCCATGTCCATATCCATATCCCTTTTTCTTAGCTAGAAAAATCAAGCACTTTCCTACCTAATCTGTCAGAGCATGTCGGGGCGTCCAGTCAAGAGCACCGAATTCTTGAGAAAAGACCACATCCTGCAAGCAAAAACACAATTGAGGGCATGGCATTGAAGTTTTCCAAACATTTTTCTTCTTCCAGTCATCCTGAGGGAAACTTCCGATTTGCTTGCTCAGGGTGCAAAATGAATGCAGCCATTTTGCAGGAAATGCCTAACCGCTTACAAGGTCGTGATATTCATCTGAGTGACTAATCTAAAGAAACAGGGTGACGAATTTCTTTCTTATTCCTTCTGCTCTGGAAAGGGTCCCAGTGTCCACAGGTTATGTAATAGGATAGGTAGTTTCCCCTCGCACACATGTGCTAGTCGTTCCTGACTCTAGGGGGTGGTGCTCATCTCCGTTTCAAAGCCGAAGAGCCAGCAATGTCCGAAGACATTTCTGTGGTCATGTGGCCGGCATGACTCAACGCCGAAGGTGCATGGAACGCTGTTACCTTCCCACCAAAGGTGGTCCCTATTTTTCTACTTGCATTTATACATGCTTTCGAATGGCTTCTTTGGTAGAAGCTGGGACAAGTAACAGGAGCTCACTCCGTTACGTGGCGCTAGGGATTCGAACCGCCGAACTGTCCACCTTTCTGATCGACAAGCTCAGCACCTTAGCCATTGAGCCACCACGTCCCTACATATAATAGGCTACCCACAATTTAACTGAGCCATAATTTACTTCATTATCCTAGTGTACCTACAGTAGATTGGTGCAATACAATCAACCAACTGTAAATGATCTAAGATCAACATATTTTTAAAAATCTCCGCTTATTATTAAACAATTATTCCAAACTGGAGGGAATAGTCATGGGCTATATTGAAGCAGCTACTTAAAGCACAAAGTTTTGTTATCCGAATCCAATCAAATGAAGATGCGAGGCTTAGCATATTGTGTGAAAAGCATTATCATTTAATTCCGTAAAACATCGTTATATATTTTGGAAATTCATGCCTAAAGCATTAAAAGCTATCAGAGGGGGGGGGGGGGGAATCCTGGGTTTGTTTATTTATATATAATTTTATTATTTGTATAAATAATTGAAGCAGGTAAACATATCTAATACTCTTTCCTCTTCCTATTTTCCCCACTACAGCCCTGTGAGGTGGGTTGAGTTGAAAGACAGTGACTGGCCCAAAGTCACCCAGCTTATTTTCATTCCTAAAGTGAGACTAGAACTCACCATCTCCTGGTGATTGGCCAAAGCCCAGCCAGCTTTTTATGCCTAAGGCAGGACTAGAACTCACTAGAACTCCTAATAATTCTGCCAAAGTCATCCAGTCAAATTTCATGCCCAAGGGGGGACTACAATTCGCCATCACCTGGCTTCTAGCTAGGGGCCTTTACCAGTTGTAGGAGAGAAACAAAAAAATATACGGGTGTTTACTTTTGACTCTGTTCTCATGTCTTTAATTCTGGCCCTGTCATTATCAGCACTCAACTATATATCGGACATTATGTACTGTATATCGGACATTAATACCATTGAGCGAGTCCAGAGGTATTTCACGAGAAGAGTCCTCCACTCCTCTGCTCACAATAGAATCCCTTATGCCGCCAGGGTTGAAATTTTGGGCTTGGGCAACCTAGAACTACGCCGATTAAGGTTTGATCTAGTACACAAAATTATCCGCTACTACGTCCTACCTGTCAATGACTACTTCAGCTTCAGCCACAATAATACGTGAGCAAAAAATGGATACAAACTGAAGGTAAACCGCTCCAAACTCGATTGCAGAAAATATTCAGCAACAGTGATCAATGCCTGGAATGCATTACCCGAATCTGTTGTTACATCCTCAAACCCCCAAAACTTTAACAAACTGTCTAGCATAGACCTCACCCCATTCCGAAGAGGTCCGTAAAGAGGGTTTGCATAAGCACACCAGCGTGCCTTCCGTCCCTGTCCTAATGTCCCCATTTATTCGTACCCAGTTCCTGTGTCCATGTCCATGTTTAAACTTAGACCTGTTATCTTGTACATGTTTGACAAACTAAATAAACAAACAAATAAAATAAAATAAATAAAACCTCCCATGGGAATGGAGACCATAACAGAATTCTCCCTCTTGTGGTTTCCCTCCACTTCTCCCCCAAAGAACGTCTCTGAAACTTGGCACAAAGTTAACGCGGGAAAAACGGGGAGCGTTTAGAATGAAAGATTTCAATAAGGCAAAGGCATTAGATATCATTTAAGTTCTTCGCGTGGCCAGTGATTGACAAGGCAGGCAGAATGGAAACGTCCCTTGTTTCTGCATCTCCCACCCTGCCCCTCAATCCTGTCTAAAAAAAAAAAAAAGGCTCTGCATTCTTGTTCCTTCATCTTTGCCTCATTTCTCTCCCTCTGCCAAATTGCAAACGGTAATTAGGGAGCTGAAATGCTCACAAATGATTAGCCTTCTGTTTCCAATTAAGGAAAAAGTTCTCCCACCCTGACCAGATTCGCATTGTTCTCGGTGCACTTAACGCTTCTTAATGTTTCCTGTTGGCAAAATGCGTATTTCTAAGAACGTCTGGAAGTTTTTCTGTTAGCGCTAGGCTGGGAGGTTCCACCCTGGTACCCGTTTCATTTTGCCAGACGGAAGGTATTTTGAAAGGCAGCCAAAAAAAGGAATTTTCTTTTTTTAATCCGAACATTTAATGAAAAAGCATCAAACAATACCCCAATTAAGGAGCCACTCACTCAGACAGTAAACAACCTAATTAAGGAAGCACCAGGAAAACTCCCACCAACGCTCACAGGGAAAGCTGCTTGTATAGCAACAGAGAGCAAACCCCCACTACCTTCTGCCACTGATAACGTTACGTAGTTGGGTCTTGAAACGTCTGCAAGAACACAACCAAGCTTTGTACCAAATGTTTTACAGATGGCATTTTGCACCGGCAAGATTGGCCAAAATGTATAAAGATAGATCTGCTAAAAGTTGGAAATGTAATCAACTATCGGGTACATACTATCATATGTGGTGGACTTGCCCAAAAGCTAAAAAACATTGGACGAAAATACATGCTTGGTAGGAAAAAATGATAAAGCAGCATATAGACTTGAAACCAGAAATATTTTTGTTGGGCATCCTACCAGAAAAGCAGGATAAAAATACTATATATCTGGTTTTACATATATAATAACTGCAGCCAGAATTGTACAGTATTTGCACAACAATGGAAAAATGATAAAATTCCATCAGATGAGAATGTAATTAAGAAAGTATCCAGAATGCGCAGAAATGGACAGACTAACGCTTACTATTAAGGATAAAGAAGGAACTGAATATTTGACGTGGGACGTATTTTAATCAATGATGAGACAATAGGAACAGAAGTTAGAAAGTAGAAGATATAAAAAGAGGAAATAGTAATGTGGAGAGAATTTGACAAAGATGCTATGCATTATTGCAATTATATTAATATATAGTTATATTAACATTATTGTGAAGAATATAATAACAAATATGAGGATTATGACTGTTCAAATAACTGTATGGAAATACAGTTTGACGGAAATGGAAAGTAATATAAATAAAACAAATTAAACATGAAAAAAAAGAAGACAACCAAGCTCAGAGCACGAAGGACCCCTCCGTCCTCCTCCTTTTCCTCTCTGCACACCCCACTCCCTTCGGGCACTGTTGACGGTACTTAGTTGGGTAATGAAATGTCTGCCAGAAGACAATTAAGTTCAGCAAGGACCCCAAAGTCCTCCTCCTCTCCACACATCCCGCTCTCTTCTAGCCCTGATGATGTTACCTACTTGGGTATTGAAACATCTGAGAAAAAACAACCAAGCTCAGAGAGGACCAAGGACCCCACAGTTCAAGCTTGAGCTACAGACGTTCTTTTATATTAGAATTAAAAAAAGCCGATCAGAACGGGCCACCAAAAAAGCAACCGACACAATTCTATACTATTTCAGCCTGATTTGATGACTGCAGGCAGGTGGGCAGAACAAGTTTTAATATCAGTTCGTTTGCAAAGTTTTGGGAATAAGCTCACAATGAATATCAGCTTAGATATCTTGCTTCGTGTCACTAATGGGTGTCTACCTCTCTGCATACCTGGGATTTCAGTCTGGCGAATGGGAGGGGAATAATAATAAGCCCAAAATTCCAGCTTTTAAGGTTTTTATAGCTGCAGTGGTCAGCTTTTGGCCACATACGTATAAAGGTAAAGGTAAAAGTTCCCCTCGCGTATATGTGCTAGTGGTTCCCGACTCTAGGGGGCGTTGCTCATCTCCGTTTCAAAGCCGAAGAGCCAGCGCTGTCCGAAGACGTCTCTGATCATGTGGCCAGCATGACTCAACGGCGAAGGCGCACAGAATGCTGTTCCCTTCCCACCAAAGGTAGTTCCTATTTTTCTACTTGCATCTTTTACGTGCTTTCGAACTGCTAGGTTGGCAGGAGCTGGGAGAAGTCACGGGAGCTCACTCTGTTACGTGGCGCTAGGGATTCAAACCACCGAACTGCCGACCTTTCTGATCGACAAGCTCAGCGTCTTAGCCACTGAGCCACCACGCCCCTTTACGGTACAATATAACATAGTACAATATATGGTACAATATAACAAAATATTCCAACCCCCTGCCTAGGCAGGAAACCCTATACCATTTCAGACAAATGACTATCCAACATCTTATTAAAGACGTCCAGTGTTGGGGCATTCACAACTTCTGAAGGCAACTTCTGTTCCACTGATTAATTGTTCTCACTGTCAGGAAGTTTCTCCTCAGTTCTAAGTTGCTTCTCTCCTTGATTAGTTTCCACCCATTGCTTCTTGTTCTACCCTCAGGTGGTTTTCAGAATAGCTTGACTCCCTCTTCTTTGTGGCAAACCCTGAGATATTGGAACACAGATGACTTACTCCCTGGAAACAAATACTGTGGGGGGTAAGACACCCCTAGGAGTGTGGATTCTGTTAAGATGCAATCTGTTGTGCCTTAAAGTGACTCCTACCGTACGGCCTTAAAATGGCTTCTACTGTACAGTGCTGTGGGGTTGCCAGGGTAACGGCTTCACAGTGCTCCACAAGGGGGCTCCCTCTGGTAAACAGGAAAATCCAACATTAGAAATTGTGGCAACGTTCATGGAAGGAGAGTTGGGATAAATAAATAAGCGTGCAACACCGGGTTATCAGCTAGTAGTCTTTAAAATTCCGCACATACTACAGGGACCTGTTATTTACTACAAAGAGAATTCTGCAGGATTACATTTCCACAGTTAAAAGGGTATCGGTTCCTGTTGCAAGTCATGGCACTTGAGCTGGAAGGTCTTACTATCTATAAAGCGACTGTAAACACGAGTCACAATTACAAAAGAAAGCTCAAGCCTGATTATTTAGCTTCAATAGAAAAAGCCAGAAATCCTTCGTAATTGGCCCATAGAGCATCTGATTGTTATAGCAACAACTGCTCCTCTTGCCACTTTATCTGGTATGAAATAAATGAGGGATCAAAATGTATTTGAAGTCGTATATAGAAAATAAACAGAAATAAATAAATAAAAGGCACAGGCTATTGCATTAACTATGGTAAAGAGAAAGAGGAGAGGAAAGTTACCAAAAAGATTTATACCAATAATATGCGTGGTCAATGAAAGAAAGACCATAAAATTTCCTTTTTCTGATGGATATATAGAAAAATCAATTTGGTGTAGTAGTCAGGGTGCTGGCCTAGAAACCAGGAGACAGTGAGTTGTAGTCCCACCTTAGTCATGAAAGACAGCTGGATGACTTTGGGCCAATCACCAGGAGGCTGGGAGCTATAGTCCCACCTTAGTCACGAAAGCTGGCTGGGTGGCTTTGGGCCAATCATCAAGAGATGGTGAGTTCTAGTCCCACCTTACACCGGAAAGACAGGTGGGTGACTTTGGGGCAATCACCAGGAGATGGTGAGCTGTAGTCCCGCCTTAGTTATGAAAGCCAACTAGATGATTTTGGGCTAATCACCAGGACACGGTGAGTTCTAGTCCCCCCTTAAGCTTTGGGTCAATCACTCTCTCAGCCCAATCCACCTCACAGGTTTGTTCTTGTGGGGAAAACAGGAGGAAAGAGTATTAGGTATGTTTGTCGCCTTGAGTTGCTTGAAAAGTGATAAAGGTGGAGCAAGTTACAAAAAAGATGGGACTGGAAAGAGATAGTCAGGAGAAATGACTCTTCCTGGAGAAAGGAGCTTCACTCATTGAATTGAGTCTCTGTCCAAGGTCCTGAAATATCTGGTTTTTTTAAAAAAAAGTCATCTTTGTCTTTGAGATCCTTAGAAAGTATCACTGTTGCTTTGTTGTGATACATAGGTACAACATTCTAGTGCTGTGTTTCTCAACGTGAAGATGGCAGGAGGTCTTCAACTCCCAGAATTCCCCAGCCAGCTTGCTAAAATTGACATAAAGCATAGACCGGTAGTCCTAATCTATCTAACAAGCTACCACTTGTTCAATGACCATTCAGAGTTATAAGGATGCTGGGGGAAAAAGACACCGGTGACCAGTCCTCAAGTTCTGGCCATCACAACATTCCCACAATAACAATGCATAATCACAATTCATCGGTAACTGATTCATCGGTAATCTTAAAATCGCCGTTTGAGAACCTCACACAATCACGTTCCGTCAATGGGGAAACCAGCAGGATGTCCTAAGGTGCAGTTGCATGATGTTGTGTTTAACGACCCGTGATTTGCTTAACAACCGCAGTCAGAATTGATGTTGTCAGTCAGCATGGACACGTGACATTAAGCGAAGTATCCGCACCACTTAAGATTCTTAAGAATATGTGAACCTAGCACAATTTGAGTAACGAACTTTTTAATGTTTTATCATGTCTTTCAATCAATACCAATTCAAGTAGAAGCCACATTAAAAGGAAACTTTCCCCATGCAATTATTTTTAATATATTGATAATGACACCGTACGATGTTAATGCACTTTAGATAAGAAAGGGTCCTATGTCAAACAAGATAGAAAATTTAAAAATTTATTTGATTTCATTTTCCCAAGCACAAACTGGCATTGGTTACACTAAAACTTGTTAGAAGTGTTTTAAAACAGGCTTACATAAAATCTAGACAAAGTTTTGGTAGACACAAGGTATTTACAGATTCATATGTACAAAATAAAACACACAGATGGCAAGGCCTCAGTTCCCTTCTACCAAGAAGAGAAAAACCTTTCCAAATATAGCAAGTTGCCACAATGTGAAATATGGTAAGTGGCTCTAAAATTTTCCCCCATAGCGGGAGAGAAACAACTAACAATCTTCAACAGCTTACCATTAGGATAAAAGAGCAATAAGGGCATCGAGAAATTTGCTCCTGTCTTCCATTTTCAATTCGATTACTAAAAGAATAAAGGAAATAAGTGTCAGGGAGATAATTCATTACTTCAGACAAAAAATGACTATCCAACATCTTCTTAAAAGCCTCCAGTGTTGGGGCATTCACAACTTCTGGAGGCAACTTCTGTTCCACTGATTAATTGTTCTAACTGTCAGGAAATTTCTCCTCAGTTCTAAGTTGCTTCTCTCCTTGATTAGTTTCCACCCATTGCTTCTTGTTCTGCCCTCAGGTGCCTTGGAGAATAGTTTGACTCCCTCTTCTTTGGGGCAACCCCTGAGATATTGGAACACTGCTATCATGTCTCCCCTGGTCCTCCTTTTCATTAAACTAGACCTACCCAGTTCCTGCAACCGTTCTTCATAGGTTTTAGTCTCCAGTCCCCTAATCCTCTTTGTTGCTCTTCTCTGCACTCTTTCCAGAGTCTCCCCATCTTTCTTTTACATTTTTTTACATTTTAAGTATAATCCTTATTGTCATTGTACTTAAATGCAATGAAATTGGATACATATTTTACATACTTTTGAACGTTTTTTAACAACTGTGGCAAGAAAGGTGGCAAAATGGGACAAAATTCAATTAACAAGCTGTGGTTGTTAAGTTGAGGACTACCTGCATATGCATGGAGGTGAGCATGAAAGCTTTCAGTACAAAAAGAAACCGAACTATTTAAACATCTAGGGTGGGAGAGAAACTTGGACGTTACCTTTAAAAAGAATATTTTGACCAAAAAAACCACAACTTATCAGGACATATGAAGAATCAGTTCAAAATTTATAGCTCCAAGGAATTTGACTCACTAGACATGTCAAAGTGGTTGTGTAAAGTCCGGGAATTGGTGTTTTCGGCAGCTTTTTCAAACGCTCTCCCAAAAAAGCTAGAAAGAGAAAAGAACGCATCTTGGTGAGATACTTGCAAACTACGTTTCCGATCTCGCTCGCCACTCATTACTAGTCTCCACGCTGGAGCCCATAACATTCCAGAAGTTCCATTCTGTCGCTGGGGACAGTTGCTCTTAGCAGGCCTATCTTCACCCCACTCCAAAAAGAATTTGAGATCAAAGAGACCCTCCTGCAGGTTGGGAATAATCAGACAAAGCCCTTACTTTTTTTTGTCGGAGCTTTCTGTGTGAGGCGGGGTCCCAACCATGATCACCGTCCCTTGCTCGAGATTCATGGGGGCAGCCATAACCATGGGCAGCAATTTGCAGCGCTTGTTTCTGGTCTTTAAAAAAAAATCAGAAAAGGGGTTTAAAGTCTAAAAGGATTAGAAGAAGCTCAAAGGTGGAATCTTAAGACCAACGTCCTGGGTTTGGGGCGCTGGCTTTTGTTTGAAGTACAGACGAAGGACAAATTTGAGGATTAAAGCTATCTGAGGAAGATTTGCAGATAGAAGAAAAGGCTGGAGAAAGATGGGACTGTTCAGAATCCTAAACAGACTTTGCTTCCACTGACTGCCCTCGCAGTCTCGTTGCACTGTTAATTTTGAGGGTTTTTTTTTAAAAAAAAAAATCTCCCTTGCTTTTAAAACGGAGACTGACATACCTCGCAACCATAAAAATAGTTTGGGACAATTTAAAATGCTTTTAAGATGCCACCCACAATAGTTATCCATGTAAAGTTAGCACCAGATTATAGCGGATGGATGGATGATATAGACAGCATCCTAAAAAGCAGAGACCTCCCCCTGCCAACAAAAGTGTGTCAAGGCTATGGTTTTCCTAGTTGCAATGGATGGCTGTGAAAGTTGGACCATAAGGAAGGCTGAGGGCCAAAGAATGGAGGCCTTTGAACTCTGGTGCTGGAGAAGACTCCTGCATTGAGTCCCTTGGACTGCAAGGCCATCCAACCGGTCAGTCCTAGAGGAGATCCACCCTGACTGCTCTTTAGAAGGCCAGATCCTGAAGAGGAAACTCAAAGACTTTGGCCACCTAATGAGAAGGAAGAAAGCCAAGGAATGGAGGCCTTTGAACTCTGGTGCTGGAGAAGACTCCTGCATGGAGTCCCTTGGACTGCAAGGCCATCCAACCGGTCCGACCTAGAGGAGATCAATCCTGACTGCTCTTTAGAAGGCCGGATCCTGAAGAGGAAACTCAAAGACTTTGGCCACCTAATGAGAAGGAAGAAAGACTCCCTGGAGAAGAGCCTCATGCTGGGAATCCTGCATTTTTCTTCTTATTTCATTGTCTTTCATGCTTATTTTAAAGCGCTGAATAATTTAATTTAGGGCCAAACCAG
This sequence comes from Natrix natrix natrix, assembly GCA_029891615.1. NCBI lineage: Eukaryota > Metazoa > Chordata > Lepidosauria > Squamata > Natricidae > Natrix > Natrix natrix. The sequence goes on from JAKRSK010011494.1 coordinate 712,557, forward strand.
GCAGGATGTTAAAACAGTTAATGTGTATATTTTATTTTTATTTTCTTTTTTTAAAAGGCATTCCTGGAGTGTATTACAGAAATGACATCAGGTAGGAAGTCTGTAATTTTTAGTTTTTCACCCAATCCTTATGCAATCTCAAGGAAACTTCCTCTTTATAAAATAGTGTGTGTGTGTGTGTGCGTGCGTTAAGAGAAAGCATTGATACTTCTCTTTTTTTTTTAAAGCAAACTTTATGGTGTCTGAGTGATATCTGCTTTGGGCATTGTTCAGGATATTTTTGGTTAATATGGCTTAAACGTCATGCTTCAAAAAAAAAGATGTTAATGGAGGCTGCATGGTAAATGAATAGGTTACTTACAGAAGAAACGAAGGATTTAAGCAGGCACTTGGTGAGCAGACATAAGGATATTGGCCTGGAGAATAATTTCACATCTGGGGTACCCTGGAAAAGAAATATTTATAACTAGGTAAATGGATGGCTGGATAGAAAATTAAGATAGATGATGGATAGATAGATAGATACCTTATTTTTCGGAGTATAAGACGCACCCTTTTTCCCTCAAAAAAGAGGCTGAAAATCTGGGTGCGTCTTATACACTGAATACAGCATTTTTGCCTCCTGAAACCCCGTCCCCTTCACCAAAATGGCCGTGCAGAGCCTGTAGGAGGCTTTCAGAGAGCTCCTGGGGGCTGGGGAGGGCAGAAATGAGTGAAAAACGGGCCTTTTTTTGTTCGATTCCCCCCCCCCCCCAGCCCTCGGAGCACTCTACAAGCTCCAAAAGGCTATGAATGCCTTTTTTGAAAAAAAAATGGGCCCATTTTTGCAAGGTCTGCAGAGTGCAAAAACTTTTTTTTTTAAATTGCCTCTTCAAAACTTTGGTGCATGTTATACTCTGAAAAATACGGTAGATAGTTAGATGATAGATGGAGCAAGATGGATGGATGATAGATGGAGATAAATGACAGATATTTAGATAATATATATACAGTTGATAGATAATAGACAGACAGAAGGATATATAGTAGATACGATAGATAAATAGACAGATAGACAGGTAGATAGATAGATAGCAGACAGACAAGACAGACAGACAGACTCACTCACACACACACAGAATAGTATAGAATGGAAAGGAGAAAGGTGTGAGTGCAAGGGGATGTTCACCTCCATGAGGTAGCAATACAGGAACGGTCCCTGGTTGATGACAAGGTTGGTGCAAATGCAGCTGGCTACCGTCTGCTGGATGGCGCACAGCTGCTTTTTGGCCAGCTGCAGTCCTTGAAGCAACTGGTCAAGATTACCCCTGGAAGGAGAAGCAAAATGAAGACACTGCTTTTACCCAGGAGGAAAGTCGTTCATAAGATTCTTAGGAAATGTTTCCTTAGTATCCCCTTAGTGAGAAGGCTCATCAGCAGGCCAATATTGGTAACTTGTTAGCTGGACAATATCTACAATGGAGGTTCAAACCCATCATTTCTGGAGCAATTAGGAAGAAAACCAGGGTGGATAAAAACCAATGATTTATGTATGTATGTATGTATGTATGTATGTATGTATGTATGTATGTATGTATATAATTCAGATTTTTTTAAAATTTAAATCGGATTTTTTTATTATTTTTATCGTTTATTTTAATAAAATGCTTTTGGAGTAAAAATCTATCTAAAAATTGTTTTCTATTTAAGACACATTAATAATTTAGTTTATTCAGCATGAAACGGAGCTCAGTTATGCAGCACGAAGGCTGTATATTCTACAATATTGGGACTGTCGGTGAGTCAACAGCAGGCCAGAGGAAGAGACGCTGAAGGACAGAGATGACAGTTGCTCTTTAAAAATTATGATTTAAATCGAGTCAATTGAAATCAAGCCTTTTTACCAGTGATTTAAATCTTGATTTAAATCAAATCCACCCTGAAGAAAACATCCAAAATTTTGCAGAACTCCTACTATTAGTCATTATTATACGGGTGGGGTGGGGGTTGAATCTGAGTAAAATAGTTTTTGATATTCGATAAAAGGCATCATTATCAGAAACTAGCAATACAGGTAATCCTTGACTTACAGCCACAATTGAGCCCAAAATTTCTGCTGCTAAGTGAGATATTGGTAAGTGAGTTTTGCCCCGTTTTTCGACCTTTCTCGCCACGTTGTTAAGTGAATTCCTGCAGTTGTTAAGCCAGACCCTCATCCCATGACCGTAACAAGGTCTGTTGCTATTGCTTAGATCGCATTTGCAGTGTCTAGCAATCATCAGCACATTTGCCTCAATATGCCATACAATATTTACCATATTTATCGGAGTATAAGATGCACCTTCCCCCCCCAAAAAAGAGGATGGAAATGTTGGTGCATCTTATACACCAAATACAGCCATTTTTGGCCTCTGAAGCCCCGCCCCTGCATCCCATTTTTGTGAAACGTAGGCGTTTTTGTCCTCCCCTAGCCCCCAGAAGCACTCTGCAGGCTTCAAGCAGGGATGGGGGAAGGCAAAAATGCCCCCGTTTTTGCAAAAAATGGCCCATTTTTCACAAAAACAGGGGCATTTTTGCCTTCCCCCCCAGCCTGCTGAAGCCTGCACCTCGTGCAATGAAATTAAATGCCAATCTTCAGTGTACATTATGTCAGATCTTTTACTTTGGATCTTCCGGGCTGCCACACTTAATGGAAGGGCACATTACCTGGAAAGACTATCCAAAGCCTTGATGAAATTATCAGTTTGGCTCTCCTCCCTTTCCATGTTTTCCATCAACGCCGCCGTGGCATATACGACGTCACTGGCTAAAAACTTATTTTTAAAACCAAAATGGACGCTGAAGGTTTGCACTCTCAGATCCTTCATTCTGAAAAACAAAAACGAAGTCAATGGAGCTTTTCAAACAACCCCACACTGTGGCAAGCCGTAATGTTTGGCTTTTTGTATTAAATGTTGTTGTTTAACTGATAAAGTTTTCATCTTTTACGATTGTAAGCCACGGAGCTATCGTGAGGTAAGATGGCCTATAAATTTTACCAATAAATACATGTATGAGAACATCAGCTCAGAATTCTGTATCATTAAAAAAAAGTGACAGATTTTATTTTCCTGGGCTCCAAGATCACCGCAGATGGGAAGCCAAGAAAGTAAAAGAGGCTTGCTCCTGGGGAGGAAAGCGATGGCAAATCTAGACAGCATACTAAAAAGCAGAGACATCACCCTGCCAACAAAAGTGCGTCTAGTCAAGGCTGTGGTTTTCCCACTTGCAATGGATGGCTGTGAAAGTTGAACCATAAGGAAGGCTGAGTGCCAAAGAATGGAGGCCTTTGAACTCTGGTGCTGGAGAAGACTCCTGCGAGTCCCTTGGACTGCAAAGCGATCCAACAGGTCAGTCCTAGAGGAGATCCACCCTGACTGCTCTTTAGAAGGCCGGATCCTGAAGAGGAAACTCAAATCCTTTGGCCACCTAAGGAGAAGGAAGGACTCCCTGGAGAAGAGCCTCATGCTGGGAACGATGGAGGGCAAAAGAAGAAGGGGACAACAGAGAAGGAGGTCCCTGGATGGAGTCACCGAAGCAGTCGGCGTGAGCTTCAATGGACTCCGGAAGATGGTAGAGGACAGGAAGGCCTGGAGGAACGTTGCCCATGGGGTCACGATGGGTCAGGCACGACTTCACAACTAACAACAACAACAACAAGGTATATTTACCCAAACTTATTTGCAGATTCCTCAATGATTTCCCGAAGATTCTCTTTCAAGGACATGTCCATGGAATGAAATTTCTGTTTGACTTGCTTTAAAGGCAACCTTAAGAAAAGCAAAATAAGGAATTAAGTACCTGGGGAATGACGGCAGGAACACTTCCGAAAAGATTCACCTGACACACCGAACTAAGACACTGCCAATCTCTTCCTGTTTATCTGCTAAATAGTCCTCAGCTTACATTTTCCACACTTAACAATTGCAGCATCCTTATAGTCACATGACCAAAATTCAAAGGCTTGGCAACTGGCTCATATCGATGACGGTTGCCATGGTGTCCCTGGGGGTCATACGATCCCCCTTTTGCGACCTTCTGTTCTGTCCCAAGCTTCTACAATATATACGGACGCAGACTTGGCTGTCTGCCACAACTAAGGAGGGAGATAAGCAACCCCTTGGCTGGGAGCCCAGAAAGCTATCTCTACGAAACAAGGCTTGAACTCACGAAATTCTCTCAATCTTTCTCTACGGCTGGATCAGTAAATTGTTGTTTCCTGCCAAATTCCCCTCCCGTCGCCCCACCTATAAGCTCTCCGGGAGGGGCCAATCAGTAGCCACCTGTTCCTATTTCCTTCTGTGACCCTTTTTCCAAAGCTGCTCCCTCCTCCTCGCAGCCCTACGCATACGTACATCAGGGACAGCCTCCCTCTGTTCCTCCTCACTCCTCCCTGACTCAGACGCCTCCTGGTAGCCAACAGGCCTCTCTAGTGCCTGCTCTGACTCCGAACACCCCCCAGAGTCTTCCTCAGCCTCTAGGGCGGCCCCATAGTGTTCATCGCTGCCAGATTCTACCAACAGCTCAGCTGTTGGGCCACAACACCTTCTGACAAGCAAAGTCAATGGGGAAGCCAGATTCACTTAACAATCGGGCTATTAACAGGAGTGATTCACAACAACTGGGGCAAGAAAATGGGGGGAAATGCTTAACAAATGCCTCACTTAACAACAGAAATGTTGTGGTCATAAGTTGACGACTACCTGTACTGTTAGTTTCTGAGAAGGATGCCTTTTATTGAATAATATCGGAAGCTGTTTTACTCAGATTCATATCACCATCCCTGTATTATTCCTTGCCGACCGATGGCAGGAGTTTTGCAAAATTTTGGATGTTTTCTTTCTTTTTAATAAATATTTTTATTGTACTTTTTTTTAAATAATACATCACATTTCCAGTTTTGCAGCAGCAATGTACTGGCAGTATCTAGTCCTTTTTGAGTGCACATAGTTTTATACACCTTGTTTTTAACCAATATTCTCTTAATCATACATTTATAATTTCCTTTAAATAATGTTGTATGTCATATTTTTAGGCATTATTTTCATAATTGTATCATAACATTTTTTAATATTCATCTCTCTCCTTTCTTCTCTCTACTTCCTTCTCTTCTCTACTTCCCTCTCTCCTACTCCTCTCCCCTCATTCTTCTCTCCTTTCCCCTCTCTATTTCCTTCTCCCTTTTCCTCCTCTCCACTTCCCTCTCCTACTCCTCTCCTCCTTTCCCCTCTTCCTTCTCCTCTTCTCCACTTCTCTCTCCTTCATTCTCTTCCTCTCCCCTCATCCATTTCTTTCTCTTTCTTTCTAATTGCTACAGAAATGTTGGGTCTGAACCTAGAATCTTCTACATGCAGAGGTTGTGAAAGAATAGAGGCTCTGGATAACCAAGGGATACCAAGCTGACTTTGGTTCAATTCTGCTACATGGGTCTTGGCAACAAACTTGGCAACTTTAAGACTTGTGAACTTCAACTCCCAACCATGAGGAGTGGAAGTCCACAAGTCTTAAAGTTGCCAAGGAGACCCTTTACTCTAGTATTACACACTACGCTGCCCGTGCTCTTCATTCCTTCAGCATTACCATCCATGGCCATTTATAGAGATCTCTGGATCATCACAATTTGGATTTTTTTTTCTTTTTTCAATACCCAGCTCTCCCGATTAACTCACCCCATGTCAGCCAAGAATTCTTGCAACCTCTTCTGGCCTTGAACAGACCAAAGCTTGAAGCTGGCAGACGTGTAACAAGTATTGCAGAGACTTTCGTACAGAGACCAATGCTGATAAAGGGCAAGGCACAAGCTAAGGCCGTCGAGAATTAAGGGTGAATAATTGTGATCTGGATTGGAGTGGTGAGAATATATCTGCTGAACAAAACAAAAAAAAAAAAAAAAAAAAAAAAAAAAAAAAAAAGCAAATACCGTAATTTTCGTACTCTAAGACGCACCGGAGTATAAGGCGCACCATGATTTTGAAGAGGTAAATTAAAAAAAAATTTTTTTTTGCATTCTGCAGGCCTCCCAAATCCTCTGCACACCTCGGTTTTTTTTTAAAGGGCATGCAGAGCTTTGAGAGTCTTGTAGATTGCTCCTGGGAGCTGGGGGGGGGGGGGGGGGGAGACAAAAACAAGCCTAAAACCACCCATTTTTTGCAAAAAAACAGGGCATGCAGAGGCTTTGGGAGGCTTGCAGATTGCTCCGGGGGGGGCTGAGGGAAACAAAAACGAGCAAAAAACAACCCATTTTTCCGCTCGATTTTGCCCTCCCCAGCCCCCAGGAGCATTTTGCAAGCCTCCCAAACCCTCTGCACATCCATTTTTGCAAAGGGGGGGGGGGTTCGGTAGGCCAAAAATGCTGTATTCAGTGTATGAGACGCAGCCAGATTTACACCCTCTTTTTTGGGGGGGGGGGTGCATCTTATACTCCGAAAAATACGGTAATTTTTCCGCGGACCACCAAAATTTTCTTGCAGACCATCAGTTGGTGATTGCTGATCTGGGCCAATGACTTCGGAGTGAAAATTCAATGTGTGGGTCAAGTTGCACCTGACATCCTGAACAATTTCTACTACCATTTGGAAGGATACTCATATTCGAAGGCGATTCTCATGCAGTCGATAGAAAGGGAGTTCTCTTCATCCCCATTGCGATGATTATGCCGCGTGACGTGACGCTGGAGAGTCCCGACGTCTGTTACGTACTTCATTCTTCCATGAAAGAAAAATAAAGACCATACATTATACTGATTGATGGGAGTCGTGGTTCCCTCGACTCTTTTTCTACCTCGAAGTTCAGGAAATGAAAATGTTTTCTGGGAAAATGTTAGGAAAGAGTTTATTTTGGAAAGATTTAGGTTCCCATACTGAACACATTCTTGGCTCAAGAAACACCATGAAATTCAGGGGACGAGCCAATGATTTTAAAAGGGGGGTCAACTTTTTCACTTACTGAGTGATTCTGTCTTGGATCCACTGGTCTGTTAGTCCAACAACAGCCCACCTTATAACAACAAAAAAGAATAGACTTGCACATATTCCTTTTTCCTGGCAGGAAGTCATCGGCTTGCGACAGTTCATTTAATGTTACAACAGCACTGAAAAAAGTGACTTAGGACTGTTTTCCCACAGTTATGGCCTTTGTAGAAGCTCCATGATCACATGTCGTTCATGCTTATGACCATTGCTGTGTCCCAAGGTCATGTGATCACCGCGCGCGCGCGCACACACACACACACACACAGAGGATGTGATCACCTGGCCTAGGGACAGAGCAATGTTCTATATTCAATATAAACCCTTCCATTCCCCACCATCCACTAGTCAGAGCTGAAAAAGCTTCCTGGATGAGAAGTGAAACGTCTTTAAAAAAGGGGAAAAAAGAAACCCCCATCAGAAAATCCAGTTGCCTCTTGAAAAAGCACCTTTGGGACAATTAGCAATATCATAAACAAGATGTCAGGGATCCAAGTAACTCCCCCTAATGAAAGAAGACTTTCGAGGCTTGTGCTCCTTCAAAGTTCCATTTTATTAGAGATGTCCTATTGGCACATCTGGGAAAATCCGAATCTGAAAGCTTCCAAGTTTTTCCCCACCCAAGCCCCTGCCCAGCACATGTCCATCACATGGTCCAATAAGGCACTGTTCTAACTGGAGATGCCTCCCAGTCACAACACTCCAGGTGCAGGGTAGGGTGGTCCTTGATTCTCTGAGAAAATAATGCTGCTTTTGACTACATATCGCCCATTCTCCATATAATCCCCTCTCTCATTTTCCCACAGTAGAAAATTGTGGCAGGCCTGAAGGTCCAATGTAAAAGATGGCTTCCAGGCATAATATAAGACTACCTACCACAGCATGTCATTCAAGTCTTTGGACATTATCCACGCCAAATCAAACATCATCATGGCAGACTGTAAAAGGGGAAATGATGAAGTGATCAGCATAAAGAGGAAACTGTTCGAAGCCGTCAAGAAAACACTTGGGGGGGGGAACCAAATATTGGAATTTTGAAATATGTATCCCACTAAACAGAGGTTGTATGTAAAATCATAAATATGAAAGATGTTTATTGGGATGTAATTATCAACACCAGCAAATATTAAACGAAGTGTGCTCAGATGCTGAAATACACCATGTAAATTAATTGGAGAGAGTGGAAAGGAAAGATAGAGGTAAGGAGAAAAGAGAAGAGAGGAGACAGGAGAGAGGGAAATAGAAGGGAGAGGAGAAGTAGGAGAGAAAGAAGTAGAAAGATAACTCCTTTACTTTAAAAAAAAGTAATGAATCGTACTGTGAAGAGGAGATTCAATACGTACTGATGTCCCGTGATATTCATACTGTTCGTAGTCAAAAAGAATTTCTTGCCTAAATAAAGAGGAAAGGGGGAAAATCAGCAACATGATCTGCTACGATCATAAACAGAAGCATGTGTTCTGACCGAGGCTTCCTGAGAGCATGAAGCAAACTCCATGTCACGACAAAAACCCCTTTTATTAATTGACTGTCAATTCTGCTCATTCACATCCAGCAAAGTCTTTCAAGGGAGGATTTACAGTCACAGATCTTATCTGGCTTGGAGAGCGGCCAAGCCGATCTCTGCAGAACTTGGCAAGGAGTCTCGGAGAGCCACAAACCAATTAAGCGAACTAATTGTCTCCTGCAAACTTCACTCCCCTTTTGCTCCTCTTTTATTTCCTCTGGGAGGGGCCATTCATCATCCACCTGTAGCCTTACTCCCAAGTGAACCCTCGTTCCTTAGCTGTTCCCTTCCTCTGGCAGCTCTGCGCATGCGCACACTGGGAACAGGCTCCAGCTGTTCTTCTGCCTCACTGATGTATGACTCCGAAGGCAGCTGATAACTGTCAGACGGCCTTGGCCCAATCTCTGCCTTTGACACAGAGCCCTCATCAGAGCCTTCCCCAGACTCCAGGACTGGCCCATGTTCCTCCCAAACCTCCTCACTGTCTGAATCTGCTGTCAGCTTCACTGGTCGCTGGAGGGCCACAACAATATCCAGTAAGCAGATAGCTTGAGTCCTATTTACCTGCGTGCCTCCCACTCTCTTCTTTCGCGCCTTTTCATTGTTCTTTCTACCACTTCCTATGGAGAGATTACGATAAACAATGATCAATGCCTAGGGAAAATACCCTAAAAATAAATAGAATTTATTCAATGTGGACAAGAAGTGTAACATTTGACAATGAAACAACTTTTTTAAAAAAACATTCCTTAAAAGGTAAGAGTTACAACTTGAGTTAGTTTCAAATGATACAAGATAGCCATGAACAAGGAAGCAAATATTTTTAAAAATCACTTGTGGGATTCCTATACTTTGTTGCATCTTCTTTTTCTTAGCACAGCCACTGTTAAATTATCCTAATCTATAAATATGACTTTCCTTTAAAATGCCGTTTTGTTTTAATTTGCTCAAATCGAACCTCTTCAAATCGTCTCCGTTTTTCTGCAGGCTCTGATCCGTCGCTTTCATTCCCAGAATCCTCCTCTTCCTCCTCCCTGAAAATATCGTCATAGGCAGGAACCTCGAGGTCATCATCTTGCTTGACCAAGAGTTTGACCTAGTAAAATTTAAATAAAACAACGGTAAAACCCAGGAATGACCTGGGTGAAAGATAAAGAGGTAAAGCAGATAGAATTTGTCATAGATTGTGGAAAATATTAAGACTGCATGGAGAAGTATTTTACATGATACTAAATTTAAACTCCGTATTACAAAATGTAATGTCTACCTTTCCTCCAATTGCATGACTGTCATGTACATTGGCAAACTGATCAGATATGTTTTTATCCCACCTTCATTATTTTTAGCCGCCTAATACAGGTAATCCTCGGCTTACAACAGTGTTTGGTGACCGCTACAAACTGAAAAAAGTGACAGGAGCGTTTTTCCCCACTTACAACCTTTTCAGCATCCCCATGGTCACATGATCAAAATTCAGACTTGGCAACTGACTCATATTCATGACAGCTGCAATGTCCGGGGGGGCCTTTTGACAAGCAAAGTCAATGGGGAAACCGGATTCACTTAACAACCGGCTTACTGACTTATCAACTGCAGGGATTTACTTAACTGTGGCAAGAAAAGCTGTAAAATGGGGCACTTAACAACTCTCTCACTTAGCAACATAAATTCTGGGCTCAATGGTGTTTGAAAGTTGAGGACTACCTGTAATGAAAAACAGGGGTTGGACTAGAAGGCCTCCAAGGTCCCTTCCAACTCTGCTATTGTATTGTATTGTATTGTATTGTATTGTATGTACATTTCCAGTAACTGATAATAAAAAGTCAGCATCCCTAGTTATTATTAAATCACTCAGAAAATAACAGAGGATTCACAAATGAAAAATTCCCACAGTCCTGTAGAGGATCTAACATTATAAGAACAAACCCCAAGAAACTGGGCCTCATTTATGACGTCAATATTTTATTTTTTCCTAAAAAAAGGAGTTACTTACTTGCGTCTCATTGTAAATGTTCACTACATTGATAGGTCTATGTGTATCGCAAACAAAGAACAGAGTATCGTCTTCGGGTTGAAGGATTTCCAGCAGGTCAATGTTGGCCCCGCAGTTTAAGAGCACAAAATACTTGAACTGTAAATAAAAGCAAGTAGGTTGTGGAAATAAATTTGCATGAAAGGTTGTGTAATATATAGCCAAAGTAGCAAAACTCCTGGGACTAGATACCAACAATTGTCCTTCAAGAAAAATTTAAAAGTTGCCATTATTTTTTTAAAAAAATAGAATTTTAAAAGGATCTTATTTAAGGTCCATTTAGCATAATAGGATTTTCCAAACAAAATGTAGATAATGTACAGTAAATACAAGATAAATTGTATTTCATTCCCCTTGTATGTATGTATGTATGTGCACACACACACACATACACACACGCATATCCCATTTATTATTATTATTCCTTTACCTGATCCTTATGTTCTAGAAATGCTGTTTCCAGTTCTTGCCATCCAGATACTGGGACTAATGTATACTGCACATGATCACACTGGAATAAAGCCTGGGAAAAAATTAAGGCTAGATTTAAGAGCAAAGACTAATATTGTGGCTTTAGCTGAGCATAATACTACCAGCTTCCAAGCAAGTTTTACATATAGCAGCTATATTTAAAGACAAACAAGCTAGAATTGTAGAGTTCTGTTAATCACTCATGTTGTTTAACACTCTAATTTTGTATTTTTTTACTATATTTAAGATAAACGATTTATAGGCTGGAAGGAAGTTGGCAATTCTCATGGAAATCATAATAATCACCAAAATCAGGCAAGGATGATTTTCTTTTCCCCTTCTATAAAGTTGTTCAACTGACATAATTTTATTGATTTATATTTATAAAATTTGACGCATATCCAATGACTAGATTACACATGCGTACTAATTCATTCATCATTACAAGAGCATCCTGAGAGCAGTTTCTATAGGAAACATCTGGGATGTATTTGGAGACGAATGTAACTGAAAATTGTATATTTTTTAGAAAATAATGACAAACTCCCTTAATCACCTCATCCCCAACCATTGTCCCCAATTGCCCTACATGAAGGATACTGATAGTATATTCATTTGGAAATAATATTCATTGCATGCTTATTTACAGTTCCTTCATGCGGTGACTTAGTGGTTAAGAGGCTGCTAAGGTCGGCAGTTTGAATCCCTAGTGCCACGTAACGGAATGAGCTCCCGTGACTTGTCCCAGATTCTGCCAACCTTGCCGTTCGAAAGCATGTACAAAATGCAAGTAGAAAAATAGGAAGCACCTTTGGTGGGAAGGGAACAGCGTTCCATGCACCTTCGGCGTTGAGTCATGCTGGCCACATGACCAGAGATGTCTTTGGACAGCGCTGGCTCTTTGGCTTTGAAACGGAGATGAGCACTGTCCCCTAGAGTCGGGAACGACTAGCACGTATGTGCGAGGGGAACCTTTACCTCCCCCCCCCCCCCGTTGCACAATATTTTGTCACTTGTACACTCAAAATACTTGAAGGGCAGACTTACTTGGAGGATTTTACAAGCGCATAATGCATCTATGTCCGAAGCCACCAGAAGCAGCACCCGCTGTAAGAAAATATAGATGTTAGTTAGATGAAAATATAGATGTTAAGAGAGTCCTCAACCTGTGACCACAACTGAGCCCAACATTTATGTTGCTAAGGGAGACATTTGTTAAGCGAGTTTTGCCTCATTTTGCAACTTTTCTTAGCGCATTTGTTGAGTGAATCCCTGCAGTCATTAAATCAGTAGCACGGTTGTTAAGTGAATCTGGCTTCCTCCTGGACTTTGCTTGTCAATTTTCAATTTCAATTTTATATGATGTGAAGGATGTGTGTTTGTGTTTTTATTTTTACAGTTATAATGTACACTGAAAATGGCATTTAACTTTGTTGTACAATGACAATAAACTAAACTAAACACCCCCACACCCCCAAAGCCCAGCTCCAGCCACCCTGGCAGAGGAAGGTCTGCCCCACCAGATCAGCCCAGGGACGCAAAGCCTTTACAGGGAGGAATATAATACCCATCCTCCCCAGCCACCAGCCCCCAAAACACTGAAGGGGAACTCTCTTCCAGGCCCAGCTCCAGCACTTGCATCCTCTACAACAGCCCCACCAGAGCAGCCCCCAAAGCTTGTTCGGGGTGGATTACAAGACCCATCCTCCCCAGCCACCAGTCCCCAAAACCCTGAGGGGGAACTCTCTCCTAGGCCCAGCTCCAGCACTTGCGTCCTCTACAACAGCCCCACCAGAGCAGCCCCAAAAGCTTGTTCAGGGTGGATTACAAGACCCATCCTCCCCAGCTACCAGTCATTTTTTTAAACTCCCCCCCTCCATCCCCCAAACAAATCCCTGTCTACACCCAATTGCCTCACCCCGACCCTGTGAGCCCCGATACAATCCAGCCTGAGGACTACAATACCCAGGGTGGACTACAATACCCAGGGTGGACTACAATACCCAGGCTGGACTACAGCGCCCATCTCTCCCCCTTTCAAGCATTGAAAGGAGGAAACCCTCGAAATCTCCCCAGGCCCAACTCCACTCCTTTCCCCGCCACCCACCTCCCCGTCCCCTCAGCAGTGTTAAGCTTGCACAACAACCCGATCGGGTAGGCCCATGGGGGGGGGAGAAGCTTCTCAAGGCCGCGGACTACAAGCCCCATGCTCCTCAGCCGCCGTCCTCAAGCCTCCTCCTCCTCCCGACCCCGAGGGGCTCCAGCCCCCTCTCACCTGGCCCACGACCACCTCGTAAAACTCCTTCCGAAAGTCTGTCAGGAACATGACCGGCCGGGAAAGGGAACAATGGCGGCGAAGAAACGACCCGCTTCAAGGAAGGCGCCAAAGCAGCGCCTTTCCTCATTGGCCGGGAGCGCTCCGGAAACCGACCAATCGGAGACCGTAGGCTATCGCTCTGACTTTCTGAAATGGGCGGGGTTACCGCTTCTCTTCTTCCCCGCCTGTCTCAAAGAGGCGGAGAGAGGAAGGGAGCGGGGTACGGTCTTTATCGTTTCAGAGAAAGACTTCCGGCTCTCAAAAGGCATCGTTCCATATGTGCGGGGCGAAGAGGGTGGAAATACGGTAGGCGTTTCTACATAGTAGAGAGGGAGGTGTCCCGTTCTATTCCAAGGCTTGAAATAATTGAATCAGAATGAATAGAATAAAATAGAATAGAATAGAATAGAAATAGAATAAAATAAGAATTGAGAATAGAATAGAATATAGAATAGAATAGAATAGAATTCTTTATTGGCCAAGTGTGATTGGACACACAAGGAATTTGTCTTTGGTGCATAGGCTCTCAGTGTACATAAAAAGACAAGGTACGTTCGTTAGGAATCATAAAGTACAACACTTAATGATAAGTCATAGGATACAAATAAGCAGCCAGAAACAATCATAAAAGCATTGTTCCATATGTGCAGGGCGAAGGGGGTGGAAATACGGTAGGTGCTTATAGATAATCGCAGAGGGGGAACCTTTCCTTTCCTTGAACTAATTAAATCAGAATACATAGAAAGAAACATCTCTGTTTTTTAATTTCGTTTGGGGTGGGGGAGACTTCTGTTAGGTTAAGGCTTCTGTCCATAACTAATAAATAAACAAGACTTCTATTTTTGTTTCTACACTTTTATGCATTCTATGGTGCTCAAAGGTATTTATATTCTGAACAGTATAATGTACAATAGCCCTCGACAGTAGACCTTGAAGAACGATCATAAGTCATATTTTTCAGTGCCTTTGTAACTTTGGTCACTAAACGAATTGTTGTAAATCGAGAGGTTGGACTAGATGACCTACAAGGTCCCTTCCAACTCTGTTAAGTTGCCTGTAATTATCCCATTCATTTTCCTATTCCTACCCATAGCGCTTAAACAGTACCGGTAGTAGATGTTGCAACGCAAAACTTCTTAACTCTTGGGCCAGGACGGTCGCCCATCATTTTTTTCCCCCTTTTCAGAACCAAAACAAAAACAGAGCCAGCATAGTAAGGGCTAACTGGTGGCCGCCATCTTTGTTGAGGGCATTCCCTGGCCTATAACGTCCCCCGCTCTCTGTCTGAGTTGATAAACCTCCTAAAACAACCCTGGGTGCTTTATGAGGAAATCCATAAGGACGCTCCTGTATTTCAGAATATCTTACAGGAGACTCGATTGCTTCAACTACGAGGGAAAACAAGGATAGTTTTACGGTTCCGCCCGAGTCGTTTGCGAACAGCCTGAAAGAAAACATCGACGGATCGACGGCGCGAACTGCATTCTGGGAGGCGTAGTTTCTCCGCTCCTTTAAACTAAATCTTCCTGCCTGCTCTGCCCCGCAGAAACGTCCCATACTCCGAAGAGAGGACGGGGGTGTCTGTCTGATCCCCGTTTTGCTCCCCAGGAAGGCCGGATTTGGGGGGGATCCCGCGTAGCGAGGCCTGGGCCTAGGCCGAAGAGCGGCTCCCCGTCCGTCGCGAGAGATTTCCTAGCCGGGCGAAAAGCGGAGAAGCGGCTCGGTGGCTGCCGGTTTTTTGGGGGGACTCTTGGCCGGCTGGGAGTGGAGACCGGAGGAGGACGTCGCCAGCATGGTATAGGCCTCGGGATACCCCTCTGGGGGGTCGAGGGAGGGCCAGATGTTGACAGGGCGGGAAAATGCCGACTCATCTGGCCGGGATGGAGCTTGGGCTGTCTGAAGCTGACAGGGTGGACTACAAATCCCATGCGGGCCCCCAGGCAGGCCTCATGGGCTGCAAATCCCACCCAGGGTTTGTGGGGTATAGAAATCCCCATCCTGGCAGGTGAGGGTTAGGGTCAAACCACATCTAGGGGTGAGGGTGGGGGGTGGACGGACTGCAAAACCCATGCAGGTGAGTTGGACTACATATCCCATCCAAGTGGGAAGCCCCAGATAGGGAGAATGGACTTTCAAACTCCAACCAGGGCTTGGGTTGGGGGAGGGGGGGCTACGAAACGCCATCCTGGCAGGATGGATTACAAGCCCTTGTTGAGGTGGTGTGGACTGCAAATCCCATGCAGGTGGGATGGACTACAAACCCATCCAGGAGTTGTGAGTACAAAACCCATTCTTGACAGGGTGGGTCACAAACCCCATGCAGGCGAGTTGGGCTACAGATCCCATCCAGGAGGGATGGACTACAAAACCCCATCCCGTTAGGATTAGGATCCAAAGGATTCCAGGAGGGGTGGACTACAAAACCTATGCAGGCGGGTGGGAGTATAAGGCTAACCTAGAGGTTGTGGGCTGTAAAACCCCATTCAGGCAAGGTGGGTTACAGACCCCGTTAAGGAAGGGTGACTACAAAGCCCATGCAGGTGGATTGGGTTACAAAACCTCTTTGGGGTGGGTGGGTGAAACTACAAAACCTGTGCAGGCAAAGGGCAGAATGGATTGAAAACTCACTTGGGCATGATGGATTACAAAATCTATACAGATGGTGTGGACTTCACACCCCATCCTGGGAGGTGAGCTATAGACCCACTCCAGGTGTGGCAGGCTATAACCACATCTGGGGCAGAGACAGGATGGGGTTTCTATTAAGGTTTCAAAGGGAGGAGTAAAATGGGTGTTGATCCCATTTCTGTCCAATTTATTCCGATACAGGGAGTCCTCAACTTACAACAATTCATTTAGTAACTGTTCAAAGTTACAACGGCATGGAAAAAAATGTGACTTATGACCGTCTTTCACAGTTACGACGCTTGGATCATAGGATCCAAATTCAGCCGCTTGGCAACTTGACTCATATTTATGACGGTTGCAATGTCCCACGGTTATGTGGCCCCCTTTTGTGACCTACTGACAAGCAAAGTCGATGGGGATTCTCTTAACAACTACGTTACTAACTTATCAGTCGCAGTGATTCACTTAACAACTGTGCCAAGAAAGGTTGTAAGATGGGCCCAAACTCACTTAATAAATAACTCGCTTAAAAACCGGAATTTTTGGCTCGGGAACTACCCTTATTTGTTTGCTTGCTTATTTGTAAAATTCATTGGCCGCCCATGGGCAGCTTACAATTGTAAAAGATTTTTTAAAAAGATATAAATTAAAAACATAAATGAGTAGAATTGATTATGGCAAATAGATTGTGCTCGACTTAACGCTTCCTTCTTTTTCTTTTTCCCTTCAGTTTTCTTTCAACATGTTTGATCATCCCATCCCCCGCGTCTTCCAGAACCGCTTCTCCACACAATACCGCTGTTTCTCCGTCTCCATGCTCGCTGGCCCGAATGACAGATCCGATGTGGAGAAGGGCGGAAAAAGTATGCGCTGTTTGGCTTTGTTTTCAATTTGATTTACTGTAACTTTCCTCTCTGGCAGGCTGAAATAGCAATGATTTGGCCCATAGGTGATATATTTATTATGCATTTTCCTTTATTCTACATCACATTTCCAGTTTTGCAACAACACTGCTGTATTAAATCCTTTTTAAATTGGTAAGGCCACACTTGGAATCCTGGATTCAGTTTTGGTCGCCAAGATGTAGAAAAGATGTGGAGACTCTAAAAAGAGTGCAGAGAAGAGCAACCAAGTTGATTAGTGGACTGGAGACTAAAACACATGAAGAATGGTTGCAGGAACTGGGTATGTCTAGTTTAATGAAAAGAAGGACTAGGGGAGACATGATAGCAGTCTTCCAATATCTCAGGGGTTGCCACAAAGAAGAGGGAGTCAAACTATTCTCCAAGGCACTTGAGGGTAGAACAAGAAGCTCAATGGTGTTTGAAAGTTGAGGACTACCTGTAATGAAAAACATCCCCAGATAGCAGACAGTCTTGAGTCTAAACAAAACATAGACAAAGGGAGTCAAACTATTCTCCAAGGCACCTGAGGGTAGAACAAGAAGCAATGGGTGGAAACTAATCAGGGAGAGAAGCAACTTAGAACTGAGGAGAAATTTCC